>CM022756.1:10624586-10739862 GCA_012411365.1 Ameiurus melas
GACAGGACGAAGACATGATGTGAACCCGGAAGCAACGCGCATGTGGGCAGCGCTCAAAGTCGCGACAGAAATCACGACAGAACCCCCCCCCAAAGGCACTCCTCCCGGAGTGCCAAGAGTCCTCCCCTTCATTTGGCGGCCCGGGTCCCTCGGTCTGCATGTCCCAAGCAGAGCCAGGACGAACACCACAGTGTTCCTGGAGCAGGGGAGTGCACGACATCCCAGCCGAACGGGAGAACAGAGCAACATCCTCAGCTGGACATGGAGGCTGAGCTACGTCCTCAGCTGAGCAGTGAGGCTGAGCGACGTCCTCCAGCTGGACATGGAGGCCGCGAACATCCCTCAGCTGGACGTGGAGGCTGAACGCGTCCTCAGCTGGACGTGAGAGCTGAACAACGTCTCAGCTGGACGTGGAGGCGGGCGGCGTCCTCAGCTGGACAGGACTGCTGAGTGACGCATTCCTCAGCTGGGCTGGACAGCAGGACAGTTTCCTTGGCTGGCAGGAGCTCCACTGCCGAGACCTCCCCTTAGCCTCAGGCTGGGCCCTGCTGTCCTCGTGCCCCCCAAAATAATTTATGGGCCGGCCTTAGTAAACACTGGCGGAGCAGAGCTGGATTAGCAGATTCAGCAGGCTTGGATGTGAAGACAGGAACTTAAAATTTGATTTGGACAGCGGGCTCTGGAGCCGGGACTTGGACAGGGGGTCTGGAGCCGGGACCTGTACAGCAGGCTCTGAGACGGGACATGGACAGCGGGCTCTGGGCCGGGACCTGGAGAGCGGGCTCTGGAGCTGGGACCTGGACAGCGGGCTCTGAGCGGACTTGGACATGGGCCTTGGCCGGGATTTGAGACGTGAGCTGTGACTAGGGCTTGGACGTGAGCTGTGGCTAGGGCTTGGACGTGAGCTGTGGCTGGGGCTTGGACGTGAGCTGTGGCTGGGGCTTGGACGTGAACTTAGACCTGGGGCTTGGGCCTTAGGCTTGGCTGTGGTGTGGACCTGGAAACATGGCTGTGACTTAGACCTGAGACATGGTCAGGACATGGACCTGGGACATGGCGGGACATGGATCTGGGACATGGCGGGACATGGACTGGAGACATGGCCGGGACATGGACTGGAGACATGGCCGGGACATGGACTTGAGACATGGCATGGACTGCTAAGACTGAGACATGGCTTTGACTAGAGACATGGCTTGAACTAAGAGACATGGCCGGACTAGAGGTATGGCTTGGACTAGAGACATGGCATGGATGTCAGGCACCTGAGACTTGGCTTGGACTTTGGCGTCCGAGACTTGAGACTGGGTTTGGGCTTGGATGTCGTGGACTTGAGGCTGGGTTTGAACTTGAACATCGCGGACTTGAGACTGGATTTGGACTTGGACGTCGTGGACCTGAGACTGGGTTTGGACTTGGACATCGTGGACTTGAGACTGGGTTCTGACTTGGGATCTGGCGGAGCTTGAGGCTGGGCTTGAGCTTTGGGCCGGAGCTTGGACTTGGGACTCAGCCTCGGCTTGGACCTGAGCGTGGCTTGGATTGGAGGTGTGGCCTGGACTGGAGCTTGAGGCATGGCTTGGGTAGGAACTTGAGGCTTGGCCGAGATGGGAACTTTAGTCTTGACCTTGGTTGGAGTTTCAGTTTTGGCTTTGGTTGGGTCTTGGACGTGAGATGTGGCGTGAGCTGTGACTTGAGACTTGACTGTGGCTGGGACTGGAGACTGAGCTTGACGGAGACTGAGCTTGGACTGGAGCTGAGCTTGGACTGGAGACTTAGCTTGGACAGGAGCTTGAGACTTGGATCTGAGTGGAACTCAGTTCCAAGTCATCGCCAGATGAAATGAGGGGATTTTGCTTCCGGGATGACTGGTGATGGCTCTGTCTCTCCTCATAATAGAGGTTGAGGCGGGTCATGCTGGGGCTGTCTATTGACATCACCACCCCAGTAGGTCCAGTCCACCAAAATTGTCTGGGCTGAGAACATTCATGAAAAGTTCCGAAACTACGTGACATCATAGATAACTGGTGACCCATCACTACCAGGCTGCTCTGCCCAGTCCGGGCCGGACCGCAAAACCATCTGTCCCTGTACACAATCCTGCCATGTTCACTGCAGCTAATATTATAATGTGTTGTAATACTATATAATATAATGTTTTTGAGGAAAACATGAGTGTTTAACTTTATGAAAAAAGTGGGAGAAGGTGAAGCTTTTTTGTCATAGTACGACCAGCAGAGGGCACTGTGGCACTGGATTCAGACACGGATCAGCCATGACCTGTTGTTCGGTTTGCTTCCTGATTCCAAACCGTGTTTGTATTCGTTTAATTGAGGTTTGGTTATTTAAGGATCCCGGCTGTGCTTGTTGTTGGATTAGATAGACGATAGGAAAGTGTTTTCTGTTAACAGTCTTCTGTGTCATAGTGGGTCACCAGTTTGTTCAGGCTTCGTTGCTCTGACCTGTTTATGTTCTGTTTCATTTGAGTTTTCCTTATCTATTCAATAAAGGAGTTGGATCTGCACCTGCCTCCGTCCCCGTCTTACAGCAGATCCGACCAAGGCACCATGGAACGCCGTCAGAGGTGGCAGAAAAGCGCTACCCGGGAGCCACGCTAGGGGTTCCTGCCCTGGAATCCATGCACTTTGCCCGAGGTTTTCCAGGAACATGCCGGAGCCGTATGAGGGCTACCCTTACCGGGATCCGTTTTTTACAGGACTGTCAGTGTTTTGTTTCCAAGTCTGCTGACCCAACTCCCCAATTCCGCTTAAAGCCAATTTCCACGTTCAAGCTCCAGCCTCGGCCAAGCCTCGTTCCGTCGGAGGGATTAGATAAAGGACGGGCTCAGCTGCAAGAGCTCACGTGGAACTCCAGCGAGTGAAGCAGGGAGGGGAGATCGCTAAGATGCAGCTGGTGATGGAAAGGTACAGGCGCATTAACTGAGAGGGAATCACGGCTCAAGCCCAGCAATTCCTGCTGCGGGAAGGGAAGAGGCAAGAGAAGCAGAAGAGAAAGCGAAGCGCTTCGGGCCGTCACCAAGCAAAGGAGGCTTCCAGTACCTCCTGTCCCTGCAGGAAACCCAACTCATCCAGACAACAGGGCGGCGGAAGCGCCCTGGGGCACTAAGGCAGGCCCAGGACCAGCTAAGGGACCAGTTGCGTGACACGGAGGGAACTCCAGTGGAACCGAGATATGCGGCACTGAGCAGCGCCAAGAAGTCAAACGCAAGGTCAAGAGTCTAACAGCCCAAAAGGGGCAACTCCACGAGGAACTGTCAGCAGCTGTCGCCGTCAGGAACAGGTACGGCAGGACCCGAAACAAGCTGAGAGGAGGTGACCGGTTATTACGCCCAGTTAGCTACCTGGAGGGAGGAGAAACAGACAGAAACCCGAATGTCCCAGCTGGAGAGGGAGCTTGAAGCCGGCGCAGCTCAACAGTGAACGGGTTCAGGAACCATACTCGAGCACCAGTGCGCAATTGGACATTTTGAGATCGAACTGAGGAGGAAAGAAGACAAGCAACTCTGGCGGTAGCCGCAAAGGAGAAGCTGAAGTTGGAACTGTCCCAGCGAGAGGCTCAGCTCACTCAAGCCAGGGAGGCTCGTGACGAGGCACAGCGACAGCTGGTGGAAAAACAGACCCAGTCTCCAGTTTGTGACGCCCTGGTACTAGTTCTGTGGTCCCGGAATTGTTTTCCACGTTCAGAGTCGTTTAGTTCCGGGTTCCAGTATAGATTTTCGAGTTCGAGTATAGATGAGGAGAGCAGACCGAAACCCAGTTTAGACTAGCTTGTATAGAGGATTTGAGGTTTGGTTTGTTTGGTTCGGGTTTGTTTTCCAGTTGTTTTTTTTTTTTTTTGTAGTATAGTTTCCGAGTTCGAGTTTAGATTTCCGAGCTCCAAGTTTAGACTACCGAGTTCGAGTTTAGACTTCCGAGTTCGAGTTTAGATTTGGGGGGCGAGTTCAGGTGGGTTTCCGAGTTCCGTGTGGGTTTTCGAGTTCAGTGTCGATTTCCAGTTCCGAGTTTAGATTCCCGAGTTCCGATCGACATTTCGAGTTCAGTCATTAGGTCCGGGTTCAGTGATATTTCCAATTCTGAGTTGATATTTCCGAGTTCTGAGGTGACATCTCGAGCTCCGAGTTGACCGGTCCCAAGTTTCGTATCGGGTCTCGAGTTCAGTGGTTACGTGCCAATCCGAGCCTCCGCCCGTGCCAGTCCAGGAGCCTCCGCCGTTGCCAGTCCGAGCCTCCGCCGTGCAAGTCCGAGCCAGCCCAGATCAGTTCTGGGTACAGGTGTACATCATACCGGCTTCACGCCATGTCTCACGCCCGGCTTCACGCCATGTCTCACGCCCGGCCCGCGCCATGTCTCACGCCCGCTACGCCATACTTCACGCCCTGTCTCTCACGACGGGCTTCACGCCCTGTCCCGCGCTCACTCCCATCTTGCCTCCCGCTCCAGGTCCCAGTCCCTGTCAAGCTCCAGGTCCCAGTCCCGGTCCCGTCCGCTCAGGTCCCAGTCCTGTCAAGCTCCAGGCCCCAGTCCCTGTCACGCCCCAGTCCCTGTCCCGACCCGTGTCAACTCCCCGATCCAGGCCCCGTCCCTGGGCCATGCCAACGACTCTGCCTTGTGTATCGACCCCACCCCCTGCCTCAGGGCCCCGGCACACTAGCTCCCGTCCGCCTCTCGCCCCGTCTCAAGCCCGCCTCTCGCGCCATGCCTCCTATGCCCCAAGCCCCCGCCTCGCGCATGCCTCAAGCCACGCCTCTTGCCATGCCTCAAGCCCCGCTTCGCCCGTCTCAAGCCCGCCTCTGGCCATGTCTCGAGCCGCCTCCGCCATGTCTCAAGCCCGCCTTCGCCACGCCTCTCACCCGTCTCAAGCCCGCCTCTCACCCGTCTCAGCCCGCCTCTCTATGCCTCACGCCGCCGCCCTGCGCATGATTCCAGCCACGCCTCTGCGCCCTGTCAGTTCAGCTGGGGTGCCGCCCGGTCTGCTTGTTCCGCCAGGGACGCCGCCCAACCTGCCTGTTCCTCTGGGGCACCGCCCAGCCTGCCTGTTCCGCCGGGGCGCCAACCCAGCCTGCCTGTTCCGCCGGAATGCACCGCCCAACCTGCCTGTTCCGCCGGGGCCGCCCGCCCATGCCTGTTCCGACGGGGACGCCCAGCCTGCCTGTTCCACCAGAGGCGCCGCCCAGCCTGCCTGTTTTCCGCTGAGGGCGATCGCTCCATCTGCTCCGCCCTGCCGACATTCGGAGCCTACACGAAACTAGGCACACCCTTTCGATCCCAGGCTTGACTGGGAACTCAGACTATTCCAACCTAGCAATGCAGGGGACGTTCAGCCCAGAGGTCCAGGGCCACCAGTGGAAGGGGGGAAGACGTTGGGCACACCAGGAGTGCCCTTGGGGGGATCCGTCACTGTGTGACCAGCAGAGGGCACTGTGGCACTGGATTCAGACAGGGATCAGCCACGTGACCTGTTGTGTTGGTTTGCTTCCTGATTCCAAACCGGTGTTTTGTATTCGTTTAATTGGGAGGTTTGGTTATTTAGGATCCCGAACAGCAACGCCGTTGCCAATTGGATAAACGATAGGAAAGTGTTTTCTGTCAACAGTCTTCTGTGTCATAGCGGGTCACCAGTTTGTTCAGGCCACGTTTGCTCTGACCTGTTTATGTTCTGTTTTCATTTGAGTTTTTTCCTTATCTATTCAATAAAGGAGTTGGATCTGCACCTACCTCTCCTCCCCGTCTTTACCCCCCCCGACACTTTTGTGCTTTAATATAAAATGTTATATAAAATTTTTAAACATAAAAGAAAACATTTAAAAATTAAATTGTAGGTTATATTAATAAAAATGAAAATTCTGCTTAAAGCTGATAAAGTGCACCAAAGCCGGGGGACATGTTGATATTGTTTACTTCAGTCAGTTGCTAAAAGACCAGAGGAGGAAAGAACTCTCATCAGAATATGGCTTTTGCATTTTCAAAGAACTGAACATGTTTTAGTAAAGTGAATGACAGTGCATATATTGTGTGTGTGTGTGTGTGTGTGTGTGTGTGTATATATGTGTATGTGATTGACGTTGTTCACAATAATCCATGGAATATCTTTGAAGCAGTAAGTGTGAAAAGGCCATGCTGACAGCAGCCATTTAAACGGCAAGCAAAAAGCGGAGTGACTGTGCATAGAGTCCAATAAAAACATGCGAGGGATCGATGTCATTACATTGCCACTAACCAATGAGACACATGTAGCCCTGCCAAAAGTGCAGCCCCGCCCCATTCTGCAGGCTGCAGCCAGGACCTTCTCGCAACTCTCGCCAATCGGTTACATTCCATAGACTGTAAAAAAAGATGGACGATGCACCTTCACTCTCTTCCATTGTAGAAAAGTGAAGCTGCCAATGTCCCAATATTGCACTGACATCTCAGAGCTCGAGTTTGTGCAGTAGTGAGTGTGAAGTGGAGCCACGGTATCAAGGTCCTTCCCACACTCCCGCAGAATCAATCGCAAGCACTACGCCCCCTGAACTTTTTCAACTCATTATGTCAGTGTGAAATAAACAGTTATGGAAATGTAGAAATTAAACTTAAAGCACCAATCTCCTCCTGAAGATCCTGAAAAAAGTCTGTTGGTGTTTCAGTGACTACTTCACTCAGAGAAGCTGTCAATCACAGCTGTCAATCATGACGTCACACACCCCAGTTTTTATAGCATCAAATAACTAACTAAAATCAAAATTTATTTAAAAATAATAATAAATAAATAAATAACACTTGAACTTACATCAACGTGACAAAAACTAGGCCTATCTAAAATGACAGAAAACATCTTTGTAAAAATATTATTAAGTGTAATTTGTTTAGTTTGTCTCATGTCCCTTTAGATTACATGGAGAGGGTGGGGTTTATGACAGACCATTGCAGTAGATACGACTGGTTGGACAGCTCTTGACTACGCAAATTTGAAGTGGACACTATGCTTGTTCATGTCGGGAAAGTGCACACAAGATGGAACTCAAAGTGGCAAGTACAACATGATTAATGAATATGTAATATCGTAAATTGTAGTCATAATTTTTGCAAGTGTAGTAGATTTTAAATAAACTGTTTCAGTAAGATGATGCTGGACTGGTCAGAGTGAAATTATGAAAGAGACCATGTGGAATAAATTCACTAAAATATTCCTCAGGGTGAATTTGGTTTAATCCATATTTCATGGTGAACAATATGGTGACATCAAAAGTATTGTACACGTTTTTAGAATTTACAGCAGTTTATGGTTTGCAATGTTTACTGGTCCTTCACACACACACACACACACACACACACACACACGCTGGAGCCAAAATGATTCACAGGAAGGCTTTGTGGTAACCCTGTCTGACTCGGGGTCCATCTTGCAACAGAACACATTGTGTCTTTCCCATTTGATTCTGTGGTTATTATACACTTCAAAGAGGTGCATGTGGTATACTGTAAGTAGGGTATGAGATTAGGATCTTGAGAAGATCTTGGGGGAGAGCCCTTTAGCATCTGGTCTCACCTGAACTTTTGTCTGATGCCATACCACCACATCCTATGCTAACCACACAGGTCCACATAGGTACTATGTGCTCTAAAGAATCTTTATAATTATGTTATTGTTAAAGTACACAGCAGTTCTTGTTAAAAGGTAGTGTGTTATATGAATGTTCAGAGATTAATGAATAATATTGATTAGAGTTATGGTATGTTAGACACAGAGGGGGTGAGATATTTTTTAAACTGTGTGTGTGTGTGTGTGTGTGTGTGTGTGTGTGTGTGTGTGTGTGATTAAGCAGTGATCAGAAGTGTTAGATACTAAATGTTGAGCCTTTCAAATACTTTCCCAGCAGTGAGTTTATGCCATTCCTCTGAGTAAAGTGAACATCTTATGTTTAATTAAGGGGTTTAATTCAGGCTTTGGTCCTATCTGGACTCCATGCACCTGGAACATGAAGTTGTGCTCAGTGTTAATGTTGTCCTTCGTTGTCCAAAATTTTCAACAATGTTCAGGACAACTGTGGAAAATTAACAATTAGCAACATATATATGGTTAATCAATCAAAAATTCCCCAGCTCTCAAAGAGAAACAAATGATTCACACAGAGAGATAAGACATAGCTACGGCTCTCACCACTAGAGGTCACTATGACCAAAATGTTAATCAGTTTATATATGTACTCGCCTCTCTGTGGAGGTTTGTTGAGGACATTGTTTTTTTGACTGTAATGTTTAACCACAGTGACATTATAGAAAAAGTTCATGAGTAAATCTCACAGAAGGTGAGTACTAACATATATAAACTATTTTTGTGTGAATTATTACCGAGACTGATCTAGTTCCATATTGCATCACGCTTAAAATCGGCTGCGCTACAGTCACTTAGCCCACCGTTCCTGTAACGTCACAGCGGATTGCTTCCATAGCACACACGTACTATAACGTCTTTTCAAATTGTGATCTCAGCGCAGGTGGACATGATAAAGAGACATGATTTTACTCCGAGTGCATTGAGAACAAATCTTTTCTTGTTGTGAAAGTTCGTGAGAATTCAAAATTCAGAATTTTTGGTGGAAGGTAAGAAATTCTTTCATCCGAACACTTTCACACCACATTTAAAATTCATTAAAGCTGAACAACAACTAAGAGAGAAACTCTTCATGTTATAATGTCAATGAAGATGAAAGTTAATATAAAACCATGTTTGAAACGTTTATGATAATAATAATAATAATCACTTCTTGCCCCATTGTGTAAAATATCTACTTGATAAAAAAGGAATTAGTGAATTATGAAAACAAACACTTCCAGAACTTAATTTAAAGTGAGCATATATTTTGCATTTGGCCTCAACCAATTAGTACTGATTAAACCTCAGTCATGTCTTATAATGAAGAGAACAGCAGTGGTTAAAAAATATTTATTTATGATAATTGAATATATTATGCGTTAAAAATGTTAATTAATTGTAAAATATTGCTGAAAATGGTTACCGTAATTTCCGGACTATAAGCCGCTACTTTTTTCACCCGCTTTGAACACTGCAGCTTAAACAATGATGCGGCTAATTTATGGGTTTTTACGGGCTAATGAGCTTCATGCCACCAAAACATTTAACCTCGTCACATCGGACCAATGAAATGACCCAACAGGTCTCTATCATGATTCCCGCCCGAACAGCGCGTCATGGCTCCGCCCGTCTGTCGCGGTTCAGTACGGGTGTTATTGTTTTGCCTGCAGCTGTTAGCAGTTGTGGGCTAATGATGCGACATATTAGTCCGTGAACTACGGTAATATGATAAGAAACATTGATGATAAATAAACAATAAAGTTAATTAAATTAAAATGCTAAAAAGCTTGTAAAAAGCACATGCTGTCACGCCAGGCCTAAGTTTTAACCGCCCGGAGGACGCTGTGGCGCTTCATTTGAAAGGACTTTGGGATGGGCGGTGCACTTCCGAAGGTGGCGTGCGGGCGTGTCGGATTCATTGCAGGTGTGTTCACTTTCTGTTTAATGACTTCTGTTTATTTAAGTGCCTGAGTTACATAGACATGTTCATAGCGGTCGTATTGTTTATGTTAATTCTATAAGTGTGAATGCCCTGTTGTCAGTTCAACCTTGAAGACCGTGTCTGTATTTGAGTTTATTAATAAAGACTGATCTCGCGCGCATCCGCCTCCTCTCTCGTACCGTATTAACACGTCATAATACATTAAGAATAACAAAATATACTTTGTCATATGTGCATTTTGTAAACCACTTTACAGTTCAATTGTGCATGATTACAATAAAATGTTTAAAAAACCTTAATGCTGATTCAGATAAAACACACTTATTAAAAAATACAATCATATAAATACCATAATAATAAAAAGAACTGCGGAGGTTAATTATTATTCAAAGCTTTTCACACAGCATATATACAGCCTTATTTTTGTTCCTATAACATCTAAACTAAATTTTACTCAATACTAAAAAAATACAAATAAAATCTATTGAAAAATCA
This sequence comes from Ameiurus melas, assembly GCA_012411365.1. NCBI lineage: Eukaryota > Metazoa > Chordata > Actinopteri > Siluriformes > Ictaluridae > Ameiurus > Ameiurus melas. Next base: position 10,634,617 of record CM022756.1, read on the forward strand.
TATGGAAGAGGCACTTGAATATATACCGCATCACTGACTGTTTAATGCAGTGAGGAAAGACAATCCAACATGCGTTTGCTTTGACAATCCACAAACAGGTAAATTGCAAAAGTAAGTAATAGAGAGTAAATAAAATCAAAATAAATAGAAATTCTTAACTTGAAAAAACAAAGTTGAAATTATATAATTTGTATCAATAGAAATGTTGAAGGAACATTTTTTTTCTCTAATTAGGATTATTATTAAAATATTAACCAATTAGTACTCAGTAATATAAACAGAATTGCCAATTGATCAGTTATACTTGCAACTTAGTTTAAAATCGATAAAGCCAATACTCATCCAGTGTACGTTGTTATGTTCCTCCTCTCCTCTTACCTTACATTAAGTTCCTGCTGCTCCTTAAAAAATAAAAAAACGGTTTTTACAAAAGCTTTTTTTTTAATAATTAAAATGCTCTCCTTAAAAAATAGATTTGTGTACTGCAAAATACAAGCTTTTCAAAAATAATATTTTTTCACCATGTTTGTTTCACCGTGTTATTTGGCAGCTTCAGCCATTCCTGTTTGGACACTTTGGACTTTCTTCATGAACCTACAGAAAAAGGACATTTTATATCATTTCTTTATTAATGACACAGACTACTATTGGCAGTGATTTGAAAGTGATTTAAAGCTGTGTGTAAATTCATTGTTAGGTCAACCAAATGAAAAATTCTAAAAGTTTCTTGGCTTTGTACTCATTGTGTGTGTAATAGAGGTCACCCTGTGCAGGGTTTGAAACCTGGTCTCCAGCAATAAGAGGAGAGAACTCAACCCAGTAAGTCACCAAAGAGGACAAAGAATGGCCAAAGATAATCCAAGAGTTCAGGCCCACTAAAAGTCTTTGCCGACACTACAGAATAATATATCCTTGCCCTCACTTATGAATCTCCACAGTACAGCTGACTGGGGTTGTCAAAAAATATCGGTACTTGGTACCAAGTCGGTACTAAAAATAAAAATGTTGATGGTACCAGATTTTCATAAAGTACGATAATACCGGGTCAATCCGGTACTGAACGCTGCCTGACAGGTAGTCAGTCGGGAACATTTCATGGGTGCACCGTGCAACAAGAAGACATTAGAGCCAAAGCAGCAGCAGCTCCTCCGGTTATCAAGGCTGTGTCGAAACTGCATGCTCACCTACTATATAGTAGGCGAAATACATGAATTTTTCTCGGGACGTCGTTTTCTCGCTTCGATGCTGTTACGCGCTAAGTGTGTAAAAGCTGCGCCCCTAAAATTGATGTCCTGATAGATTAACCATGTTTTCAGGAAGGGGGCTGGCTTACCAGCAGTATTTACTCAAGCAGCTGAGTTTAAAATGATGGTAGCAGTTGCATTATGAATTTTCGTAGCATAGTTTAATTGGGTGGTATTTTTGCAAAAAAAAAATTCTCATTTTTGCTTACTGAAAGTAAATTCTCTTTTATCATCTTATATTTGATATTATGTACCCTCTTATATTATGAACTGCTCTCAAATATATGATGAATGTAATCATTTAGTTACCTCTTTGAATAAGCTGATCAGCTGCTATCCTTCATTATATTATTATGTACTTCTGTATCAACATGACATGGGACTTATTTTGTATCATAACTATGTGCTGTGTGTTTTGTCTAAATCTGTCTGACACTTGGACCAGTAGAAACCGTCCATGCAGTGCTGTTATCAATGTGTACAATGTATATAAATACTTCTGTTTTGAATGAATAAACGGGAAGTCTCTTTTTGAACACGCTCATATCTGTCAGTGTGTGTGTTCATTTCGGACTCTCCAGGCACCTGACTCTGCAGCAAAACACACTTTCTAGCTCATAGCAACATAGAACTAAAAGTAACTAAAGGTTACTAGATGTTAATGATAAAACAGGCTGACAGGCATGACAGAGATCACAAAGGCGTGAATGGTAGATTCCTGTGGGGTGAAATCTAACACTTACTAAAGATATAGCATACGTGCGTTTAACGCTAATACGTTCAAGAGTCCTTATTAACCATTTAATGCTTTAACTATTATTGGGGTAAAAATAAATGGGAGGACTTGATGGGGTTTACACATTTTACACATCAGAGGCTTCTTGATGACCGATCTGAAATTTATGTGTTAGAAAATAATAGATGGCTCGTCTTTGTCAGTCAGTCAGAAAAAACATTTCTACTCTTGCCTGGATAACTCTAGTATCTTTAGTGAAGTATACAGAATGACATAAAAAGAAAATGTATTATATTTTGATATTTAACTTTATTAATAAAGTAAATATCAAATACCGTGGATAAATAGTACCGTGGAATTTTACTGGTATTGGTACCGACTACTGAAATTCTGGTACCGTGACAAACCTACAGTGGTGAAAGCCACTGAACCCAGAGCCATAAATTTCTTAGAAAGCTAACAATTAATAGCTATTAATTGCTTGAACAGCAGTGGAGGAGAATACTTATGCAATCAAACTTCTGTTTTTAATTTGGAAATAATATATCTTGCAAATACACTCCCATACTTCAATGCTATAGGCTATTATGTGTAGATGACATAATAAAATATCTGTCATGGGTCATGACCGATAATAATAAAAATCTTCCACTAATGCAGATCAGCCATTGCTGTTGAACATTTTTCATAGGGACAGACTAATTCTTCCTTCTTTAATAGGATCCTAATTTGTGTACAGTGCCCTAATTGATTATTTAATGTTATTTGTCTTAATTTATGGATTTCTTTTGGCTTGCTTTCTTTTAAGTCATTAATATGAATGACTGCGTTTCAAAATTTGGCATGTTTATTTTTAACTGAATTAATATTTAAACTTGATAGTGTAATTCATATGTAAAATCGCAGTAATGGCAACCAATTTATGAGTAAATTTATACTTGAATAGGCCTCATTTATCACCATGGAAATGAACAGAGATTATTACAGAATTATGCCTACCTGCATTATACTTTCTGCCCTTTTTCCTAACCTGGGCATAAGTTGCATCAGCAGTTTCAGTGAAATCTCCTGGAGGATGAAACATAAACATACAAAAAGCAGTTTCAGAACACAAATGGAGAGCATTGCAACTGAATTACAGGAAGAGCTGGTATGTTTTAGATTTTTTATTATGATGGTCAGCACAGTGATGTACAGTGGGGGAAATAAGTATTGAATGAGTCAACATTTTTTCAGTAAGTATATTTCCAATGAGGCTATTCACATGAAATTTTCACCAGACTTTGGAATTAACTCAGGAAATCCAAAAAGTCCACAAATAAAGTTCTGTGTAATAAAGAGGGATGACACAGGGAAAAAAAAACAAACTATTGAACACACTAACTGACATTTATTTAATACTTAGTGGAGGAGACTTTGTTTGTAATGACGGTTTTAAGACACTTCCTGTATGAAGAAATTAATGACTCGCAGTATTCAGGTGTGATTTTGGCCCATTCTTCTAAACATATTTATAAATCTTGTTCAATTGGAGTCAGGTGATTGACGGCCATTCTAACGTCTTGATTTTTTTTTTCTCTGAAACCAATTGAGAGTTTCCTTTGCTGTATGCTTTGGATCGTTGCACTGCTGGAAGCTCCACCCACGTATCATCTTCATCATCCTGGTGGATGTCAGCAGATTCTTCTCAAGAATCTCATGGTAAAGTGCTCCATTCATCGTTCCGTCCATTATATGAAGTCTGCCAGTACCATGTGATGAAAAACAGCCCCACACCATGATGCTTCCACCTCCACACTTCACTGTTGGTGTAGTGTTTTAAGGTCATGTGCAGTGCCATTTCTTCCCCAAACATGGTGTGTTGTATAATAGACAAAAAGTAAAATTTTCCTCTCGTCTGACCAGACTAAGCTCTCCCAGTATTTCATAGGCTTGTCCACATGAGTTGTAGCAAACTTTAAACGAGCTTCGACATGCCTTTTCTTTAGTAATGGAGTCTTGCGGGTGAGCGTGAGCAGTGGAGTGCATTGCCTATTGTTTTCTCTGTGACGATGGCACCTGCTGCCTCCAAGTTTATCTGGAGCTCTTTCCTAGTGGTCCTTGGCTCTTGGGCTACTCTTTGCTTTTACCCATCATAAGATGTTTCTTGTGTGACACCTTGATAACGAAAAGTCTTTTTATAGACCATCAATATACTAACCCAGCTGAGATTAATTTACACAGATAGGGGTATAATTACATATGGATTTCAGCTGGTTCTTTGCTGTCACGTTGTTGAGAACTCACGATTACAGTTCCCAAAATGCAGCGCGGACTACAAACATGGGCCGCGATGACTACACTTCCATACATGCACGCATTATCCGGAGTTTTAATTACGGACACCTGTATGCAATCTCACACACACTCACAACACAGATTGTAAGAGACCTTGTTAACATTTGAGCTTTGTGAAGTAAACGCTCAGCCGTCACGTCTCTGCCGTTTCACCAAGCCGTCTCCTGTTATCTCTTCCTGGTTTACGGATTTACCGCCTTGTGTCTTGACTACGATTACCTGCTTTACCCAGTATTGTCTGTTCTCCGGATCCTCTGACTACTGCCTGTATCACAACAATATTTCAGCCGGTTCCTCGCCTTCCTGCTTCGGCATCGCCTGCGCTTGCTTCCACCTCAGGTACTGTAACATTTGCCTTACCTTGTCTTGGAGAATTGCTTTTTCTTAGTGTGTTCAATGTTTATTATTTTTTTTTTTTATATTTTATTCTTTTTTATTCTTAATTCTTTATATTTCCAGATTTCTTGAGTTAATACTGATGTCTGGTGAAAATTTCATGTGAATAGCCTCATTGGAAATATATTTACTGAAAATAATGTTGACACATTCAATACTTATTTCCCCCACTGTATGTATTATGTTTTTTTCTTGATTGCCCATGACATTTGAGAAATCTCAAATATAATAAAACTGTAAAGCTCACTTTTGCCTGAACAATTTAATAAATGGTGATAAGAGTAAAAAAAAAAGTTCCAAATAACTTTGTGGCTTTTATGTCACAGTTGGGTGATTTGTATTGCTGTGCCATAATCTCTTTTCACATTTGTAAGACTTTAAGAGCATCTGCCAAATAACTGACTGTAAAGTAGACATACTATTTGATTGTGCTTTCCCAAAGATCCCTGTTTTCCTTTATCTTACACTTTATCTGTGTTCTGCTTCAGCTCTGAGTAAACAGTGTCAGCTCCCTCAGTGCGCTTTCCTAGTGGGCAACAGTCACTGATTTCAAACATACCATTCAGACCCTTTAACTTCCAGAGCTACAGGACATTTAACTCTTCTATTAGTTTCATTGTAAATGAATCATAGCAGGTTCTAAATAATGTGCTTCAAGATGAATAACTGGCAAATAATCCAACGGGTTTAACAAAAACTAAAACATTTTGCATTAAAAAAAATGTGCAATGCACATTGAAATAATTTAAACCCACCTTGTTTTCTGTTTGGTTTCTTTGGTTTTTTCAGGTCAATATCAGCATAAGTCACATCATCGAGTTTGCTGGCATCATCTATAAAAGGGAACAAATACAGCTTTCTTTTCTCACTCTTCATGCTTGTATAACAATCCTTTAACAAAGTTCACAAGATATACACCATAACCACATGCAATTTTACAGTTCTTAACCAATTGTAGTGCCCTGTCCTAATTTCTCAGATATTGAACATAACACGAACACAATTAATTTCCCATTAATTTAAAGTTCCTAAGACTAATGGACACTAGATGATGCAGAAGAAAACACACTTTGCATAAACACAGTTAACCTAACTTGTCAAGCCTAACCTTCAATCTCTCGTCATACAGGTTATTTGTCACAACCTTCCAATCCCCATAACGACAACATTTTCAGTTTGTGTTAGTTTCAGGGGTTTTTTATGAAGTGAATTGTAGTTGTGTAGGATTCATGTTAGTCGATAAGCTTGGTCATTCCACTTTTTGCCATTGTAGAACACATCTGCAGTATAACCAGCCATACATACATTAGTTTTAAGGAACTGACCTGAATCTAAACAGTTAAGATGCTTTTGTTCACTTCAGCCTACAGTACATCATGGTGCTGTTGTTTATAACCAAGTCATAATAAAATAAAATAAAACAAGTGATCCAATTCCACTAGCAGCCATATAGGTCCATGCCATGATACTACCTCCACCGTGTTTCACCTACACCACCACTCTTAATCACATCATCACACTATCTAAATCTTTATTGTATTTGTTTTTAAATTCTTTTGCAGGACTGTTAATGGACATTTGAGGAAAGCATTGCCTGGTGTTTCTACTTTTCCATTATGTCCTATGGTAATCCTATGCAAGAAACACACCGATTGATCATTAATAAATCATTAATCTTTAGTTAGTAAACTATGTATTACCTGCTTATAAATAATGTATTACCAAACCTTAAATTAACATGGTACTGACACTTATTTGTCTTTGAATTTGACTCAAAGTGACTCCAGGAAAAATCAAATGCAAAAGCAACTTTAAATCTATTGTTAGGGGATTTTGCTAGAGAGTTTGCTTTTTGTCACTAAATGTGGGCAAGAACCATCTACATTTATAGAAAGAGGCCATTTAACACTGTAGACAAACGACAGATGTTTTCTTAGCCTATCTTGCCTTTGACACTTGTCTAAAACACTTGAATAACTATTACAACAGAGGCCGTAACATTTATAAATCCAGAGACTACATCTTGCTACAAAAATCTCACTGTGTCAGTGTTCAAAAGTTAGTTGTTCCCCATTGGAAACGAGCACACGGAAATGTGCATACACCAACGTGTGGAGAGCCAAATGCATTCAGCTTCAAGATCCTGAAGCTTGAGGCCAGAACAATAAACACAAAATATCAGACTGGCCCATGACCTGGCAGAGCATCTGAAGAAACAGGACCATAACTCCTAGAGATTCCATGATTTATTAAACTGTTTCCTTATATTTCATAATGAATTTTGGGTCAAATAGTGTGTGCTGGTGTACAAATTCTTACACACTGCACTGTGTATGTAACCATGGATTTTTTTTTAAGTTGTAGTGTGTTATGACGTGCACCTAATGAATGTAAACATGCACTGATGTAATATCGCTATTACATTTTTACATATTAGTCAACAAAATGTAAATGTAAACATAACTCTGTCACCCCATTGAGCCATTGAGGTATCACCGGATATGTTTAGAAATGAAAAGCTGTATACAATAAGTACCACAATAAACAATATGTCCTACAAGATATTATATTTACCATTGGGTCTCATGTTTTTAGATGTAATCATAGAGTAAACCACATCACTTCGTCTCGTTGCAGAGTCATCTGATGAGAAAAAAATACATTTATGCTGTTTGCATGGTAAAGATCAATAGCTAGTGAACACTATTTGTTCCTATAAAAAGTCTCATGTTCTTTTAAAACAATGTGCAGTAGACAGCATTACCTTTACTGTGAGGGTTAACATTTTTCATCTCAATTTGGGAATATATAACATCACCTGGCCTTCTAGCTGCATCATCTTACATAGAAAATGAATTTGGGTTAATGCAAAAGGCAAAAAAAGTAAAATCAAAAGAGTTGACATGAGTTTCATGCAGTGTTCTTACCATTTTGTTTCTTTTTTCTAGTCACAACCTGTGAGTACATGCAAGTACTGCTAGAGCCAGCTGCAGAATCAACTAAACGAGAATAAAACAGAGCCATTAGAGAAGCTACTGCAATGTTGTGTTGCCAAATCGGTCTCAATTTTAGCAGCAGAAAGGGAGATAAATGATACCTGTGGTCCTGACAGCAACATTTTCATAGACATTTTCACCATCTTTTAAAGAGAAAATTTAAGACTTTAAATATAACTTTATAAATAAGGAGAGAGAAAAAAACCCTGAAGAATAAACTGGTGTGTTTATTGTTATTGTTGACGGACCTGCAGGCTGACTTGTGTCCTGATTTACTGTAGAAGGAGGCTGATATTCTACACCTTCTCAACAAAATAAAGAAGTAATACAAGTTAAAACATTGTCTTTACACAAGTCTATTTGATGAAACAGGAACACATACTATAAAAACGCAATAAGGGACAACGCAGGCAAATATCTGCAAAAGCAAATACACTATTTGTTGTCAAACCTTTTTTCTTTTTGAAGTGCAGCAGCAGGATCAGTAAGATTAATAAGATGAAAAACACGAAGGCCAAACTCAGTCCTATAATTACACCAGACAATCCAGAAGATGAAACTAGAGAAAGAGGGGAACCGAAATATCCATTTAAACACTGAATACTGAAATTGTAACTCTAACTCAAGTAAGAAAACATGGTTTTCTCACCTCTGACTGAAACCCAGCTTTTCGGTGAATCTCCTCTCTCTGGGTGTTTACAGTGGTAGAAACCTTCATCTGACTTTGAGACAGTACTGATGGTCATCTCTCCTGTAGTCTTGTTCTGGAGAACTGAATCATCTTTATAGAAATCAACACCAGAGTCTGAGATCTTTGAGTTGCGATATAAACAGCGTAAAGTCAGAGGACTTCCCTCAGTTACAGCTTGGACAGGACTCTCCAGGATCACATCACCATCTGTAGAAAAGAGAAAGACAATACTGAAAACACAAAGGTCTGCAAAATACAGAAATAATTCTACATTATTACGTACCATACGAACACCTTTATAAGGCTTGGAAAACACATTGCATACATTTGTGAGATTGATCCTGTTACGCTCCCGCTGGCAGATGGCGCTGTGGCAACAACGTGCTCGAGCGGCTTGAGCCGCACGGCGATGCGTGATTGAAGTGTGCATGGACGCTAAAGCTGTGTCAAGTGTTGCCAGCTGTCGGCAATCAAGAGACTGGGTACTTAAAACGCCATACGTTAGCGCAGCTCGTCGCGGCATTAACGTAACACCAAGTAAAGTAAAGTAAAAGTGGAGAAAGAACTAATGGTGAAAGGACTAACAGAGAAGACGACGGAATGAATAATGGTGCCAGGTTGTGATGTTGCCATGCTCTGTCTGTTTTCCTGTTCCTTAATTTATACCCTGTCATAGTAGAGAGTGTTTGTGTCCTGTCGTAGTCAAGAGTCTTTATGCCCTGCCATAGTTAAATGAGATGTTCATGCTCTAGTTAAATGAAGTGTTCAGGCCACAGTTAGGTGTGTTCATGCCATAATTAGAGGAGTGTTTCTTGCCTCGTTTCCAGTTTGAGAAGAACTGTTCAAGTTAGTTAAATGTGGTAGAGTTTCCACACCCTGATAAGTTTCATGCTCTTTGCTTGAGTTTGAGTTTTGTGTTTAGACCTGGTTTCCCAACTCCTCATGTGTTTTAAGTGACAAACAAAGACTGCACTCCTGCACCTACTTCCTGTCTTCAGTCCTGTTTTGTAACAGATCCATTTTACGGGGTTGCTGTTCAACAGGTCATATTCACATGGACCAGAGAGCAGATTATTATTATTATTATTATTATAATTTTTTTTTATCGTTCCATGGTCAAAAAAAGGGTACTAAACTGCACCCTTCCCTGTCACTGCATTGGTATATATTTTAATGGTTTCGCTTTTTGTACCTTTAGTGTTTATCTTTTACCTGGAATGGTGCATGTACAGTGTTTTATTTTAAATATTACTCTATAAGCTTTTTATCTGAGAAGGTACAGAGAAGGTAAAGCTGTATGACATGATCCTGAACAGAGGAAATAACTGAAAGAGGAAAGTGGAGTATTTAAGAATATCAGGCTAATTAAAAATGTTGATCAATATGAATTTCCAATAAGTGAATTATTATGACCCACAGGTACTATTATTCACTTTCCTTTAAATAGACTCCTATTTTATTGGTAGCTTCAGTGCTTATTTTTAACAAGTCAGAGCTCATGTGGAATTCACAAATGAACTGACTTAAGATATAAACTGAATGTTATGAATATTAGAATTAATATTAAATACAGTTATAGAAAATATAAAGAAAATATAGGAGCTAATAGTACAGTCATTTAGACCTGCATGCATCACAATTAATATCACAAATCTTAAAGAACTTGGATGTACCTTACTACCTACATAACCGGTTCTGGAAAAATACACAGCTATGCAGTTATGTTAACCATGACAGTGTGACTCAGAGAGAAGGAAACAGATCTACATGAGCTAAAGAGTCTAACATAATGTTTATTTAAAGTAACTAATGGCACTATATTAAGTAAAATTTTAAAATCACTTTCAGACCTAGTGCCATAAAATAGGTTTCATTACAATGCCATTAATCACAAGATACTAAATGAGTTTGCATGTGTTATTATTACAACTAAGGTATCACATAACATCTTTGCAATTCATAAAAATAGATTTTACTGTTACAGTAGGTCTGGTTTATGTATTACAATATTACTGATGAGAACAGTGAAGACTCACGGTGCACTGTGATGTTGACAGGATTACTGCGTCCTCCAGATTCAGACTGACACCAGTAAACTCCAGTGTGTGATGTAGAGAGGGAGCTGATGTTACATGTAGATCCTGAAACTGATGAACAATTAAACAGTGTCTTATTGTGTGTGTATCCTCTCACTGTCCATCCAGTAGAGTCACTCTGGTCCTCACAGCTCAGTGAGAGAGAGTCAGCAGTAAAGTGTTGAGTTCTGCTGGGATTGATGATCAGAGACACTGGAGGAGATTCACCTGTTAATTATATTAATATTATATTTCAATTTGTGTCAATATTACATTAACATTTATTTTGTTTAATAAAGTAAGAAAATTAAAAGCGGTAAATATTTGTGGAGTGAAGTAAGGAATATAAAATATTAAACTATAAATAGAATAGTAAAGATGCTAGCAATGACAATTTACTGAGTTAAAAGTAGCTTTCTGTTTCAAGTGGTGCATTGTACAGGAGCTAAATTCTCATTCGGAAGTCGCTTTGGATAAAAGCATCTGCTAAATGAATAAATGTAAATGACAAAAACTCAGACATTCTTCTACTTATCATTGCCCATTGCACATACTATCATACAACACACGATCTCTTTTTCTTATTAAAATTAACCGCATTTCCATGAAAGTTGTGATATTTTCTAAAATGCAATAAAAAAAAAATCTGAGATTTATCAAGTCAACTTTAATTAGCTTAGAAAGGTATAAAACAAAATATATTCAAAGTTTTCACTGACCAACCTAATTTTATTTTGTAAATATTAACAAATTTAGAATTTTATGCCTTCAACAAACTCTAAAAAATTTAGGACAGAGGCATGTTTACCACTGTGTTACATAACCCTTCTTTTCAATTACACTTTTTAATCATTTGGGAACTGAGGATACTATTGTTGCAGATTTGCTCATTCTTTCTTGATACAAGACTTCAGTCCTTGGTCGCCATTGTGTGATTCTCCTCTTCAGGATGCAGTATAGGAGTCATATTTGGACTGCTGGCAGGCCAATCAAGCATGTGCAGAATGAGGCCTGGCATTGTCCTGCTGAAATAACCACGGACTTCCTGTAAAAAGATGTTGCCTTGATGGCAGCATATGTCTCTCTAAAATCCCAATATACAGTATATAGTGTCAATGGTACTTTCACAGATATGCAGGTCACCCATGTCGTGGGCACTGATGCACTCCCATGGCCTCACATATGGTGGCTTTTTCACCTTTCACTTATAACAGTCTGGTTGGTCTTTTTCATCTTTGGCACGGAGAACTGAACGTCCAATTTTCCTGAAAACAAGCTGAAAGATGGACTCATCTGACCACAGCACACGTTTCCTCTGTCTTTCAGTCCATCTGAAATGAGCTCAGACCCAGAGAACTCGGCAGCGTTTCAGAATATAGTTGATGTGTGGCTTCCTCCTTGCGTAACAGAGTTTCTGGGTTGCATTTCATGATGCAGCGGCGGACTGTGTTAAGTGACAACAGTTTTCCAAAGTACACCTGAGCCCATGTGGTTATATTTATCACAGTAGCATGACTATTTCTAAGGCAATGCTGCCCGAGGGATTGAAGGTCATGCACATTCAACAGTGATTTCTGGCCTTGCTTTTAACACAAAGAGATTTCTCCGGATTCCCTGAATCTTTGCAAATAATTTATGTCTTTCACCATCTACAGTGAATAATATTGTGAAATCTTGCATTGAGCAATGTTCTTTTTGAACAGACTGACAATTCTCTCACGAAGTTTGGCACAAAGTGGTGAGACATCCTTGCTTGCAAAGACTGAGCTTTTGGTGGATGCTCCTTCTATGCCCAATCCTGATACCCTCCCCTGAGATAGATAGTTTGTATATTTCGTATGGTACATAAAATCACTAATTGGTTATGACAGGTCTAGATCAAAGGTCATCATCAAATATAATTATGTTGGCAGGTCATCATCATCATCCAATATAATTATGTTAAATCCGGTTCTGGTTCAATCCCACGCACACACACAAGTTCTTTTACATATATTGATTTAATACATAGTATGGACATGTTAATTCCCACGCATATCCCCTTTTTATTCTAACACTCATGAGTCAGGCCTAGATCAAAAGGTTAATGATCGTTATTGTTACAAGTTCTTTCCTATAGATTTCCGGTGCAATCCCGCACACACACACACACACACACACACACACACACACAGAGAGAGACACACGCATGCATACGACTCTGTCTATAAAAGCACACACACATCCAACCAAAAATATCATACACACACACATTTTTTTCACATTATTTAAAATGAATTTAAGTGTTATGTACTTAATAATTATGTATTGTACTATAATTATGAAGTTGTTGAGTTGACAATTTTTAAAATTCCGTTGCTCCTTTAGATTTTCTCCAGTATAATGCAGCCTTTTAAACCAGGAAAAATGACTAACTTTAAGCTGTATAACAATAGTAACTAAAAATCCAGTGTAGATATCATACGGTCACGATCTCCCCTTTAGACAGAGCTGCAGCGTGCCGCGTGCTTTGAGTGCCGAAGGGCGCATTTGAGCACGAGCGCCCGGTCTTTGAATGTTGATGACTGACATTGTTTACTGTGGACACGTGTGTTTGTTTTGTTTCTCTTCTGTCTCCTCCCTGTTTTGTCATTGGCTGTTGTTTGAGCGTGTGTCTAGATTGGTGTCAGCCGCCAGCACTTAACGATGATTATGTTTGCTTATATACCGCGCGGCTCCCAGTACACAGCGTGGAGTATTACATTAGATTATTTAAGTTACGTACCTTGATAAATAGTTTAGTTTACACCACGCTGTGGTTCCCCGCTTCTCGTTTCCCTGTCCACGTTTCATGTTTAGTGTTTTAACCTCGTTTCTAGTGACCTCGATTTCTGATTCCTGCCTATCCCAGTATATGCCTATTTGCCGATCGCCCGACCCGTTGCCTGTTTTCGACTACGCCTCTGTTTCACGTTTTGGATTAATCTGCCTGCCTCTTTAATAAACGTCTTTTCCTGCACCTGCTTCCGTACTAAACTCCCTTACGTCTCGCGACGTGACACATACCTAACATCTCTGCAGGATTTATACACATAAAGGCACTGAATAAAATGAGCAATATAGACAAAAAAGAAACACTGCGTCTACGACTTTAATCCCTCTCATAGAAGTATCCACAGTCCAAAGGCTGGTAATTCTGCTCAAAGAGCAAACTGACTACAATGGAGCTAGAAGGCTATATGTGCGAATGATAAAACATTTTATTAAAGTATCAATATCTGAAATTTTATTAAACAATGTATTACACAAAATTTTATTACACAATGTAGTTGACGGGTACATGAATAAGCAGAAATGTAATCATGCTTTTCTTTCCTATAGCACAAATGAAAAGCCCTCTCTAGATGAGCAGATTTGTCAAATGAAACTTTATCATTCTTATCCACTGCCATGGTGAACTACGAGTAGATTTTCAAATTACATGGCGAATTATAACTAGCATAAGCTACGTGTAGTAGTGCAAAATGGTCCATTATCTGTATTAGCAGGTGTAGCCTAACCTATACACGAGTCCACTATTGGACATATCACAATTGAGATTATGTCCCAAATTCATTGCTTTAGTAGAATTTATTTGTAAGTAAAAGAATACTCACATTGAAATGTCCTTTTATAGTATTTATTCAGTCTACAGGTCCTCTAACACAGTCTTAACTGTCTGAATTTGTCCAGACATGTTAAATGGTTAGGGGAGGAGACTTGCATTAGTGATGAAGTTATCAAGACCTAATTTCGTTAAGCTACTACTTTCTTCAAGAACTCAATTAATAGATCTTGTATGGTAGCTCTACTTGTATTTTTCTCTGCTTGATAGATCCCTTTGCTTGAATTCTCTCATTTGTAAGTCGCTTTGGATAAAAGCATCTGTTAAATGAATAAATGTAAATGTACTACAACTTAAATTTAGTTTTAAATCAATTAATGCAGAAATTTCAGTTAAAATTACACACAATATTAAGTTGATGTAATTATCAACATTATTATGTCAACACAACTCAAACAATGTTTACAAATTTAAATATTTAATTAAATCAATAAATAAGAATTTTTATCTTGCAATCACAAATTGAATTAAGTTGTGGTAATAGGTTCCTGAATTAGTTTTTTTAGACAAAAGCATTGTGATTATTTCTGACTACGAGTTTCCTGAGACAGTTTCCTGTTTTTTAACTTACACACACACACACACACACACACACAAACACACACACACACCCACCCTCTGTCTAACACTCCTGAGCCAGGTCAAAGGTCATCACCAACCATCATTATCTTAAGAAGTGTAGGTCAACGATTAGTATCAGTGGAACTTCACATAGATCCATATGTTCAACATTTAAAGATGATGTTTTAAAAGAAATAGGTGTTTGTCCATAATGGTAAAAAAGAAAAATGGTTTTACTCCAATGTGAAATAAATCTCTGGAGACACACGGAGTACATTTCTGTTACACAGTCTATAAGGATCTCCACAAATGTGCATACTGTCAGTGACTACATCACTTTATACATTTTTATTTTGAGATAGCAGCAGGACAAAACTGTTGTACATTTGGTATCTGATTAGGACCCAACTGTCAAATATGTTTTGTGAATGCCTATCAGGCAAAGAGCACGATGGCATGGAAAGAGTATAAGAGTAATTGGGTGATCTAATGCTTAGGAGTTCTACAGTACTCCAACATGGGAACATTCCAACATGGCCCTCAGAGAGGCATTATCTCAGCTACGTATATATAATATAGATCAGATCACCAGTCTGTCTTTACCTTCTCCTGATCTGGAGTCAAAATGATTACTTTTTATTTCCTCGTATGGGTTTATGACAGTG
Source organism: Ameiurus melas (assembly GCA_012411365.1). Classification (NCBI taxonomy): domain Eukaryota; kingdom Metazoa; phylum Chordata; class Actinopteri; order Siluriformes; family Ictaluridae; genus Ameiurus; species Ameiurus melas. The sequence goes on from CM022756.1 coordinate 10,649,961, forward strand.
AGGAGTCACATATGCGTGTGTGTGCGCGTCTGTGTGGTATGTACATGACCATACTATGTATGATGTGTGTAAGATGTGTATGGAAATTCATTATTAAAAATGTACTTATTTTTTCATCAGTTTCATGTATGTATGTGTGTGTGTGTGTGTGATATTTTTGCTTGGATGTGTGTGCTTTTATAGACAGGATCGTATGTCTCTCTCTCTCTCTCTCTCTCTCTCTCTCTCTCTGTGTGTGTGTGTGTGTGTGTTGCACTGGAAAATCTATAGGAAAGAACATGTTACAATAATGATAATGAACCTTTTGATCTAGGCCTGACTCATGAGTGTTAGAATAAACAGGGGATATGCATGGGAATGAACATGTCCATACTATGTATGAATACAATATATGTGAAAGAACTTGTGTGTGTGTGTGTGTGTGTGTGTGTGGGATTGAACCAGAACCGGAATTAACAATTATATTTGATGATGACCTGCCAACATAATTATATTTGATGATGACCTTTGACCTAGACCTGTCATAACCAATTCGTGATTTTTTGCACCATACGAAATATACAAACTCTCTCTCTCTCCCGTTACCAATTCACCTGATTACTGTGGAATCCTCCAAAATGGTGTTATTTTACCTCTCTCACAACTTTTTTTTCAGTGTGTTCAGATTTTTTTATATTTATAAAATACATTTAAGTTGGACAGTGAATACACTGATTAATTAACTGACAAAAATACAAATAAAAGATAAAGTTTCAAGAGACTTGACATCACAGATTTTTGTTTTTATTCCATTTTAGAAAATACACCCAACTTTTCTGGAAATGGGTTTTGTACATTCAGTGGTTCAGTATAAACGTCTAAACCGCCTCCTCTTCACTCGTTCTCACTCGAGCATGATACAGAGGAAAATGTATTTGTTCTCTAATATGTAGTTGTGTAAATATAACTTACTGAGTGTTACTACCAGCTCTACTGGTAACATGTTCTGTCCAGTGCAGTCACATACTCACCAGTAACATTTACCCAGAATGCATCACTGTGGTGTGTGTAGTAGACGGGGTTTCCTCTTCCAGCTCTGCACCTGTACTGACCTCCATCAGAGACACTAACTGACCTGATGAAGTAGTGGTGTGTTTCAGTCTCAGTCTCAGTGCTCTGTGTGGTTTTGTTCCAGTAAAACTTCCATCCATCAGACTGCAGTTTCAGTGTACAGAACAGAATCACTGAGTTTCCTGTCAGTACATCTCCTTTAAGGTCTGATGTGAGTTCAGGTTTAGGTTTTTCTGTTAGAGAAGAAACACAAGTTCAGGAGTAATGTAATCTTTTCTGTAATAATCACCTCTACAGAGAGAAAAACACTTTTACTGTCTCTGTGATACTGGTCTCAGATAAACAATAACTAGGCCTGTATCTTTTTCTACTATCATATTACTTTATTAGTGTAGGATGTACAATTATTTTAGTATTACAAGTCATAATTATAATCTCTCACTGTTATTCCATGCTTTATGTTAGCAACATTTTATTGTACAATCTTAGATCACTTCACTTCCTGAAGTGCCTCATTCTGTCAGTCATCTCTGATCTACGTCGGAGCGCTCCATCAGCTGAGTCGGTTTGTTTCAAATTCAACTCATATAACCGTTACTTTTTGCTACATCTCTTAATGGCAGGTGTATAGACAGTGTGTTTTATCGTCCTTGTCCACTTAAGCTTCGATGGTAAATATCTATTAAACACTTTAACTAACATCTCAAAGAACATTAGTATCACTGCCACTTAACTTCTGCAGAGTGTAAACAGAAGTCATTAAAAGCAATAGCGATCTCACTTACTCAATTAGACACTCAGATAGTGAGAATTAGCCCTTAGCTAATCGTGATATTGGTACCTATACCTAAAGACACATGTAGCAGAATAAAATAGTTTATTTAGTTGTATTTCATTTATTCATTTATAATGTTAATACAATACCAGTGGTATAATCCTCATTTTTATCTACATTCAGAATAATTAACTATATTCTTACACACTGTTTCAATAGTACATTCATTTGGATTAGATCTATATTATTATATCTATATTTATATTGCATTATAAGGTGTTTATAAATGTGCTCATATGTACATATTTGAGCGTTTTCCTCCTCACAGTGAGTTGTATGTAAATGATCAACTCCCTGTGTATCACCTGATTTGTAAGACTGGCTTTACATCCTGATTAGAAGGCGATTGAAACCTTCAGAGATCACATCTCTTTTCAGGAACACACTGAGCAGATCTTAGTTAGAGGACAGTGACACTGACGCGTGTTTCCTGATTAACATGATGTGTCCATTAATGGATGGAGTAGAAGGGGGAAATTGTGCAGGGCTACATATTGGTAATATGGTAGTCAGTAATTGTACACCACATTACTCAAATCTTGAGAAATTACATTTTATAAAACTATCTATGCATCATGCTGTATATTCATGACAAAAATGTATGAGGGTACGGGCTTCTACAGTATAGGATTATGTTATTGTATGCTGTATGAGGGTACGGGCTTCTACAGTATAGGATTATGTTATTGTATGCTGTATGAGGGTACGGGCTTCTACAGTACAGGATTATACGTTATTGTATGCTGTATGAGGGTACGGGCTTCTACAGTACAGGATTATACGTTATTGTATGCTGTATGAGGGTACGGGCTTCTACATTATAGGATTATACGTTATTGTATGCTGTATGAGGGTACGGGCTTCTACATTATAGGATTATACGTTATTGTATGCTGTATGAGGGTACGGGCTTCTACATTATAGGATTATACGTTATTGTATGCTGTATGAGGGTACGGGCTTCTACATTATAGGATTATACGTTATTGTATGCTGTGCGAGGGTACGGGCTTCTACATTATAGGATTATACGTTATTGTATGCTGTATGAGGGTACGGGCTTCTACATTATAGGATTATACGTTATTGTATGCTGTATGAGGGTACGGGCTTCTACAGTACAGGATTATACGTTATTGTATGCTGTATGAGGGTACGGGCTTCTACAGTATAGGATTATACGTTATTGTATGCTGTATGAGGGTACGGGCTTCTACAGTATAGGATTATACGTTATTGTATGCTGTATGAGGGGACGTGCTACAGTATAGGATTATACGTTATTGTATGCTGTATGAGGGTACGGGCTTCTACAGTACAGGATTATAGGTTATTGTATGCTGTATGAGGGTACGGGCTTCTACATTATAGGATTATACGTTATTGTATGCTGTATGAGGGTACGGGCTTCTACATTATAGGATTATACGTTATTGTATGCTGTATGAGGTACGGGCTTCTCATTATAGGATTATACGTTATTGTATGCTGTATGAGGGTAACGGGCTTCTACAGTATAGGATTATACGTTATTGTATGCTGTATGAGGGTACGGCCTTCTACAGTATAGGATTATACATTATTGTATGCTGTATGAGGGTACGGGCTTCTTGTTGCCTTCGTGATATTAGTGACAGCATTGTTTCTATCTGTACAATGTACTGCAAAACATTTATTATCAGTAGATCAACACCAGATGTCCAATAGTTAAAGTAGAGGTTCTCAAATGTTTTGCAGAAAGCGAACCCTTTAACTGTAAAATAAACTCCACAAACCCCTTCAGCAGACATTTATTTATTTTAAATATTATACTCATTATTCCTGTGTGTACTGTAATACTCTGGCTATTAATTGGAGCTATACAGATTTTATTCTTGAACTTTCCTTTCACAATACACGTTAGATGCCAGTTGATGTTATTCATTTACATTTACATGTATGGCATTTGGCAGATGTCCCACAATCTTCTGATCGATAGTTCACTGTCTTACCCACTGAGCTGCCACTGAGCTAAGACTACATGTCTTTGAGTTGTTTGGATTAAACCCATTCAAGTGACCTGTTAAACAGGATGAACTGGATATGGCTTACAGATCCCAGTTTTAGAATCACTGAGGTAACACATCACCTGACATTTATGGGTTTAAACCTAATATAAATAATGATATTAATAAAGCATTTTGATAAACATGTGATTTTAAAATGGGAGGATGAGAGAGAAGCAGTATAAGGATCAGATCAGATCAGATCACTGTCTATACTAGAGCAGTTATCCTTTAAATCAGGGGTCCCCAACCCCCGGGCCGCGGACCGGTACCAATCCGTGGGTCATTTGGTACCGGGCCGCACAGGAAGAATAAATAACTTACATTATTTCCGTTTTATTTATTATCTGAGTCTGAACGATGTTTTATTTTGGAAAATGACCGGATTCTCTCAGTCACATGTCTATGACTCACTCTTGACGCATGTCAAAACGCTTGTCTCGGTCACGCGGATAGGTTAAGCGTTAGGGGGCATGTTATGTTGTTGGCCGGATGTTACAAGGACGCTGCTAATAAAGTTGCGATTTCACACTGAATTCACGTTTATTATTATATTTTAAAAGTACCCCAGTTTTTATGCCGGTCGTATCATTTTATTTTTGTTGTATTTATCCGCCACACCTTAAAGGCCGGTCCGTGAAAATATTGTCTGATATTAAACCGGTCCGTGGCGCCAAAAAGGGACCGCTGGTTTAAATAGTTTGAGTTTTAATATTCTATCTTCATATTCAAATCTCAACTCTTTTTAGGACTGAGGTTTGTGACACTAATTAATTTATATTTACTCAGTGATGAACATGAAATGTTAAGTCTAGTAGGAAACATTGTAATTGCTTGTCATAGTGTTTTCAACTGCTATTTTTAATTACATGCTTAAGTAAAACACTTCCACACCTCATTTCTGTTTTATTTATCATTATTCATACTGCTGGGGCTTAAAGTCACCCAACACTTCTTTGAAGGCCGTGTTAAAAGAAATTATAATAAGTTATATACTGAAGTGGGAACTTACTAGAAAAGAAAGAAAAAACAGGGGCCATATTCACAAAGGTTTTTGTCATTCCATTAAAAGGTGATACTAAAATTTATTCACTTTAGAATTTATAAAAAATATATATATATATACATGATGTCACATGAGTTAAGTCATATCATTTCTATCAAGCACTTCCACTGCAAGTCCAATGTAACATTGCCACCGTTCGCCCGGAGCAGTGGTGCGCATCGAACGCCACTGCGCAAGCGCGGACTCTTTCCGCATTGACGTAATGTCTTCGTCCCGTCAGGTCATAGGGTCATGTGTGGGTATGTGAGGGAATCACGCATACCTGCGAGCTCATTTGACTGATGACGGGAGCTCTTATCTGCAGTGTGCTGTGTTACCGTTGCCTCCCAGCAGAGCAGGGAGGCTGAGCAGGCATCAAGAACGGGGAGGGAGGGTGGGAGCGGGTCTCAGCCCCGACCCCAGATTCCCCCTCCTGTCGACGTGACTCCTTTTTACTCTGAGCGATTACCAACGGAGCGTGAGGCTTGGCTGTGACTGGGATGTCGTGAGCTTCAGACTGAGTCTGGACTTGGGCGTCGTGAGCTTGAGACTGAGTCTGGACTTGGACGCTGTGAGCTTGAGACTGAGTCTGGACCTGGACACTGTGAGCTTGAGACTGACTCTGGATTTGGGCGTCGTGAGCTTGAGACTGAGTCTGGACTTGGGCGTCGTGAGCTTGAGACTGAGTCTGGACCTGGACACTGTGAGCCTGAGACTGAGTCTGGACCTGGACGCTGTGAGCTTGAGACTGTGTCTGGACTTGGGCGTCGTGAGCTTGTGACTGAGTCTGGACTTGGTGAAGCTGGGTCTCTGTACTTTCCTTTATCCTTCTCCTCCTCCAGAAGCTGCTTTAGTTGATTTCGTTCGTTCTCTAGTCGACAGAGCCGAATGCTCGAACCCGTTTTCCGAGTGTCTCCTCTTGCAGCAAAACCTGTGTTTCCTGTAGTTGCAACTCCACGGATGAGCATTCTTTAGTAGCTTCGATGCATTTCTTCTCCATTTCAGACAGAGTGCTGCTCAAACTCTCCAACTCCAACTGCATTCTGCTCATTTTTTCCACCATTACCTTCTTATCTGCGTGATTACAACTGGAACCTGAGGCTTGGCTGTGACTGGAGCTTGAACTTGGAACCTGGCTGTAAGCGGAACTTTGTGAATTGGGTCGGCAGACTTGGAGATGAATGTATTCTGCTTAGCAGGATGCACGGTAACTTGGACTTGTGGCTTGGTCTGGACCGGGACATGGACCTGAGGCATGGCAGGGGCTGGAGACTTAGCTTGGTCTGGAAATTTGGAGATGAGTGGAACTCGCTTCCCCTGGATGAGCAGTGGGGGTCTTGTCCATATCTCCTGGAGTGCTCACCTGTGGAATACCTGTGGAATGGGCGCTCCGCCACGTTCACTTCCTCCAGTAACTGATCATAGTTCTGTCCTGGTTCTCCAAACTCCTCCAAAAACACTTCCAAAAACTGCCAAATATCCTCCAGCACCCGGGATTCCTTGGCTGCCACTCGCTGTGCCCATGCGCGAGCTGGGCCAACGAGGCGAGACATGATAAACAGAACGAATCGTCCTTCAGTAAGCTTCGGTCGCATAGGCTGGAAAAATAATACTGACAGTCCATCAAAAACTCATCCGGTAAAAGTAGCCATCATACGGCTCCAGCATGTCCACGGAATACCTCTGTGCGAAGCTCATTGAATCCAAGGCAGGAATCTTGGGCGTGCGGTTTGGTTCGGCGTCCTTGCCGTTCTCGAGCTACCTCCATGTTTACGCGGTTAATTCTGTCACAACTCTTGACGGAGCGGATGAAGGAAGGAGGTAAGCGCACTTAAGAACGAGTGTAGTTTATTTACAAGAGGCAGGCAGACAAATCCAAAACGTAATCCAAAGGCGTAGTCAGGAAACAAGCGAAGGTCAGGCGAACGGCAAACAGGCATAAACTTGGGGCAAGGCAGATATCAACAACGTGGCACGGAAAACAGGGTCGGAAACAAACATAAACATAAACAAACGAACGAGAGCTATGATAATGATCTGGGAGCCGGATGACCCAGCGTGAACTATAACTAACAAGGAACTATGTTTACTATGTTTACTATAGTGAATTAACCGCGCGCGTGTAGTACGGCGCGTAGATATATATACCGGCATGAATTAACTTAAACAGATTTCAGCTGGGAGTAATACAGACACATGTGGGGATACAACCTATGACAGACACGGGGCGGGGTCATGACGAACATAAACAAAACACACGTGCCCTCCCAGCCATTGACAGAAACGAAAACAAAGAGCACGCGTGTTCAAATGTCACAACACGCACCGCAACAGCACAAGAGCATGCTGCTTCCAAGGGGGAACCGTGACAGAAATGATTAAGCTCTGACAAACAACAATCACTACTGATGAAGTAAATGTAGATCACAATTTTAAATACAGACTCAGCCCTAAAAATAATCAGGTCAGTGTACTGACAATTAACATGTACCGTAATTCTCGGACTATTGAGCGCACCTGAATATAAGCCGCACCCGCTAATTTTAAGAAGAAAAACAATTTTGTACATATATAGGCCGCACTTCTCTATAAGCCGCAGGTGTCCACGTTGTAACTGTCACGAATCGTGATGTAAACAAAGCAGGACAGATGCAAATGCAGTTAGGACGAGAGCTTTTATTGAAACAGAGGAGAGCAGACTCAAGAGAAACAAAACATGACCAACTCAATGAACTAAGCTAACTAAACCAACTAACCTAAACATTAACTATGACATGAAGCAAAGACTCTATATCTATACTCTATAAACCACTTCTACATCTATATTCTAAACTAAGTCTATACAACTCTAAGCTATACTATCCGCTACTAGGCTATACGCTATGCTACAAGCTACTAGGCTATAAGCTAACTAGCCTTGACATGAACACCGAGACATGAACAAGAACTAAGACCCATGGCATGAACAAAGACTCTAACTATATTCGCTATCTAATTCTAACTCTATATCTAATTTACCCGCGTGTGTGTGTGTGTTACACCCTGGTAAATATACACACCAGCCTTATTAGCCCAAACTGCTAACAGCTGCGGACAATACCAAAAGACACGTGAGTCGACAACACATGACAAGACGGGCGGAGATATGACGTCAACCAATAAGTTGGTTGTGTTTTCCCTGATGAGGGGTGTCATGAAGCGCGCAAAACAGCTGATCTGGAGGAATGTAGTGTGACGCGTAGGATTTAATTCGAACAGTTTCATTGGTCCACTGTGACCTGTTGGGTAATTTCATTTGTCCGATGTGACGAGGTTAAATGTTTTGGCGGCATGAAACTCGTTACCCTGTAAAAATCTATAAATTAGCTGCATCATTGTTTAAGCCACAGTGTTCAAAGCGTATGAAAAAAGTAGCGGCTTATAATCCGGAAATTACGGTACATTATTTATTCATGTCTGAATTACAGTGTGTTGGCCATCCTGTTTATCTTCTCATAAGATCTTTAGGAACGCTGAGAGTCAGCAAGGGAACAAGAAACTAAAGGTAAAAGATACACTGGTATGCTAGCAATGATTTGATTCCACACACACAAACACACACACACACACACACACACACGTTATCAGTTCATAACTCTTCATACACACTCAGTCTCTAATCTCTCTCATTCTATCAGATTTTACAGCAGGCATGTCTAAAGTCCGGGGCGGGCTGCAATTGCGCCCGTGTTCAAATTTCCACTGGCCCGCAGCCTCTGTCACAAAATCAATAATATGTGGCCCGCCAACACTGTTAACCACAGTATAAAATTCACGTGTACAAAAACGCTATTTTGTATTTCGCCAGAAGATGCAGTAGACCCGTGACCGCACTCTCGCTACGTGACCCTTGTGTGACCCTTTAGTTAATTTTTAAAATGGCGACTGTAACTAAAAAAAGAAAAGTTGACAGCGAGGGCCGTCGCTTCCAGGACAAGTGGAAATTAGAGTATTTTTTCACTGAAATACGAAACAACTGTGTCTGCCTAATTTGCCAAGAGACTGTGGCTGTTTTCAAAGAATTCAATATCAAGAGGCACTACCAGATGAAACATGCTAACTACGAAGAGCTAGCTGGGAATGAACGCAAAGAAAAATTGAAGCAACTGGAATCTGTTTTAACGGCACAGCAACGCTTTTTCACAAGAGCCCGTGAGTCAAATGAAAATGCCACAAAGGCGAGCTACGAGGTGGCAACGCTGATTGCCAAGCACTGCAAACCTTTTACTGAGGGGGAATTTATTAAAGACTGCGTGATGAAAATGGTGGAGAAAATTTGTCCTGAGAAGAAGCAAGAGTTTGCCAATGTTTGCCTAGCTCGTAACACTGTGGTACGGAGAATTGAAGACATTTCATCTGATATTAAGAGACAGTTGGAGGCAAAAGGAGTGGAGTTTGACTTTTTTTCATTAGCATGCGACGAAAGCACGGATGCATCTGACACCACTCAGTTGCTGATTTTTTTGAGAGGAGTGGACAGTGAAATGATCGTGAGTGAAGAGTTACTTGTCCTCCAGAGCCTTAAGGACCAAACAAGAGGAAAAGATGTATATGTTTCTCTTTGTTCCGCCGTAGATGACTTGAAACTACCATGGAATAAACTTACTGGGATTACTACAGATGGCGCACCTGCCATGGCTGGTGAGCGAAGTGATTATCAACCATAATCTGTAACAAAGTCAGCGAAGAAGGAGGAAAAGCTATAAAACTCCACTGTATTATTCACCACCAAGTTCTCTGTGCCAAACATCTGAAATATGATCACGTTATGAAACCGGGGATAAAGACTATTAATTACATTCGCTCCAAAGCCCTGTTCCAACCGTCAGTTTTCAATCTTTCTACTCTAACATCCAGGCGGATACGGAGATGTTGTGGGTCACAACGATGTAAGATGGCTCAGTCAGGGGTCTGCACTGCAGCCTTTTACTCTCTTAGGGAGGAAATCGGACAATTCTTGGCAAAAGGGACAACCAATGCCAGAACTATCTGATCCTGTTTGGCTGGCTGATTTTGGATTTTTAGTTGACATAACAGTTATTACGTGAACGTGCTGAACACGAGCCTTCAGGGGCAAAAGCAGTGGTAAGCCAACTATATTCACACATCAAAGTCTTTAGGACCAAACTGCTACTTTTCCAAAGGCATCTGTCAGAAACACAGCCCAATACAATGCATTTCCCATCACTGCAGGAAATAATGACCAGTTTTCCACAGAACAATATCAGTGTACAAATGAGGAGGTATGTAGCAGACATCTCATCTCTGGCTGAGGAGTTTCAATGGCGCTTTCAGGATTTTAAAGCTATTGAAAAAGAGATAACGCTTTTTTCCTCGCCTTTCTCCGTGGACCCTAATGACGCTCCAGACCACCTGCAGCTGGAGCTCATTGAGCTGCAGTGTGACGCTGAATGTCACAGTCGGCACCAACAGCTCCCTCTTGTCAACTTTTATCGCCAGCTGGATAAAGGCAGGTTCCAAGAGATTCGAACATTTGCTAAGAAAATGCTGAGCTTGTTTGGCTCGACATACTTGTGCGAGAAGACATTCTCAGTTATGAACATTAACAAGAACCGCATGAGGACGAGACTAGGTGAATCTCACCTGCGTGACATCTTGGGTATCAAAACCACTGTTTTTGAGCCAGACCTGGCTTATTTACTGCAGTTGAAAAGTTAGTATCTTCACATTAACAAGTGCAGGCAAGTTTATTTGTTTAGTCTTGAGGTGAATAAATTAAAAAATCTCAGTGAATTGATTTTTTTTTGTTATCATAACCACAGTTTTGAAGATGCAATGAGTCTTTTCAATATGTGTAGCCTATCATTTAAAAAAAGTAATAAAAAAAAAAAAGAGTTTATTTGAATTTAATGTTAATGGTCAAAGAATGTTAGGCTGAATGGTCGCCCCACACCTTTTCACCCGCCAAATCTGGCCCTCTTTACAAAAAGTTTGGACACCCCTGTTCTACAGCCTCTTACACTCATGGTTTGGTTTAGTAAAAGTAAAGTTCGACCTCGCGTCCTCTTCACTCATTCACACTCAGGCAGGTCTCCACTCGAGCATGTTGATGTTTCTGAAGCAGTAACTTTATGAAGCCCCTTTACAGCCTCTGAGCAGCTTGTTCAAAGAGTTTTACAGGTTTTGGTGACATTTTCTACCAAAGCTAAACTAGTGTTGTTCCACTTGCTTTCCAGCTCACCTCACACCAGCCCTGCTCGCCGTGCTCCCTCACTGTCTCTCTCTAACTTTAATAATATGATTTAGCTGAAAGAGTTCTCTGTATGTAGCTGTAGTGTACATGTTGCTATATTGTGACTCTGCTCACATGTTGTTTATATGTTCAGTGTTGTGCAGAATCACTTAACAGAAAGTCTCTTACTCACCAATAACATTTACCCAGAGTGCATCACTGTAGTGTGTGTAGTAGACTGGGTTTCCTCTTCCAGCTCTGGACCAGTAGGGACCTCCATCGTAGACTCTAACTGATCTGATGGTGTTGGGTGTGTTTTTCAGTCTCAGTGCTCTGTGTGGGTTTGGTCCAGTAAAACTTCCATCCATCAGACGCGGCTTCAGTGTACAGTACAGAGTCACTGAGTTTCCTGTCAGTACATCTCCTTTAAGGTCTGATGTGAGTTCAGGTTTAGGTTTTTCTGTTAGAAATGAAACACAAGTTCAGGATGTGAAGTCTTTACTACACTAATCACTTCGACAGTAAAACAGTATTACTCTCTGTGATGTCACTAAACATCTTATGACTACTTTCAAATTATTTGACAGTTTTCAGTTAGTAAAATGATGAGAATGAAAATGGGGATATTTAATGTAAAGCTTCACTGAGATTGAAGTGAGGGTCAGAAAATAACTGCAGTGTGATGATGCAGGTCTCTAATCTCTCTCTACTCTACATCAGTTTTAAAGATTTGAATGGTACGATAACCATCTCAGAAAATATCACCGTTTCACGATTACACAATTATATTAATAATAATAATAATAATCATTATTATTATTATTATTATTAGCATTATTATTAGCATTATTATTATTATTTTAAAAAATCATCCCTAAAAAATCCCTTGTGACATAACATATGCGCGTTAACTACTAAATGAAAAAATAACATCAGCTGTGTGAGTTTTAAAATAACGTCCTATGATTATTAACATATACAGTGGCAAGAAAAACTTTTGTCATAAAATGTGATCTGATCTTCATCTAAGTATTGACTGATATAATGTGTCTAAAATAAGAACACCAAAATAATTCTGCTCTTTTATGTCTTCATTGATAACAACCAAAAACCCTTGTGAACCGTTGAGTTAATGGCCTCATAAAAGCTAATTGGTGTCAGGTTTTAGAACACCTGGAGTCTCGTTAAGAAAATGAGTTTGGAGGTGTGGACTACAGCTAGTTTGACTGATAAAAACCTCTCCAACTTTTTGAGTTTGCTCTGCACAAGAAGCACATGCTTGTGAGCCATGCTTCGCCAAAAGATACAGCTGGCAAGGGTTACAAAGTGATTTCAAAGACTTTAGAACTTCACCAGTCTACAGTTAGGCAAACATTCTACAATTGGAGACACTTTGGGACTGTTCTACTCTACCAAGAAGTGGGCGCCTAGTCAAAATGACACCAAGAGCACAACGAAGACTCATCAATGAGGTAAAGAAACAACCCCCGAATGACAGCCAAAGATTTGAAGGCATCATTGGAACTGGCTAACATCTCTGTTCATGAGTCTACATACGCAAAACATTAAACAAGCAGGGTATCCACATCAGGATCATGATTTGGGCCTGCTTTGCTGCATCAGGGACTGGCCAGCTGCTATCATCGAGGGAAGATGAATTCCCAAGTATATCAGGCAATTCTTCAGGATAATGTGAGAATGTCTGTACATCAGCTGAAACTGTGTAGAAGTTGAGTGATGCAACAGGACAACAGCCCAAAACAAGTCAACAACAGAATGGCTTCAGAAAAACAAAATCCGCCTTTTGGAGTGGCCAATTCATAACCCAGACCTCAACCCAATAGAGATGCTATGGAATGACTTGAAGAAAGCCATACACATGAGATGTCCAAAGAATATGACAGAGCTAAAGCAGTTCTGCCAGGAAGAATGGGCTAAGATTCCTCCTGAACGATGTGCAGGTCTGATCCACAGCTACAGAAAGTGCCTGGTTGAGGTTATTGCTGCCAAGGGGGGTCAACCAGTTATTGATTCTAAGGGTTCACTTACTTTTCCACTGCCATTTTGAATGTTGAATGAGTGTGTTCAGTAAAGACATGAGGGATCAGAATTTATTTTATGTTATTATTTTGGACAAATTATATTGGTCAATACCCTGACCTACATGAAGATCAGATCACATTTTATGACAAATTTATGCAGAAAACCATGAAATTCCAAAAGGTTCACATATTTTTTCTTGCCGCTGTACTGTACGCCCAGTGGTTCCCAAACTGGGGTACGTGAGGTGAAGTACCCCCAGGGGTACGTGAGGTGATGGAGAGGGTACGGGAGCAAAATGCTGAGATTTACTGTTCATTTAATTCTGCCTCACTAAATAACATTAAAATTCTAATTCATGTTTTTCTCACGGCCAAAAAATTAACTTATTCCCCTCCAGTGTACAAACAGCAAAATTGCAATGTTATAAAGGTCAAACACATGATGCAGTGAGTGGGGGAAAAAAGTATTTGATCCCCTGCTGATTTTGTACGTTTGCCCACTGACAAAGAAATGATCAGTCTATAATTTTAATGGTAGGTTTATTTGAACAGTGAGAGACAGAATAACAACAAGAAAATCCAGAAAACGTCGCAAAAATTTTATAAATTGATTTGCATTTTAATGAGGGAAATAAGTATTTGACCCCTCTGCAAAACATGACTTAGTACTTAGTGGTAAAACCCTTCTTGGCAATCACAGAGGGCAGACGTTTCTTGTAGTTGGCCACCAGGTTTGCACACATCTCAGGAGGGATTTTGTCCCACTCCTCTTTGCAGATCTTCTTCAAGTCATTAAGGTTTCGAGGTTGACATATGGCAACTCGAACCTTCAGCTCCCTCCGCAGATTTTCTATGGGATTAAGGTCTGGAGACTGGCTGCGCCGCTCAGGCCTTAATGTGCTCTTTCGAGCCACTCCTTTGTTGCCTTGGCCGTGTGTTTTGGGTCATTGTCATGATGGAATACCCATCCCCGACCCATTTTCAATGTCCTGGCTGAGGGAAGGAGGTTCTCAACCAAGATTTTTCGGTACATGGCCCCGTCCATCGTCCCTTTGATGCGTTGAGTTGTCCTGTCCCCTATAGCAAAAACCCCAAAACATACTGTTTCATAGGCATCGTTCCTCCTCCTCCAAACATGGTGAGTTGAGTTGATGCCCAAGAGCTGCATTTTGGTCTCATTCGACCACAACACGGGGCGGCTGTGGCGCAGTTGGTAGAGCGGGTTGTCCACTAATCGTAGGGTTGGCGGTTCGGTTCCCGCGCCGGATGACTCCACATGCGAAGTGTCCTTGGGCAAGACACTGAACCCCAAGTTGCTCCCGGAGCAAGCTGGTGGCGCATGGCCGCTCTGCTACCATTGGTGTGTGAGTGAATGGGTGAATGAGACACAGTGTAAAGTGCTTTGGATAAAAGCGCATATTACGCACTACACCATTTACCATTTTCCATTTACTTTCACCCAGTTGTCTTCTGAATCATTCAGATGTTCATTGGCAAACTTCAGACGGGCATGTAGACTCCTTTTAAGGAGTGTGCTCCTAATCTCAGCCCGTTACCTTTATAAAAGACACCTGGGGAGCCAGAAATCTTTCTGATTGAGAGGGGGTCAAATACTTATTTCCCTCAAACAGAACGTTCCCCTCACATTAGCATATGGTTCCCATTTGGTTATTTTTTGGGAACCAAATAATGGTATAGGAACTTTTTCTGTAGTTTCTTTTTGGTAACCAAATACACTTCATTCCTGCATCTTTTATTACAAATTTTATTATAATTTTCTGTGATTTGCAGTCAGAGTTTATTAAAGTGAGTTCACTGGCAGCATTAGATCATCTAACATACTGTGTTCTATACACAATACACCTCTACACTTTTCACTGTAAATGGAATAAACAATATGTGAGATAAAACACACTCACCTCACAGCGATCAGTGTAACACCATCACTGGTCTGTGTGTATTAAGGTCTGATGACTGTGTTCCTTTACATGTATAATCACCTTTATCAGACTCTTTAATATCAGTGATTGTGTGTGTTTTCTTTCCTGCAGCATCACTGAGTTCTTCATTATTTCTATACCAGAGGTAACGCGGGATTCTCCAGTCTGTATCTCACATGTGAGAGTGACGGTTTCCCCCAATGAACACACGCTCAGCTGGCTGTACTTTCACTACAGGCTTTGGTCTCGCTATAGAAACATAGCACAACATTTTAAACACATACAGAATCAATTAAACATATAATATAGTTACATAATTACACAATTACAGTGGTGTGAAAAAGTGTTTGCCCCCTTCCTCATTTCCTGTTCCTTTGCATGTTTGGCACACTTAAGTGTTTCGGAACATCAAACCAATTTAAACAATAGTCAAGGACAACACAAGTAAACACAAAATGCAATTTGTAAATGAAGGTGGTTATTATTATAAGGTGAAAAAAAATCCAAACCATCATGGCCCTGTGTGAAAAAGTGATTGCCCCTAAACCTAATAACTGGTGGCCACGGCCCACCTAGCGGCAACAACTGCAACCAAGCGTTTGCGATAACGTGCAATGAAGGCTTTTACAGCGTCCTGGAGGAATTTTGGCCCACTCATCTTTGCAGAATTGTCCTAATTCAGTTAATTAGGGGGTTTGCTCGAAAGAAAACGCCCCTTCCCTTTTAAGGTCATACCACAACATCTCAATAGGATTCAGGTCAGGACTTTGGCTAGGCCACCCCAAAGTCTTCATTTTGTTTCTTCTTCAGCCATTCGGTGGTGGACTTGCTGGTCTGTTTAGGATCATTGTCCTGCTGCAGAACCCAAGTTCGTTTCAGCTTGATGACACGAACAGATGGTCGGACATTCTCCTTCAGGATCTCTTGGTAGACAGCAGAATTCATAGTTCCTTTTATCACGGCAAGTCTTCCAGGTCCTGAAGCAGCAAAACAGCCCCAGACCATCACACTACCACCACCATATTTTACTGTTGGTATAATGTTCTTTTTATGAAATTCAGTGTTCCTTCTACGCCAGATATACTTGGACACACACCTTCCAAAGAGTTCCACTTTTGTCTCATCGGTCCACAGAATGTTGTCCCAAAAGTCTTGGGGATCATCAAGATGTGTTGTGGAGAAATTGAGACGAAGTTTGATGTTCTTTTTGCTCAGCAGTGGTTTTCTCCTTGGAACTCTGCCATCGCAGGCCATTTTTGGCCCAGTCTTTTCCTGATGGTGGAGGCATGAACGCTGACCTTAACTGAGGCAAGTGAGGCCTGCAGTTCTTTGGACGTTGTTGTGGGGGTCTTTGTGTGACCTCTTGGATGAGTCGTCGCTGCGCTCTTGGGTAATATTGGCCGGCCACTCCTGGGAAGGTTCACCACTGTTCCATGTCTTCGCCATTTGTGGATAATGGCTCTCACTGTGGTTCGCTGGATTCCCAAAGGCTTTGGAAATGGCTTTATAACCCTTTCCAGACTGATAGATCTCAATTACTTTCTTTCTCAATTGTTCCTGAATTTCTTTGGGTCTCGGCATGATGTGTAGCTTTTAAGGATCTTCTGGTGGACCTTACTGTGTCAAGCAGCTCCTATTTAAGTTATGCCTTGATTGTGAACAGGTGTGGCAATAATCAGGCCTGGGTGTGGCTAGAGAAATTGAACTCAGGTGTGGACAACCACAGTTATAGTATGTTTTAACAAGGGGGGCAATACCTTTTTCACACAGGGCCATGATGGTTTGGATTTTTTTCACCTTTAATAATAAACACCTTCATTATACAAATTGCATTTTGTGTTTACTTGTGTTGTCCTTGACTATTGTTTAAATTGGTTTGATGTTCCGAAACACTTAAATGTTGACAAACATGCAAAGGAACAGGAAATGAGGAAGGGGGCAAACACTTTTTCACACCACTGTATAATACTGCTTAAAACAGTTACTAAAATAATTGACGTACCTCTCACTGTAATTGTGGCTGGATCACTGATCTCTGAGTCGTAGTTTCCCTGCGTGCTTTACAGTAGTACTGTGTTACTCCTTCCATTAGAGACTGTTACACTGAGTGTGTTGGTGTTTCTGGTTCCAGGAGACAGGGATTTAATTCCTGATAATCTTTGTACCAGAGAAAAGTCCATCCAGTAGACTTCAGATTACAGGTCAGAGTAACTCTGTCTCCAGTGTAGACAGAGCTCTGAGGATTACTCTCACAGTCGGTTTGGGTTTTTTCTGGATATGAAATGATGAAGAGCCGCTTTTACATTTACATCATAAGCAGTAGATTTATCTTTGTGTCTAATTAAGCAATTAGATACAGGGTTTATTGTAAAGTTTACAGTGAGTTTATATGCAATATATTGTTTTCAAAAGAGAAATTAATGATTGACCTGAAGTGTGAAAGGTCACTGTATTGTCCCTGTGATTTTCTACATGATGATTTATAAATCGTTTCTCAAATTCTGAACCACGCATTAGTGTCTTTTTTAATGTCATTAAATCATTTAACTCTTTACTGTAAAAGCACAGCAGTGAAACTTCGGCAGTAGAATCAGCTTGACTATTAGGTGAAGAAGAATGTCTTTCTCTTAAATGTCAATTATTTTCTAACAATTTAAATAATAGCTGAGGAAAATTGTCACACCAATCAGAATAGCTGATAAGCTGTAGTGATTCTTTATAAAGCAAATGAATCAGTTACTTTAAAATAGGAAAGTGAAAATCAAAACTGAACAGAATAAAATAGCTTTAAATCCTTATAATGAGACTGTGTTATTCATATGATAAAATCTGGAACAAAATCTGGAACTAGTGATGACTTTTATATATATGTTATAGCATACATTCTCTCTCTTTCTCTCTCTCTCACACACACACACACACACCTGATACAGTGAGTGTAACAGGATCACTCGTCTCTGAGATCTGAGAGTCACTTCTCCTCCTTTCTCTGCAGGTGTATTTACCACTGTAATAATCACTGATGCTGATCTCCGTGTTGTTGTGGTGACGGTACTCTATATCATTCTTATACCAGCTGTATGTCCACTCAGTGTCTCCTCCTCCCTGTATGTCACACCTGAAAGTCCTCTCTCTCCTCTGAACACCTGTGTATGAGGCTTTATAATCACCACAGGTTTAGGACTCTCTGTAAGAAACAAAACAAAATCACTACTGTATCTATAAATGAATTCATTTCCATCACTATTATTTACACAAGTATTAACACTTTAAAATTGAATACAGAATGTAGGTAACTATTCAGAGTGTAGATACAGTATATCTGCTCACATGGAAATGATTAAGCTCTGACAGACAACAATCACTACTGATGAAGTAAATGTAGATCACAATTTTAAATACAGACTCAGCCCTAAAAATAATCAGGTCACTGTACTGACAATTAACATCTACACTATTTATTCATGTCTGAATTACAGTGTGTTGGCCATCCTGTTTATCTTCGCATAAGATCTTTAGGAACGCCGCTGGAGTCAGCAAGGAAACAATAAACTATAGGCAAAAGATACACTGGTATGCTAGCAATGGTTTGATTCCTGTTAATACAAGTATACTTCGTGAAAAATAAAACATATATATACTATAAAATATATAGTCATAGAAAACAACCATCTGACCACCAGAGGACAACTGGGTGAAAGTGTTGTGGTCAGATGAGACCAAAATGGAGCTGCTTGGCAGCAACTCAACTCGCCGTGTTTGGAGGAGGAAGAATGCTGCCTATGACCCCCAAGAACACCATCCCCATCGTCAAACATGGAGGTAGAAACATTATGCTTTGGGGGTGTTTTTCTGCTCAGGGAACAGGACAACTTCATCGCATCAAAGGGACGATGGGCGGGGCCATGTACCGTCAAATCTGGATGAGAACCTCCTTCCCTCAGCCAGGGCATTGAAAATTAAAAATAATTACTAGTCATTACCAAGTACTAAGTCATGTTTTGAAGAGGGGTCAAATACTTATTACCCCCATTAAAATGCAAATCAATTTATAACATTTTTGATAAGCTTTTTCTGGATGTTTTTGTTGTTATTCTGTCCCTCACTGTTCAAATAAACCTACCATTAAAATTATACACTGATCATTTCTTTGTCTGTGGGCAAACGTACAAAATCAGCACGGGGATCAAATACTTTTTCCCTCACTGTATAGTATATACTGCTGTATTATGACATTATACTTATGAAAGTAAATTGAGACGTATAGGCTTCACTGTAATTCCCAAAGAACAAATATCTCTGTGGTTATTAGGCCTCCATTGTTTGGATGAGTTCAGGTCAGTTTTTTGTCAAACAAGCAGCAATAACATAATGCAAATCATATTCTGTGCACAGTTGGTAGTACCTGATCTTCCTCTCTCATCTTCATCATCTTATTTTTAATTTTCTCTCAAAACCTTTCATTTTTGTCTGTGTCAGTAAAGAAAGTAAACACAGAGTAAATTGATATTTATTTGCAAAGTTTACCAGCCTCTAGTAGGATAACCTTGCAATGAATATAAAATATATGTTGGTACTGTTGTGGATAAAAATATACATAAAATAAACATGAGGGAGACCTAGTATGAGTAATATGTAATTTTATTGAAAATCAGCATTGAGATGCGGTGGAGAGTGTTCAGATCCGGGTCCAACCCTCACATAGAGGAAATAGGGAAAAAAATGGCACCTAGACACACAGAAGCGGTATTAGGCGGATGGATATATATATATATATATATATATATATATATATATATATATATATATATATATATATATATATATATATATATATATATTGATGAACAGGATTCGCAATTTTTGGGTTCAACACCCTAGGATTTATTACTCACACAGAAATATGAGATTTAATGAAACACACACACATAGCTAACACACACTCTTGCACATTCAAGGTCAGGCGTACAGACACACACACACTCTCTCTCTGTCTCACTACACACATATAACTTTATTATAAATTTAGAATAATAAAAAAGGATTATTAAGATATTAAAGGATAATATAATGATATTAAGTAGGGAGTAGAGTAAACCACTTGCAAGCAGCATAACCATATATAAAATAGAAATATGAAATATAGAGCAGATATGAAAGTAAATTATAAACCAGAAATACAGAAAAATGTAAAAGAAACTTACTCATAGATGGTGAGGATTCTTGTCTCACGAGGAATGGTCAGGCGTGGTGTGAGCGCGCGCCTTGAATTTTTTGAGAGAGAACCGTCCGAGAGAACCGTCCATAAGGAGCCATTTATAAGAATGGTTGAATTACATGGCACCTGCGCAGTGAGATCAAGGTCGTCGCCATAAATTGTTTTGTCTATCTCAAATTTTAAATCCTAATGGGAAATTTCTGAGAAGCTTTGTGTAACATCATTGTATATTTCGAAGCTTTTGTAAACATCATTGAAAATCTAGATGAGCCTTTTTAACACTATTGGTGTTGATATCATAGTCTTTCTAATTATATTGGTTAATTACTATGTAAACTCAGTATATATACTGGAGCTTAAGCCCCAGGTGATCAGATCACTTCTGAGAATTCTCATTGGTGTGGATCTCAGTTGGTGGAAATAAAGTCTGGACCCTTGCTTCTTCTCACTCATGGCTGGTGTTTTTTTTTTTTTTTATCTCCAACTGGGTTTACGGATGTAAGTATTTGCTTGTGTGCGAATTTTTAATTGTCTTTGAGTAATAGGCTATATTCAGGCCTTCAGTACCTCATCATTTTAACTGCCAGGTTTTTTGGGGGAGCACAACGCCCGCCCCTAGCTGATTTCATTTGTCAATCAAGCAAGCAGTCTGAGGTAATTCAGACTTTACGCCAGAGTTTACCTGGGAAGGTCGATTATCTGTGCATTTATACGATCTTTTCTGCACCTTAGAGCTATAGTTAGGCAATCATTGAATGACTTTTAATTTACACTTCAGGAAAAAATACAGAGGGCCGCCGGTGGCCTCAATGGTGGATACAGGCATGGTCGCTAGTGTCACCGATTTCAAGGTGGAGATGGATGAAAGTGCAGATTTACGTTTGATAAAGTTCAAAACAAAACAATAGCAATGGAACTTGTGGCAAGGTACAAAAAAAAAGAAAAAAAAAACAAAAAAAAAAAAAGAGAGCATAACATGGCAAAGAAAGGCAAACATAAGAAAGGAGTGCAGTGCAAACTGTTGCTACGTATATATACATGTGAGTGCTCATTAACGTGATTCAGGTGCAAGTAACATGCAAGTGATTCACATGCAAGTCATGTGACTGTGATGCAGTGAGGTGCAGTGGCAGCTGGGAACTGTAGTTCAGAGTTCCTTCTCTGGTATACATGGAAGTTAGGCCTTTTTGTACAAAAACATTGTGTGCAGTAGTGCAGTGTTGATTGCAATCTCACTCACTCTCTAAATAAATGAATAAATAAATAAAATCCACAAAGTATTTTGGCTACATAGTACAGCCATTCTTGCCTTTTGTTGGTGTTGGATGGATGGGGACAAAGTGGATTTTAATTTCTTTATTTTGATATAATTTAAGTAAGTCAACTTAGATCAGTCTCTAACACAAATTATGAGAAGGTACACCTTGACCAAAGATAACTTTATTTCTATAGATTTTAAACCCATTGTTACTCTATAAGTAGAGTAACATTGCTACCCCCCCCCCCTTCATAAATCTCTAGTGACGTCCCTGTGTTTCACCATTAACCTGAGTCCACTGTCACAAAGTCAAAATATATGTCTACACTTTTACATGCTAATGGAATAGACAACATGTGATTGAAATACACTAACCTGCTATAGTCGGTGTAACAGAATCATTATTCTGTGAGTATTTTGTTGATTGTGCGCCATTCAGCCCAGATGTCTCACTTATAAAGATAACAAAAATGTTTATGCAGATTATCTCACCATATATGTAGTATGTCTATACACCAAAATTTCTTCAACTTTAAAAATGTAGTGCAAAAGTAGAAAGCATTACACACCTGCTGCTGTAACTGTGGCTGGATCACTGAACTCTGAGTCGTGGTTTCCTGTGTGTGCTATACAGAAGTACTCTGTCTCTCCTTTATTAGAAACTATTACACAGAAATTCTGTGAACTTTGGGTTTAAGTAAGCATTTACATTCAACACATATTGCAAAAGCTACAGTTATATGCCTTTTTGCCCGTTTGTTTGCAACATGTGTCTTCATGATGAAAGAAGCAGTAGCAGAATCAAAGATCATGCAATGTGCAAACAGATTGTAAGAAAACAAGGCAGAGACAAGAAAATTATATCACACAACCTGGGTCAAAATAAAAGTTATATATATATATTTTATATATTTAATATATATATATTGTCGCGACGGACTGGCACTCGGCGCGAGGGTAAAGAGAATCGCTCCTTTTCCAACTGCCGTACCGGCACGAAGCAGGCAGCCCCGCGGTGGGCCTTGCGTCAACCGGAAAGGACGCCATGCCGGGGGAGGACCCACCGATGCCGTACCGTCCGGGGATTGGAGGATCGAACGGAGAATTCCACCACTCACGACCCGGATGGTGGAAATAAAAGGACGCCTCTTCCGCCCCGGGAAAGTTGAGTACCGACATACTGAAACGGTTGGCGTCCGAAAGAGATCCTCCTCCCTGTTAAAAGCTGACTTTCTCTCTCTCTCTCTCTCTCTCTCTCTCTCTCTCTGACTCTCTCTCTCTCTCTCTCTCTCTCTCTCTCTCTCTCTGTGTGTGTGTGCTCTCTCTCTCTCTCTCTGTCTGACTCTCTGTGGTGTGTGTCTCTGTCTGCTCTCTGTTGTGTGTGTCTGTCTGACTCTGTCTCTGTCTGACTCGGTGTGTGTGTGTGTGTGTGTGTGTGTGTGTGTGTGTACACTTCGGGGGAAGGCACCGACACGGAAGAGGACCGCGCCGGCCGGGGACGACGCCCGAGGCTTCGAGGCTTCTCCGGGGGTTCCCCCGACACGCCCCCCGCGAGCGTCACGGCGCCAGCCCGGCCCCGCCAGACCTACAAACACACCCCCGCACCTACACTACCAAACCAAGAATAAAGCCTGAGTTTTTTTTTTTGCTCTACTTCCGCCTCCGTGTCTCTGTGCATCGCCCATCCCGCTACTCTCTCTCTCTCTCTCTTTTTCTTTTTTTTTTCTTTTCTCTCTCTCTCTCTCTCTCTCTCTCTCTCTCTCTTATATATATATATATATATATATATATATATATATATATATATATATATTATTAAATGAACAAACAACACAATATTGCAGTGAGATATTTGATAATATGATTTAATAAAATATTGAATTCCAAGATTATTGAATAATATAAACATTTTGGTAAACATTTCTATGCTGAATTTTAATGAACTTTTAGGGAAGCTGGGCTTTCTGTGTAGTTTTAAAGCAATTGCCGGTGGTGCTTCTACACATACGCACCATGGTTAATGTTATGTGCTGTTCCATTCATATTTCTAGCAGTGGCTTGTCTCTACTCATAGAATCTCTGGTTATGCATGTGCACTTTTTTCCTTTAAGCATGAAGATAACTGTACAGTGTGGCTAATGCTGTTTTACCCAGATATAGACAATCCACGCAGTTAGACAAAATGGAGTTGTGGAGGAGTGGTCAGAGTGGGGACTGGGTTTCACAGGCTTATACAAGCTAATAGCACATGCTAGTAGCTTTATTCACAGTGTATCAGAGAAAGACCACCAGTGTGCTGAGTGGCATGTAAGCCAAGCAGTGAGAGCTTTAGTGTGTGTGTGTGTGTGTGTATGTTTTTGTGGTCACATGGTCACAGGACTTCTAATTCTCACTCACTGCAATGTAACGTTCAGTCTATAAATTGCCTTTATCTCTGTTCCTAAAGCTATTCTGGTTGTGACTTTTTTTTTTGGTTTGGGCATGTTTTATTCCTTCCTTCTTCCTTCTTCATTATGTAGGCATACAGAGCATGTATATTCTTATGTTACGCTGAGAAAATCTATAACTCTAGATGCATATTGCTATCAATTGGTGGGTAGCAAGAACGGAGCGGATTTAACCAATATAATGTCTTCTAAATCAGCAAAGTCTAATTAGTCTTAAAAATTAAACAGACAGGTTTTTTTGTGTGTGTATTCATAATTTTCATATTAACATTAACATATTAACTTTAACAAGTATATACATAGATGTATAACTAAAACATGCTATATGTCTTAATTCATATGTTTTTTTTTCTTTAAGCCAAATGGTCCTTTCTAATAAGGAAGAGGTGTTTCTATCATGATGCACCAGCATTATATAAATCTTTGTAAATCATACAAATTTCAAACTAGTAGCCAAAATCAGATTAATAATAAATAAATAAATAAGAAGCAACAATAATGTGTACTTTAATCCCCTATTCTTATTTAGTCATTTATTTATTACTTTAAAATAATGAAAATAATTATAAAATATTTTATGCTCATATATGTTTTGTATCTTTCCAAATTATTAACATTTCAAATACGAATATTTATAACAAGACCATAACGTAAATAATAAAATTTATAAAACATGTGGCATATGAACATGAACATGCAAATATGCAAAAATCCCCGCTCCAATAAAAACTACGCACATCTTTTCCACTTTTGACCACAGGGGGCACACTTCCAAACAAACCTCAGTTACACGCATGTACATGCACGCGCACAAACACGCACACATCCAAATCATTGTACTCTCTGTTCACTGCCATAAAGTGTAAAGAAGACCCAGTCCTATTACAATATCTCTTCAAAGAAACCATGTACACGTGTAAAAATGCTAGAGACGAAGCAGCACAAGAGACAATCCATGCGTTACAGATCCTGCCTGTGTGTGTATGCTTTTATATTAAAAGCTCTTATAGTCTAAGTTCTCACTGAAGCTGTATGTGTAAAGATCTAAACACTGAGTAAAGTTTAATGTTCTTAAGGCAGAAAGATTAATAAAGTTATCTAATTTACAATACATGTATTTATTCATATGATTTTACTAATTTGAGCCACTTGTCTTCATCATCCTTTAATGGAACAGACCGAGTTTTACATATACAGTGGATATAAAAAGTCTACACACCCCTGTTTAAATAGCAGGATTTTGAGATGTAAAAACAAACCAAGATAAATCATGTCAGTGCTTGTTCCACTCTCAATGTAAAATTACAAAGTATAAAAAATAAATGAAAAACAATCAGAAACATTTTAGTGAAAAATGGGAAAAATAAAAAAAGTTACAATAACCTGGCATAAGTGTGCACACCCTTTTATAATTGGGGATGTGTCTATGTTCAGAATGAACTAATCACATTCAATCTCATGTTCAAATGAAATTGCCATACACAGCAAAATCACCTGTGTTGATTTAACATCCACAGTGTTGAATTCACACCCTTCAGTGTTTATATAAGTCCACTGGATTAATATAAACACTATGGGTGTTAATTCAACACTAGGGATTTTACTGTGTACAGCTGTCATTACCATGAACAGGAGATCCCTCTTAACAGTTCTGATTACTCTGCGTGTGACAACAATCTCTCATATTCTTCACGTGTCTGGGGTAGGTTGGCTAGACGGATGCCCTTTCTCACAAAAATAATCAAAGCTGAACTAAATCCTGTCCAACTATATGGCAAAATGTGTGTCTGTTGAGACCAATTCCTCGTGCAATGAGACCAATCAGACCAGGCTTGACAATTCCAAAAGGTATGTCTGGTGCAAAAAACAAAGCATATCACCAAAAGAACACCATACACAGAGTGAAGCGTGTTGATGGCAGCATCATGCTTTAGGTCTGCTTTTCTTCAGTCAGAACTGGGGCTTTTATCAAGGCAGAGGAAATAATGAATAGCTGCAAATACCAGTCGATTAAAGTGCAAAATATTCAGGTGTCTGTTGTTAAACTGAAGATGAAATGAAATTTCACCTTTCAGCAGGACAATGACCATACATCCATACATCTGAATCAACAAAGGGTTAGGGTTAGGTTTTGTCTTAACCAAAAGAAGATCAATGTTTTTTAATGATGTAGCCAGAACCTAGATCTGAATCCAACTAAAAATCTGTTGGGTGACCTGAAGCAGGCTGTGCACCAGAGAAGGCGGCTGTGGTGCAGTTGGTAGAGTGGGTTGTCCACTAATTGTAGGGTTGGCGGCCTGGTCACATGCTGAAGTGTCATTGGGCAAGACACTGAACCCCAAGTTGCTCCCGATGGCAAGCTAGCACCTTGCATGGCAGCTCTGCTACCATTGGTGTGTGAGTGTGTGTGTGAATGGGTGAATGAGACACAGTGTAAAGCGCTTTGGATAAAAGCGCTATATAAGTGCACATTTTTACATTTAGATGCCTTTACAATTTGATGGATATAGAAAGTTTTTGCAAGAAAGAGTGGGGACATATAAGTTAAATAAGTTGAGACAAGCCACGCTGATAGACTCTTAGCCGAAAAGACTGAGTGATGTAATAAAATCAAAAGGTTCTTCAACGAAGTATTAGTTCAGGGGTGTGCACACTTATGCAGCTAGTTTATTGAAAGTTTTTTATGGTTGCTTATTCCCCCCTAATATGTTATTCACTTAACTCTTGAACATCGTAATTTCACACTAAAGGTGGAGAAAGATTCTGACATGATTTATCATGGTTTCGTGTTCTTACAGGGGTCTGTAGACGTTGAATATTTTTTTATAGCCATATATTGTATGAAAAAAAATATATCAATATATTGAAGGAAAATGAATAAATAAATAAATGACAAGAATCACCTGTTGTTATGCAGTGGATGAGTCCCATCAGCACTAAAAGTAGAGAGAGAGAAACAGAAGAAATGACAGATGAAGTATAAAATAAAGCTTGGGTGGCTTGCTGTTGTAAGAAAATAAGCCAACAACAGGGTGGTGTGATGTGGCTCAATGTGAAGTGGATTTACTGTTACATTCCAAAGTTGATTATTTTCCAACAGCAGCATGTCCTGAAGTGTTTTATTCCTCTTATACCACAGCAATATGGCAACAGTTACAATGCTTATCTTAATAATGAACGTCCCATACTTTTTACCATTTATAGTCATGTTTAATATTGTGTGACAGCCACAAGGCACAAACCACAAGTCATTTCTTGTTGTCACTAAAGTTATAGCAATTAATAGCTGTTGTTCCCCTTCATCAGCATCTGTTTTTTTCACACGTATGGTTACAAAAATATCCAGGCAAAAACTGTTTTCATATTACTTTGAAACTTCAAAAGACAATCTGTATTACTCTACATGTCTTTCTAGTGGAATAAAGGCTTTCCCATGATGGAAAACATACTGAATATTACAAAGCACTGACACTCAAGACTCCATAAAATGTTCCATAAACGATAAAATAAATACTCCATAAATGTTAAATAATCGTCTCCTCACAGAAAACATCACCATATCAACCATTATGAATTTGTCTGTTAAACGACATGGATATGTCCTCTATACAAGTCCCTGTACAAGTCACTTTATAAAGACATTATAAAGTGTGACAACATTAATATAAACCTGTGCTTTATCTTGCAACCAGCACTCAACAGCATGGTGGTATAATATGAACTGTTAGCTGGTATCACACTTTATATGCTTTATTAATCTCAAATAGATTTACTCAAAGCAGCATCTGCTCTGATCTGATGAACACAGTGTCATGTCTCTATCAATATAAATGTCGCTGGATTTCCTGTCTGCTTGGCACAGTCTACCTCGAGCCTACCTCGAGACTCTTTTCATAAATGTTAAATAAAATGTTAAATAAAATCTCTTTAGAGAAAACAACATATCAAAAATTATGCATTCTTATTTGTTAAATAGCACAATTTCCTCCATACAATCCGTGTGAACTAGCTGTTACTACAAATATACTACAAAAATATAGTATATTTACAAAAATGTAGATTTACTATAAAAATGTGAAATATTAATTAATTAAATCAATTATGCACAGAAAATTAAGTCACACACCAAACAGAGACATCTGTTGATATACTAATGTATTATTAGCCACACACTGATCAATCAAACAGCTTTTTAAAATAGATAAGTATTTAGATAGAGGACATAGTCTCTTACCTGAGAAAGTTAATAGAGAAGCCTGGAAAAAATTAATTGTCCCAAAAGGATGCACCCTACACAAGGGGGGTGTCACACTGAAAACGTTTGAGAACCACTGTTCTAACCAATCAGAATGAAGAATTTACCAGCACCAATATGAATTATTATCTGTTAAGCCCAGGCCATATTAATGCGTCATGCAAAGCTGTAGTATAAAAAGTTCAAATCAGTCTGTGCCTGTCCTATATTAACTTCACACTCTATATGTTACAATGATCTTAAATCCACAAATAGATTTATTCAAAGCAGTGTCTGCTCTGTTCTGTTGTTGAACACAGTGACGTGTCTCTATTAATATACACGTCTCTCATTTAGAAACGAGCAACTTTCTTCACTTTACAGATGATAGAGTGCAAAAACTCTCTCCAAACAAACTTAAAATGAAAATCCTAAACAAATATTATCTACCAATAACTGCAGTTAAAATGATCAGCTTTTATGTTCTGCACATGTGAGAGACACCAGGATGCAATTGCTGAAAACAGTGTTTGTTTAATGAACATTTAATATTTTACTCATAAA
The DNA here is from genome assembly GCA_012411365.1 of Ameiurus melas. Taxonomy (NCBI): domain Eukaryota; kingdom Metazoa; phylum Chordata; class Actinopteri; order Siluriformes; family Ictaluridae; genus Ameiurus; species Ameiurus melas. The sequence goes on from CM022756.1 coordinate 10,678,871, forward strand.
ATAAATTGGGTCGAATGTAAACACAACACAACAAATCAGAATGCACCGTTCACGCTAAATTCAGTATCAAACCTTAACTACAGATAATCAAATAATCCACAGAACCTGATTACAGGACTCTCAGCCTGTTCATTCAAAATTCACTACCAATCACTGTAATGAAGACACACAGAGAACATTTACTCACAGAGAAACGCACAGAGTGGACGGAGCTCCATCCTGACACACTGATGACTGACTGAATGAAAAGTCTCTGTGTTAAAGCCTCGACACTCCCTGTGTTCTTAAACACCAATCACACTGCAAAGAGAGAGAGAGAGAGAGAGTGAGAGATGGAGTTGTTTCTGAAAATGCAGCTAAAAGTCTTCATGTCGTTGATACTAATAACAGCAACTGATCAGCATGTAAGCGGTCAGGAAACTCTTGTTGTGTTATGTTTATTTATAAAGGTTTGTTTATTTATAAACATAACAATAGCAGCATTTTCAACAGACTAGCAGATAAAATATCCAGTTTAGGTGAACACAGCACTGTACATGAAGCTTTTATGTTAATGGGCTTCAGTATCTGATTAATTCTACTTACTGCCTGTAGATGATATGAACACATTTCAAGTTATTTACATTCTGAGCTCTCTGTGATCAGATACATTTCTGAGGCAGAAAGTAATGTGACATAAGTTAATATAATAGGATGCTGTAGAGGCTAAAATGACATCTAACCTTATGTTCATCTTTAGTTATTGGTTCAACTCATTGAGTGCTGATGGCACAAGTCACAAAAACTAGCAGTAATGAGAACATGCACGTGTGGCTGTTTAAATTTAGGCTTTTATGAGAATATGAAGGACAGCATTTCCTCGTCTCTCACTGGTTAAAGCCACACAGCTCAACTAGGATAGAAACCAAACCACAAAAATGTTTCATGTCTTAACTGCTATTAATTTAAAGTGAAAGTCACATATTTGCTGAAGAACAAATAAGAGTAAACACTTTGTGCAATAATGGTAATTAATCACAACATTCATTACTGGATATGAACTCCTGGGTATTTTATTTTATATATGTATAGTGATTGAAAACTTTTGGCCATGACTGTAGAAAGCCAAGCTGGGTTGGCTGTTTCATGTGGCACGATACAACGTATGCTATGCAAGGGCATCGTCCATGAAGGAAGTCACTGCTAAAGCCCATGCATACAAAAGTCCATTTAGCATTTGCCATGGCCCATTTTGACAAAGAGGGAGAATACTGGGACTCTGTACTTTAGTCTGATGAGACAAAGGTAAATCTTTTTGGAACTGATGGCATCCAAACTGTATGGCGTCGCAAGGGGGAAAGAGTACAATGAAAAATGCATGGTACCCACAGTAAAGCATCGCCATGGCAGTGTTCTTCTGTGGGGTTGTATGAGTGCAGCAGGTTTCAGGGAATTGCACTTCATTGATGGCATCATGAATTCACAAATGTACTGCAAAATACTGATATTGAAGATGCTACCATCTCTCCACACCCTGGGTCTCCATGCACTCTTTCAACATGATAATGACCCAAAATATACATCCAAGGCCACTGCTGCATTTCTGAGGAAGAACAGGGTGAAAGTGATTCAGTGGCCAATAATGTCCCCCGACCTCAACCCAGTAGAACACCTATGGGGATTTCTGAAAAGACAGGTCGAGCATCATTCTCCATCCAGCATCCAAGCTTTGAAAGATCTCATTCTTCAAGAATGGAGAAAGATAGACGTAGCAGTATGTCACCAACTTGTTCACTCCATGTCCAGAAGAGTTGGTGCTGTTCTTAAAAATCATGGAGGTCAGACAAAATATTATAATATTCTATTATATATAATATTATAATATCATAAAATGCAAAACACATCAAACAAAACACATAGTAAGATTTTGCCAAAAGTAATTTTTATTCAAATCTCTTCACACAGCATGTATACAGACTTATATTTTGTTTGTTTGTAAAACTTAACACATCCTGCTGGATACTGAAATCAACAAACCAGAGAAAAACAAAATAAAGTACATTAACTTACTCAAAATGATGACATTTATTACTTAACTTTTTTTAGCATGAAATATATAGTATTATAATTATAAAAAAAATAATTTGCATATTGTAGAGACACTAAACTAAAAAAAGATTAAAGGTATAAAATTAGACACAATATCAGTCTATGTACCAAAAGACCACGAGCCGCTCACTAAATGACAAAATATCTGATTATTCCTAAACTGACAAATGCAATTTGTTTACAATCCACTAACAGGTAAATAGCATAAATGAGTAAAATAAACAAAATACATTAAAGAATATTACATTAATTAACTTCAATAAAAGAATGCACATGCAATCTAAGAAATTAAATGTTGACAAAAATATGTAAGAATAATCTAGTTTTCACTGTGAAACAATATATACTTTGTATTCATATATATATATATATATATATATATATACACACACACACACACACACACACACAATGTTTTCTATTTTATTTTATTATTATTATCTTTTTTGGTTATTGAGATCAGTATTACTTTATACAAGTGAACTCTTAGTAATCCACACTGCCAGCTTATAAATTATGCTGATCCAGTGAATAAAAACTGGAACCTTAATTTAACCTGGATGAAGTCAATTCTGACCCAGTGTGAACGATAGGAAGTTTAATTTTAAATACATTAAATTTTGTATTCATCAAAAGATAAGCTTTCCAGATACTACAATGTGCCCCTAAAATATGTGTATAAATATGTAAATATGTTCTTCAGCTCTTTCAGCAAGTCCTGATTGGCGACTTTAGACTTTCTTCATGGACCTACGCAAAAAGGACATTTCATATAATTTAGTTATTAATGATATAACTATTATTGGGTGCCATTTATCAAACATTTAGTATAGTTATGTGTAAATATTTCTGAAGGCCAAACTGAACTAAAAAAATTGCCAAATTTTTCATTAACACTGATTTTCTTTGTAGTCATGTGCATACATTGATACTTGCCCCATTAATTACCAACTACATTCAAGTGCAATGTTGTAATCCAGCCAGTAAATCATTTTGATTCTGTGTTTAAAACTACGATAGTCCTTTAAACCAGAATTAAACTGAAAGATAAAGAAATATAGAACTGCTCTAAATTGCACTGCAACCAGCCACTAGAGGGCCTCAAAGGAGTTTTCTCTTCACTTTGAAACCCCTGTTATGATGCCCAGGCAAATACACAGTCATTGATTTGAACAAATACACATGGTGATGATAATAATGAAACGATTATTGACCAAGTAATTTCTCTGGGTGATTTGTATTGATGTGCCTTCATCTGTTTGCACATTTCTAAATCTCTATAATAGCATTAAGAGTTATTAGAGTTATTGTAAGAGTGTAAATGTAGTAGAAATATCTCGTTTGCTGACGCAATACTGTCATCTGGAGAGATTGTGTATACACTTTAAGCTCATCTTACCTTTATCTGTGTTCTGCTTCACCTAAGAGTAAAAAGTGTCAGCTCCCTCACTGCTCTTTCCTAATGGGAAACAGTCACTGATTTAACATTCGCTAAGATAAAACACACATTCTATTAACCCCTTAAACTTCCATAACTACATTACACTTACCTCTATTACCTTCTATTATTTTTATTTTAAATACTGAATGATTCGTAGCAGTTATTGAATATGATGCTTTAAGATGAATAACTGGCAAATAATTAAAGGGTTTAAGGGTTTAATGAAATGTAAATCAGTGGTCATATATAAATTGAAAGAATTCAGTCCCACCTTGTTTTCTCTCTGGCTTCTTTTGGTTTTGCAGTTCAATATTAGCATAAGTCACATCACTCGGTCCAGCAGCAGCATCTATAAAAGATTATAAACAATGATTTATTTTCCCCATTCTTAATGGTTGTATCAGAATCACTAAGCAAACTCTAAAATATATGATGCTATATAACAGTTAAAATAAAATAAAATAATAATTCCACTAGCTACCACACAGGCCTTACTCGGTGTTAATCTTATTCTATCTGTCATAAGATTTTTCCCAGAACTTTGCAGGCTTGTTAATAAACAGTTGAGTAAAACATAACTTCTGGTTTCTATTCCAGTAGATTGTATCTTGGTCATACATAAATTGAAAGAATTCAGTCTCACCTTGTTTTCTCTCTGGTTTCTTTTGGTTTTTCAGTTCAATATTAGCATAAGTCACATCACTCAATCCAGCGGCAACATCTATAAAAGATTATAAACACTGATTTATTTTCCCCATTCTTAATGGTTGTATCAGAATAAGAGGATTTTGTATCAGAATTGAGGAAAATGATCCAGAAATTATTTTACATTATCATCAAACACCAAAGGCAAAGTTTCATGCAGTATCTGTTACGACACGTAGACTGGAGGCGGATGCAGATGCAGGTCAAGGTCTTTATTGATCATGAAACTCAATACACTCAATACCGTCCTCACCAGGAAACGAGAAACGTGGCATAGAACAATATCCTTCAGGGCATGGAGACAAACGACACGACCGCTACAAACACGTCAACTAATAATACTGAGCGACGTGCTCAGTAAACCAGGCGGTTTACTTTAAATCAAAGTTAAAGCTAACGCTCAATATGGAAGCGAGTGAACAAAAACAAAGTCACGTGACTCGTCCAGAGCCGAGCCACAGTGCCCTCTGTTGGCTGTAGCGTAACAGTAACTTACCATTTTGTTTCTTAAATTAAAAGTGTCGTTACAGAAACAGAAGCTCTTCTAATGTTATGTTGCCAAATCTATCTCACATTTAGGAGCAAACATTTAGATATACTTTACCTGTGGTCCTGACATTTTCATAGATGTTATCAGCATCTTTTAAACAGAAACAATAAAGACCTTAGAGGAAAAGGTTAACTAATGTCAAAAACAAAATCTGGTGTGTTTCTTGTTATTGCAGACGGACCTGCAGGCTGATTGTTGTCCTGATTTACTGTAGAAGGAGTCTGATATTCTACACCTTCTCAACAGAGTAAAGCAGTGATACAAGTTAAAACATTGCTCTTACACATAAGTATATTTGGTGAAACTAATTTTTTAAATATAAAAGATGATCATTAAACCTTTTTTCTTCTTGAAGTGCAGCAGCAGGATCAGTACGATCATTAAGATGACAAACACGAAGGCCAAACTCAGTCCTATAATTACACCAGAAGATCCAGAATCTGAAGCTAGAGAAAGAAGGGAACCGAAATATCCATTTAAACACCGAATACTGAAATTTTATCTTATTACAACTAATTCAAATAAGAAGACATGGTTTCCTCACCTCTGACTGAAACCCAGCTTTTCGGTGACTCTCCTCTCTCTGGGTGTTTACAGTGGTAGAAACCTTCATCTGACTTTGAGACAGTACTGATGGTCATCTCTCCTGTAGACTTGTTCTGGAGAACTGAATCATTTTTATAGAAATCAACACCAGAGTCTGAGATATATGAGTTGCGATATAAACAGCGTAAAGTCAGAGGATGTCCCTCAATTACAGGATGGACAGGACTCTCCAGGATCACATCACCATCTGTAGGAAAGAGAAAGACAACACTGAAAACACACAGTGTCTAAAATACAAGTATAATTCTCTCATTCAGACCTCCATCTATCTGTTTCATGTAGCATTACTGTATGACCACACTGCCATATTTATGACAAAAAGATTGTAGAAGATGTGACAATAGCAATTAAAAATATATATTTTTTAAAACCCTCCATTGTCTGTAATAAACACTTTAAATCAGGTGAATTGTTATCAGTAGCTATATGTGCTAAGCTAAATAAAATATCTGAGTATTTGTCTGAGACAGCTGTGCAGAGGTTTTATGTTCAATGTTCTTTGTTGCTTTACTCATGGGTTTTATGAATAATAAATATATTCTTGTTCATATCTGCTGGCCATATCTACATATCTACCTAGGATACACAGTTCTCTGACTAGCTTTAGCTCACAAATAATGTCACCACAAACATTTATTTCTATTTATAAAGCTAGATAAAATGATACTGCAGTTTACTTCATACTGCTAGGTTTCTGTACACTAAAGCCCTCAGACTCTTGCCCGTGTACAGAGATGGACCATGTGTTAAATATATATGTAAATGTCTGTGAATGGTAGATTTAGAAATGTCTGTACTGACTCAAAATCTGTATATATTTTCCCTGGGACTTGGTATGGATCATAAATTTTGGTCATAATTATGGCAGCTACAAGAAAGAGGTTACGTGACTGAAACAGATTAATAGGCTTAGAAATCTACAAAAACTGCATTGAAGGGAATCACCTGGTATATTGTTGTAAAATCCATGTAACTTTTTGTTAAATATGCAATGTAGCATTAATATGAATTACATGCTTCAACTTCCCTTACCAATATTTTTCTATTATTCTCTCTGCTTGTGGTTCAGTGCTTGCTTATTTATTTATTTATTTATTTATTTATTTATTTATTTACAATACTATGTCACTCAAAGCTCATGCTGAATTCATAAATGAACAGGAGTTAAGTTATAGATTGAATATTATGAATCGTAACATTCACATTAAACCAGTTATAGAACATGTCTAGATTAAATTAAAGTTTATTAAAGTTTTATACATACATTAAATTCTTCATCATTTATCATTATACATTAAAGCATTCATCATGTATTAAGGTTATATAAATGTACAACTATGCAGTTATGTTAACCAAGGCAGAGTGATGCAGAGAGAAAATCAGTTCATTTCTATACAATACTTTAGAATAGATTTTTTTAATGGTCCAGATGTCCAGATATTAATATATAACTGATGAGAACACTGAAGACTCACGGTGCACTGTGATGTTGACAGGATTACTGCGTCCTCCAGATTCAGACTGACACCAGTAAACTCCAGTGTGTAATGTAGAGAGGGAGCTGATGTTACATGTAGATCCTGAAACTGATGAACAATCAGACACTGTCTCACTGTGTGTGTATCCTCTCACTGTCCATCCAGTAGAGTCTCTCTGGTCCTCACAGCTCAGTGAGAGAGAGTCAGCAGTAAAGTGTTGAGTTCTGCTGGGATTGATGATCAGAGACTCTGGAGGAGATTCACCTGTTAATTATATTAATATTAATATATTTATGTGTATTTATATGTTTAATATTATATATTAATATTTTTTTGAAAAATAATAAAATTAAATTAAAAGATATGTAAAAATAGGTTTGCAGTGTGCAATAAGGAGCATAATGGATTAAACTATGCTTAGAGTATAAAGGATGCTAGCAATGACAATAATTATCTGAGTAAAGAGAAATGTTCTGCTTGACGTGCTGCACTGCTCCTTAAATCACAAACAATCAGACATGCATTTCTTTCCAAAAGAAGGAACTTTCTGTTTGAAGAGCTAAATTCACAAGAACTACTTTTCTTTCTTATAAGTACAGACACACACGTACACACACACGTACACACACACGCACACACACAGCCATTATCAATTCATAACACCTCACACACATTCACTCTCTAATCTCACTCTGCTGGGTTTTTTTGGGTTTTTTTTACACTCAGTGGTTCAGTATAAAAGTCGAAACCTCCTCCACTTCACTCTTTCACACTTGAGCATGATATTGGGAAAAGCGATCTGTTCTCTGTACGTAGCTGTGTAAATATAACTTACTGAGTGTTACTACCAGCTCTACTGGTAACATGTTCTGTCCAGTGCAGTCACATACTCACCAGTAACATTTACCCAGAGTGCATCACTGTAGTGTGTGTAGTAGACTGGGTTTCCTCTTCCAGCTCTGCACCTGTACTGACCTCCATCAGAGACACTAACTGATCTGATGAAGTAGTGGTGTGTTTCAGTCTCAGTCTCAGTGCTCTGTGTGGGTTTGATCCAGTAAAACTTCCATGCAGGAGACTGCTGCTTCAGTGTACAGAACAGAATCACTGTGTTTCCTGTCAGTGCATCTGCTTTAAGGTCTGATGTGAGTTCAGGTTTAGGTTTTTCTGTTAGAGAAGAAGTTTACAGGAAAACACTAGTCCAGTCCAGAGTTTCTAACATACTGTGTGTTCAGCAGACTTTTAAATTTATAAACTAACATTATGTGTGTATAAAACACACGTTTAAAGCAGTTCTATAGAAAATACACCTCTACACTTTTCACTGTTAATGGAATAAACAATATGTGAGATAAAACACACTCACCTGATACAGTCAGTGTAACACCATCACTGGTCTGTGTGTATTTAGGGTCTGATGACTGTGTTCCTTTACATGTATAATCACCTTTATCAGACTCTTTAATATCAGTGATTGTGTGTGTTTTCTTTCCTGCAGCATCACTGAGTTCTTCATTATTTCTGTACCAGAGGTAACGCCAGGATTCTCCAGTCTGTATCTCACATGTGAAAGTGACGGTTTCCCCAATGAACACACGCTCAGCTGGCTGTACTTTCACTACAGGCTTTGGTCTCGCTATAGAAACATAGCACAACATTTTAAACACATACAGAATCAATTAAACATATCATATAGTTACATAATTACACAATTATAATACTTCTTTAAACAGTTACTAAAATAATAAAATAATTTAATTTTCACTGTCTTCCTTTAAGTCAGTAGTGAAAAAGTAGAGAACATGACGTACCTTTCACTGTAATTGTGGCTGGATCACTGATCTCTGAGTCGTAGTTTCCCCTGCGTGCTTTACAGTAGTACTGTGTTACTCCTTCATTAGAGACTGTTACACTGAGTGTGTTGGTGTTTCTGGTTCCAGGAGACAGGGGATTTGATTTCTGATAATCTTTGTTCCAGAGAAAAGTCCATCCAGTAGACTTCAGATTACAGTTCAGAGTAACTCTGTCTCCAGTGTAGACGGAGCTCTGAGGATTTACTCTCACAGTCGGTTTAGGTTTTTCTGTTGATATGAAATGATGAAGAGCCGCTTTTACATTTACATCATAAGCAGTAGTTTTATCTTTGTGTTGAATTAAGCAATTAGATACAGGGTTTATTGTAAAGTTTACAGTGAGTTTATATCCACTACAAAAATTTAAATTAATGTTTGACCTGAAGTGTAAAGGTCACTGTATTGCCCCTGTGCTTTTCCACAATGTTTTATATATCATTTCTTAAATTCTGAACCATGCTGCACACATTAGTGTCTTTTTTAATGTCATTAAATCATTTAACTCTTTACTGTAAAAGCACAGCAGTGAAACTTTGGCAGTAGAATCAGATTGACTATTAGGTGAAGAAGAATGTGTTTCTCTTAAATGTCAATTATTTTCTAACAATTAAAATAATAGCTGAGAAAAAATCACACCAATCAGAATAACTAATACGTTTTAGTGATTCTTTATAAATCAAATGAATCAGTTACTTTAAAATAGGAAAGTGAAAATCAAAAGTAATCAGAAAAAAAGAGCTTTAAATCATTATAATGAGACTGTTATACATATGATAAAATCTAGAACAAAATTTGTATATATATATATATATATATATATATATATATATATATATATATATATATATATATATATATATATATATATATATATATAATGTATATAGGTATAAGTAATAACACACACACACCTGATACAGTGAGTGTAACAGGATCACTCGTCTTTGAGATCTGAGAGTCACTTCTCCTCCTCCCTCTGCAGGTGTATTTACTCCTGTAATAATCACTGATGCTGATCTCCTGTGTTGTGAGGGATGTGTATAATGTGTTATCGTCCCTATACCAGTCGTATGTCCACTCAGTGTCTCCTCCTCCCTGTATGTCACACCTGAAAGTCACTCTCTTCCTCTGAACACCTGTGTATCAGGCTTTATAATCACCACAGGTTTAGGACTCTCTGTAAGAAACAAAAACAAAATCACAACTGTTTCTATAAATTAATTCATTTCCAGCACTATTATTTTACTAAATGATTAAGCTCTGACAGACAACTTTTGACAACTCTTGGCCGTTAAATCCTACATCTCTAAGAAACCGGGTTGTAGAGTGTGCCACAAATCCTCGACATCCTACTTCCACTGGGTAAACCCAAGTTCTCCATCCTCACTGTTCTGCTTCAGTGGCTAGTTGAGCATACCGCAATTTCTTCCTCTCATACGCCTCATCTACAGCATCTTCCCATGGCACTGTTAACTCTACCATGAACAACACGTGCTGACCCAGACCACAAAACTATATCTGGTCGAAGGTTTGTGGTGGCAATCTCAGGAAAATCGCATTTTCCAATCTCTGGCAGCTTCCAATTGTCCTGGGCGAGGATTGGTTTTAACACCTTTAGTTGGTGGTTGCTGTCCTGGGCGGAGGAATATTGTTTTTTGTATGTACTGTTTTGATGGAACAGGTGGCAACTTATTGGTCTTGTAATGCCTGTCTTCCAATGCTAATGCCAAACATCGCAGCACCTAGTCATGGCGCCAAGTAAACCGTCCTTGACTAAGAGCCACCTTGCATCATGTCAAAATGTGCCTTAATGTTGCAGGTGATGAACACAAAGGACACGAGGGATCCTCTCCTACCCAAAGGTTTAGGTTCTGCGGTGATGGGAGAACATCATATGTTGACCTTATAAGGAAACTGATCCTACTCTGTTCCATTGCCCATAGATCTTGCCAGCCAATCTTGTGTTGTTCCACACTCTCCCATCTCATCCATTCTCCCTGCTTGCCCTGAGAAATGGTTTTTATACATCTCATCTTCTCCTGCTGCTTTTGCACCTCGTTAACTAAAAGCTTCCTCCGTTGCGCTGGGGTTGTCTTGTGCCATGTAGGAGGAGCTGAACTGAAACCAAGACCCCCTCTTCCATGCTGAACTTGCCCCATAATATCACCGATTTGAAGGGAAGTCTTTGCATCCTCCACAGCTTTCTTTGCCACCCACTTTCTTCCAGTTTTCAACACAGGTGCTGCCTCCCTTACGCACTTATTGCGTGACTCTACTAATGTCATTTCCAGTCGGACCTTGGCACACTTAAACTCCTTGGTTAAAGCGGAGACAGGTAACTGGAGTATTCCTTTACCATAAAGCCACACTCTGCTAAGGCAGCGTGGAACTCCCAACCATTTCCTGATGTTTGAACTGATTAAAGCTTCAAGCTTCTCTACTGCTGTCAAAGAAACCTCGTACATGGTCAGTGGCCAGAGCAACCTTGGTAGTAGGCCAAACTGAAAACACCAGAGTTTTAATTTACCTGGTAAAGCACTGCTGTCTATGCTCTTCAACCCTTCTACCACTTGTTGTCTAACTTCTCCCACACTAACTGTGTCCTTTAGATCCCCGTCGTACCATCTTCCAAGGCTCTTCACTGGCTTCTCAGACACTGTTGGTATTGCCTCACCATTAATAAAGAACGTTTTATCTACTACTTTACCTTTAACTATAGAGATGCTCATTGATTCAGTTGGCTTGAATTGCATTCACACCCATTCGATATTATTGGTTAACTTGCCCAATAATCGGTTAGTCCAGGCTACTGTTGTAGTCATGGTTGTCATATCGTCCATGTATGCTCGAATTGGTGGTAATTGTATTCCTGAAGCCAAGCGCTCTCCTCCCACTACCCATTTAGATGCCTTAATAATTACTTCCATTGCCATGGTAAAAGCCAGCGGAGAAATGGTACATCCTGCCATTATTCCAACTTCTAGGCATTGCCATGTAGTACTGAATTCTGTAGTTGGAAAGCTAAATTGCAAATCTCCAAAATAAGCATTCGCTAAATTTGTTATAGCCATCGGTACACTGAAAAACTCAAAGGCTGCCCAAAGAAGTTCATGTGGCACTGAACCGTATGCATTAGCCAAATCCAAAAATGTCACATGGAGCTCCTTCCTCTCCTTTTTTGCTGATTGAATTTGTTCCCAAATCACACTAATGTGTTCTAAGAATCCTGGAAAAAATGGAATTTGAAAGTAGTTTTTTTGCCTTTTGAATTGAAGTGTCGATGAAGCAGTTCTTTAATAGTTAAGTTGACAACCTCTGAGCAATAATGCTGAAGAAAATCTTGCCTTCTACATTTAATACGGAGATAGGGTGAAACTGACTAAGGCTGCTAGAATCTTGTCGTTTAGGTATAAAGACTCCACCTGCTCTGCGCTGTGCTCTTGGTACTATCTGCTTTTTCCATGCTACTTTCATCAGATTCCACAAGATTCATAGAACTCCTGAAGCACTCTTGTACACTCTGTATGGAAGTCCATTAGGCCCTGGAGATGACGAAGCCCTTGCTTTTTTTACAGCTTGCTCTACCTCTTTCCACTTAGGTACATAGTCCTCCATTTGGTATTCAGGTGGATTGATAGGTGGAATATCCGAAGGAATTGACATAGGCTCCTGCCCTTTTTGAATCTGAATGCGTTTCCTCCAAATATCTCTCCAGCTCAAACTTAGATACCTTTAGTATGCCATTATTCTCACTAGTAAATAACTTCTTTACAAACTTGAATGGGTCTTTATAAAAGTTAGTTCTTGCATGCTCCTTCTTTTTATAGCGTTTCCGTAGGCAGCTCCAGCTCTACGCAATGTTGCAAGCTTGTCATTTATGACCCTTTGTAATGAATTGAATCCCTCTTTCTGACTTTCTTCTGCTCTTCTCCATTGCTTCCTCAGCTGTCTCCTTTCTCTAACTAAACGTGCAATCTCGTGCTGCCATCTAGACTTTCTAGGAATAGTTTGTACTTTTTCCTTCCTTCTTTCAACTACAAACCTCTCACTTCCATATGCGTAAATTATGTCCCCAAATTTATCCAGTTTCTTTTCAACTGTTCCACTTAACCTTTCCAATGCAAAACAGAGATCTGTGTTTACTGTGTCCCAAACAGTTTTCTCGCAAGCTCTTGGCCATCTAACACCAGGCTTGTGCGCGTTGAGGTTCTTTTCTCTCTTACGCTGGTTTGACCGGGTTCACAAGGATCGTTAGCTTCATCTCTAACTTTATTCATGCAAGTCCTCCTCACATCTATGACAGGGGTGCTGATATATTGCGAACTGTGGCTTGCTTCCTGTCGCTGGGTTTCATTCGACTGACTTGACTAACTTCGTAAGAAGTACTGATCAATGCGAGGCCCCTGTCCATTCTCTCTCAAGCATTTCATTCTCCCTTGATGAATCTTCAAATCCCTAACCGTTGTCACCTTACTCCACCCGCAAACACAAACCTGGAGTTCCATGTCTTTGCTAATTGCATATCTTGAACTAGTTGGATATCCAACAGAGTTGGATACTGCCGTCAAGGGTAGCTAACCCTTGCCAGCCCCAATGGGGTCTCTTTCCTCCAGTCAGCTGTCTCTCCAGGCTGTCACGAGGTCTTTCCCTTGTTGCCAGCTGCACTATTCACAGCAGTCACTGGATGTATCCAGACCATCATGATTTCCAATATATGAAAATATATGTTAAACTGAATTACAGTGTGTTGGCCATCCTGTTTATCTTTTCATAAGATCTTTAGGAATGCTGAGTGTCAGCAAGGGAACAAGACACTAAAGGTAAAAGATACACGGTGTACGCTAGCAGTGACTTACTGAGTACAATTTGACATTTGTTTATATATATATATATATATATTGTAGAGGGATGGGCGATGCACAGAGACACGGAGGCGTAGGTAGCGCGCAAAAACTCAGGCTTTATTCGTGGTTTGGTAGAGTGTAGGTCCCGGGGGCGTGTGTGTAGGTCTGCGGGGCCGGGCTGACGCCGTGACGCTCGTGGGGGCGTGTCGGGGGAATCCCGGAAGACGCCTCGGGGCTCTCGGGCAGTCCCTCAGCGCTGCGCGTCGTCTCGGCCGGCGCGGTCCTCGTCCGTGTCGGTGCCGTTTCGGTAAGTCGGTACTCAACTTTCCCGGGGCGGAAGGGCGTCCTTTTATCTCCGCCATCCGGGTAGCGAGTGGTGGAATTCTTCCCGCCGATCCTCCAATCCCCGGACGGTACGGCATCGGTGGGTCCTCCCGGCATGGCGTCCCTTCCGGTTACTGCCAGGTCCAACGCGGGGCGCCTGCGCCCGTGCGGTGCGACGGTTGGCAAAAGGGCGATTCCCTTTCTCCTCGCGCCGAGTGCCAGTCCGTCGCGACAAAATATATATATATATACACACACACACGTGTAGTGATTGAAAACTACCCTGCTAAACACATCCTAACTTAATGAAGCCCCTTTTACAGCCTCTGAGCAGCTTGTTCAAAGAGTTTTACAGGTTTTGGTGACATTTTCTACCAAAGCTAAACTAGTGTTGTTCCACTTGCTTTCCAGCTCACCTCACACCAGCCCTGCTCAGCCGTGGCTCACACTGTCTCTCTCTAACTTTAATAACATGATTTAGCTGAAAGAGTTCTCTGTATGTAGCTGTAGTGTACATGTTGCTATATTGTGACTCTGCTCAAATTTTGTTTATATGTTCAGTGTTGTGCAGAATCATTAACAGAGAGTCTCTTACTCACCAATAACATTTACCCAGAGTCCATCACTGTAGTGTGTGTAGTAGACTGGGTTTCCTCTTCCAGCTCTGCACCAGTAATAACCTCCATCAGAGACTCTAACTGATCTGATGGTGTAGGAGTATGTTTCAGTCTTAGTCTCAGTGCTCTGTGTGTGTTTGATCCAGTAAAACTTCCATCCATCAGACTGCGGCTTCAGTGTACAGTACAGAGTCACTGAGTTTCCTGTCAGTACATCTCCTTTAAGGTCTGATGTGAGTTCAGGTTTAGGTTTTTCTGTTAGAAATGAAACACAAGTTCAGGATGTTAAGTCCTTACTACACTAATCACTTCTACAGTAAAACAGTATTACTCTCTCTGTGATGTCACTAAACATCTTATGACTACTTTCAAATTATTTGACAGTTTTCAGTTAGTAAAATGATGAGAATGAAAATAGGGATATTAAATGTAAAGCTTCACTGAGATTGAAGTGAGGGTCACAAAATAACTGCATTGTGATGATGCAGGTCTCTAATCTCTCTCTACTCTACATCAGTTTATTTTTATGGATGTAGAGAGTAAAGATTATTTTTGAAAAGTGGAACACAAAATGGAAACTACACATATAATCTTGACTGGAAGACACATTGGGAAGGTTTAGAAATGGTCCTGTTTTTAACACTTTGGTTTTTGCCTAAACATCAATACAAGTGGATATTGTTGCCATCTCACAGCAAACAAAAAAATAAATGTACATTGCTAATATTGTGTCAGTGGGGGCGTGGTTGAGTGTTGGTTGTGGACAGTCAGGGGCCGGGTCAAATCAGCAGTTAACTCTGACTGACATTGATGATTCTCTCCTGTGTCTGATTAACCCAAGTTTACTTATGTGTGTTTCTTTGTGCCGGTCTCCCGGGTCTTCCTCTACACTCTCCCACACTGGGGTTCTACAGTGGTGCTGAAACCCGGGATACAAGCAGAATTCTAGCGAAGCTCCAGGCTCATGTTTATTCCGTCTGCACTCTTCTAAACACTTTCAACACACAATCAAAACACTCAGCAGAATCTGGTCTGTACTGGACTCACAGCTTTCACTCAGTCAAGTTTAAATTCACTGTGTGTGTGTGTGTGTGTGTTGTGCATGTCTCGCAAGCTCCGCTTGGTATCCCACACTCTCATTTCTCTGGTTATTTATTTTAGCTTCCTCTCATATCACACCAACTACTACTCAGCTTTTTATTTAGTTTACCAACTACACTTGTGGGAATACGCAAATGAAGTGTCAAAATAAAAGTCTTTAAAAATAGTTTTAGATCCCTACACATGTTTTAAAACCTAACTCTCTGCTTATTTTGTTAGGTTTTTCGTGTGGATATGCATCTTAAATAACTATTTTAGAATCTTATTTAAAAAAAAAACTATACAATGTGTGTAATTTTTCTACCTCAAGAAACTTTTAGGTCAACAGTTTTTCAGATGCTATGATGCTATGCTAACTCTGCTGTATAATTGCTTGTATGTTTTGTATGTTGAAACTGTGCATGCTGCCTTCTTTCCCAGGTCTGTCTTGAAATGAGATTTTTCATCTCAATGATACTTTACGTGATTAAATAATGATTAAATAAAAAGTAAAACTTCCTTTTTGCTTCAGACTGATTTTCTTGCTAGAGTGCACATTTTAGTTAATTATTAGTAATGAGACTCAGTTACAGTGCAGGTCGTTGAAAAACATTGCTGTTTAAGAAGGCCAAAGGTGTGCTCCATAACTGACCATGAGATTATTTATTTTATAAATAACATTTCTCACAAAAAAAAACAACAAACATACATCAAAGCTGAACTAAATCACGTCCAACTGTGTGGCAAAATGTGTTTCTGATGAGACCAATTCCTGGAACAATGAGACCAATCAGACCAGGCTTGACAATTCCAAAAGGTATGTCTGGTGCAAAAAACAAAGCACATCACCAAAAGAACACCATACACAGACTGAAGTGTGGTGATGGCTGCATCGTGCTTTAGGACTGCTTTTCTTCAGTCAGAACTGGGGCTTTTATCAAGGCAGAGGAAATAATGAATAGCTGCAAATACCAGTCGATTTAAGTGCAAAATTTTCAGGTATCTGCTATTAAACTGAAGATGAAATGAAATTTCCTCTTTCAGCAGGACAATGACCCAAAGCATACATCCAAATCAACAAAGGAATGACTTAATGAAAAGATCAAAAAATTTTAAAGACTTTGCAAGAGCCCAGACCTGAATCCAACTAAAAATTTGTTGGGTGACCTGAAGCAGGCTGTGCACAAGAGATGCCTTTACAATTTGATGCATATAGAATGTTTTTGCAAGAAAGAGTGGGGAAATATAAGTCAAATAAGTTGAGACGTGCCACGCTGATAGACTCTTGGCCAAAAACACTGAGTGGTGTAATAACTGCAAAGGGTGCTTCAACAATGTATTAGTTTATGGGAGTGCACACTTATGCAGCTAGCTTATTGAAAGTGTTTTATGATTGCTTTTCCCCCTAATATGTTTCTGATTGTTTTTCACTTAATTCTTAAACATTGTAACTTCACAATGAAGGTGGAAAAAGGTTCTGGCATCATGGTTTATCATGGTGTAATGTTTTTACATCACAGAAACCTGCCATTTTAACAGGGATGTGTAGACTTTTTATAGCCACTGTATAAAAAAAAAATTATAATAATAAATAAATAAATAAATAAATAAAAAGCTCTAGCATAAAAATAACAGGAAAAAATAAATAAATAAATTATAAGAATCACCTGTTGTTATGCAGTGGATGAGTCCCATCAGCACTAAAAGTAGGGAGAGAAACAGAAGAAATGACAGATGAAGTATACAATAAAGCTTGGGTGGCTAGCTGTTGTAAGAAAATAAGCCAACAACAGGGTGGTGTGATGTGGCTCAATGTGAAGTGGATTTACTGTTACCATTCCAAAGTTGATTATTTTCCAATAACCGCATGTCCTGAAGTGTTTTATTCCTCTTATACCACAGCAATATGGCAACAGTTACAATGTTTATCTTAGTAATGAACATGCCATCATTTTTACCATTTATAGTCATGTTTAATATTGTGTGACAGCCACAAGGCACAAACCACAAGTCATTTCTTGTTGTCACTAAAGTTATAGCAATTAATAGCTGTTGTTCCCCTTCATCAGCATCTAGTTTTTTCAAATAGTGGTTACAAAAATATCCAGGCAATCACTGTTGTCATGTTACATTGAAACCACAAAAGGACAATCTGTATTACTCTACATGTCTTTCTAGTGGAATAAAGGCTTTCTAATGATGGAAAACATACTGAATATTACAAAGCACTTACATTCAAGACTCCATAAATGTTCCTTAAACGATAAATAAATACTCCATAAATGTTAAATAATTGTCTCCTTACAGAAAACATCACCATATTAACCATTATGAAATTGTCTGTTAAACGACATGGTTATGTCCGCTATACAAGTCCCCGTACAAGTCACTTTATAAAGACATGATAAAGTGTGACAACATTAATATAAACCTGTGCTTTGTCTTGCAACCAGCACTCAACAGCATGGTGGTATAATATGAACTGTTAGCTGGTATCACACTTTATATGCTTTATTAATCTCAAATAGATTTATTTAAAGCAGCATCTGCTCTGATCTGATGAACACAGTGTCATGTGTCTATCAATATAAATGTCGCTGGATTTCCTGTCTGCTTGGCACAGTCTCCTCCCAAATGCTAAGGCCTGCAGAGGTTTATAGTATATCTGCAAGAGTAACTTTCTTCACTTTACAAATGTTAGAGTGTAGAGAATATCACCAAACAAATGTTAAATAAACTGTAAAATTCTAAATCAATTTAATTTAATATTTTACTCATGAAATAAATTGGGTGGAATGTAAACCTACCACAAAAATACAGAATTAATTTTCCCACTACATTCAGCATCCTGAACTACAGATAAATAATCACACAGGACCTGATTACAGGACTCTCGGCCTATAAATTAGAAACTCAATGCACTACAAATCACTTTAACGAAGATAAACAGAACATTTACTCACAGAGAAACACACAGAGTGGACGGAGCTCCATCCTGTCACACTGATGACTGACTGAATGAGAAGTGTCTGTGTTAAAGACTCGATTACTTCTCTACTAAGACCTATAACGCTAGTGTGAGTGAGAGACAGAGAGAAAAGAAGAGAGAGAGAGTGAGAGAGAGAGAGAGAGAGAGAGAGAGAGAGCAAGTGGTGATGCAGGTGGAAATTCATACATCAGCCTGTTATTAGGATTCACTACAACCAGCATAATTTTTTTAACCGTTTTTCACATTTCACATTATAATTGTGGTGTAAAAGATATCTCCCTACATCACTGAATATACAATGGCTATAAAACATCTACACACCAGTCAGATCTTCTTCAGTATTAAATATAATATAGCAACCAATAAAAGTGAAAAACATTTTAAATATTTTAGGGGAGAAAAAGAAAATCAAATAACTTACAATAACCTTGTCACGTATCATGAAACTCTGGACTCCTGTTCCCATCAGCCACTACACTGCACTTTCTGTCACATGACCACCTGCACCTGATTCATGTTTTGTTAACGAGCACTAGTGTGTGTGTGTGTGTGTGTGTGTGTGCAGTCATTGTCGGCACTGTTTTCTTGTCTTTCGTTATATTAGACTTCTGTCTTTCATGTCACTGTGTTTTGTTTCATGTCACTGTGTTTTGTTTCATGCTACGGTGTTATGCCAAGTTGTCTTCATGTCCTTGTTTTGTTATACGTTTGTTTAAATAAACATTAATTTGCACTTGCTTCTGCCTCAACCTCGAATCCATGACAGAATGAAAGACCAATTATCGGAAGCAGCAGATCACCAGGATGGACGCCTGGTTTGAAGCATATGCGGAGTGGTATAACAGACTAGTTGAGCAGAGACGAAAGACAGATGAGCTACTCACTCAGAATGACCGCATGCTCGGGATACCGCGGCAGGACAGTCCATGCACCAAACCACACCCGGCGTTCATATTGGACTACGCCATGCCACGCCGACAGGAGGGGGAGTCTGTGGTCAGGGCTGAGACCAACTCCCACCCTCCCTCCCCTATTATGGCTCTCGCTCAGCCGTCAAGTTCAGTGGAGGCCGCGCTCTGCCTCCACGTTACGTGAGACGTCCGCTCCATATCCTACCGGACCCAAGGATTCCCCACTGTTCAGCTACCTCGAAGTCGCTCCAGCCTTCCTGCTCAGCTGAGGTCGTCGCTCAGCCTCGTTCGGCTGGTGGATGTCGCTCTGCCTTCCTACTTGGCTGTGGACGTTGCTCTGCCTTCCTACTCGGCTGTGGGACGTCGCTCCTGCCTTCCTACTCGGCTGTGGACATCGCTCTGCCTTCCTGCTCGGCTGAGGTCGTTGCTCTGCCTTCCTGCTCGGCTGAGAACGTCTGTCTGCATCCTACTTCACTGAGGACGTCCACTCTGCCTCCATGTTCCGCTAAAGACGTTGCTCCTTTTCTTTGCTGCGCTCAGTCTGTCGCTCCACCTTCCTGCTCCACAGAGGACATCGTTCCCCCCCTCATGCTCAGCGGAGAGCATCGTTCTTCCCTTGTGCCTTGCGGAGAACCTCACTACCCCCTTGAGCCTCATGGAGAACCTCGCTCCCACCTTGAGCCCGTAGACACTTTGCTCCCCCCTTGAGCCTCATGGGGAACTTCACTCCCCCGTGAACCTCGTGGAGAACCTCGTGGAGAACCTCGCTCCCCTCGCCTGTCCCGTGGAGGAAGTCACCCCGCTTTCATGCTCTACCAAGGACGTCGCCCCGCTTTCATGTTCTGCCGAGGGGGTCCCTCTTGCCTCCCGGTGCCGTTGTGGAAGCCTCCTGGTTTTGCTGAGGACTTTTTGCCCAGGGGGCCAGTACCACCAGATGGAGGATGTATAATTTTGGGCGCTCCAGGAGTAGCGCTCGCGGGAGGGTCCTGTCTGTGTATCATGAAACTCTGGACTCCAGTTCCCATCAGCCACTGCACTGCACTTCCTGTCACATGACCACCTGCACCTGATTCATGTTTTGTTATCGAGCACTCGTGTGTGTGTGTGTGTGTGTGTGTGTGTGTGTGTGTGTGTGTGTGTGTGTGTGTGTGTCGCGGCGTGAATATAGTCATTGTCAGCACTGTTTTCTTGTCTTTCGTTGTCTTAGACTTCTGTCTTTCATGTCACGGTGTTTTGTTGTATGTCACAGTGTTTTTGTTTCATGCTACAGTGTTATGCCAAGTTGTCTTCGTGTCCTTGTTTTGTTATACGTTTGTTTAAATAAATCTTATCTGCACTTGCTTCTGCCTCAACCTCGAATCCGTGACAAACCTGGATACACACCAGAACTCACTCACTCTTATATAATGGGGCATGTGACTGTGCTCAGAATGACCCAATCACAGTCAAGCTCATTCTGAAAAGTAATTATCATACACCTGTTAACAATCAGGTGATTCTGATTAACTCCAAATAAAGATCACTATTTTCTGTTTAATTTTCTTGACATGTTCTAGGTTTAATCTGATTGCTAAAGCCATTGTCCACAAAGAGCTTACAAAGCATGTACGGGATCTCATTGTTGAAAGGCCAATCAGATGGAAGTCTTGGGCAGCTGTGTCTCAGGTGGTAGAGCGGGATGTCCACTAATCATAGGGTTGCAGGTTCGATTCCCGGCCCACCGCCGACATACTCCACATACCAAAGTGTCCTTGGGCAAGACACTGAACCCTAAGTTGCTCCTGATGGCAAGTTAGTGCCTTGCATGGCAGCTCTGTTATCAGTGGTGTGTGTGTGAATGAGACAGGGTAAAGCGCTTTGGATAAAAGCACTATATAAGTAAACCATTATTTTATATAAGTGCAGACAATTTACCAAAACACCCCAAACCATGGGGCAAAATGTGTTATGGTCAGATGAGAAAGATCAAGGTAGAAATTTTTGGGTATAAAATATATGTTTGTCAACATAAACAAGACAGCCTGCCACCCAAAGAGCACCATACCCATGGTAAAGCATGCTGGTGGCAGCATCCTGCTATCAGCTGGGACTGGGGCTCTAGTTAAGATAGAGGGAATCATGGATAGTTCCATCTCTATTTTGATACAAAACTTCCCACAGAAAAATACATTTCTGAGCCATTTATCCAATCACATGATTTGTTTAGGCAAAGTCACATGACTTTTTTGATATGCATTGAGGAATTTATTTTGTCACTGTTTATGGTAGAATTGAAGAATTTCTTCTTATCGAATGAAACAGTTATCTGCCTCAATTGAAAACATATGTTTTTTTATGTGCATGTTGGAGATTTTATTGTTTGATTTATCGGTTATCATCTAGTAATTACGGTAATTAAACTCATTGGTCTTGCCTCCGTTCAATGAAGATACAAAATTACAGCACTGCCGTCTTGACATAGTGGCAAACTGCTCCAAGTGAAGAATTATATGGGGCTAATGAAAAAAATTTTGGCGCCACAGCCCAGGTTTCAGTTATTGGAAGGAGAAAAATGGATATTGCAGATTATTTCTTGAACAGTAAAGGGTTTGAAACTGAAACACTAACATCCTCCCATGCTGAGAAGGAAAACAAGGTGTGTAAATCTCTATATGAGTTCAAAGTTATGTGAATATGATATGAGCAGAGCATAAGGACAGATAACATACTTTGCATGGATCCATAGCAGTTAAACGATATGGTGATAGCTTAGTTGTCCCTCCTCTTGGCTAGCAACACCAAACTAACCAAGTTTTGTGTTAGATAGCCAAAAGGTTTTATATTTTATCAGTCTGGTAGACCTGCAAACAGTGATAACACTTTTGTTTCCAAAGTTTTATTATAAATCCAACTTTTTGTTCACTTTTCACATTTTAAGCAATTAACCCTTACATGCAAGAAAACACTGCATGGAAACAGTTTTTTTGATGGAGAGGAATCTGGGCTCAACACCAGATGATTAACAGTCCAGCTAATGCCCCTGCTACAGCCCCTGATACCCAGGCTGTCACGCTCGGGTGTTGAGGCAGAAGCAATCGCAGATTTTAAACATTTAATAACAAACAAACAGACTACAAAACAAGACACTTGGCAAAAACTCTGTGGCATGAGACAAAGACACTGACATAAACAACGTGAGTCTAAACAACGAAAGACAAGGAGAGAGTGCAGACAAAAGACTATAAATACACATGAGTGCTCATTAACAAAAACGTGCATCAGGTGCATGAGGTGGCGCATGTGGACATGTGGTGTAGTGCAGTGGCTGATGGGAAATGGAGTCCAGAGTTTCCGGATACGTGACACAGGCCAGGTTATACCCCTGGAATAAAATGGCAAGATTAAGTTCTGTTAAATTGGCAGACTCTTACCCAAAGCACTTTGTATTACAAGTAAAATGTGCTTTAACCTAGTATTAGTTAAGAGATGTGCACATTTTTTTGCAGACAAATTATAAGTTTTTTTTTCTTTTTAACCCCCTATATTATATCTTTTTTTTTGCTTTCTATATAACAGTAAAGTTGGAAATAGATCTATTATGATTTATCTTGGTTGAATTTTTTTTTATATCACAAAAACCTTCAATAATAATGGTGTGTAAATTATTTCCTTTCTAGTGGGAGTCTTAAAATAATGTGTATGAAAGGGGAAGTACAGAGATAGAGAGAGAGAGAGAGAGAGAGAGAGAGAGAGAGAGAGATGTTGTGGTTTCTGTATGTTGTGGTAAAAATGTTCAATGCAGCTGACACTACTGACTGCACTGACCAGTATGTAAGCAGTCAGTGAACGTGGTGTCCTTTTATTTCCTTTAACATAAGGTGTAGACAGATCATCGGTTTTACTGTTAGAGCTGTTGTACAACACCTCCATCCTGTATACACCGCAATAACTCAACATTTCTCACATTCCTCCACACTGTATTCTTATTTTTTTTTTTTTTACATTTTTTTATGATGGACCATCACTAATTTTACTGACAGTCACTTTATGATCACCTGGACTACAGTCACTTTACTTTTTTGCAACTTATAATCTCATCTTTATTATATTTTATTTTTATTTACTTACTGGAATGAGTACTACAATCTGTGCATTTTCTGTGTCTGTTGTACTTCTGTGTTTATTGTACTGCTGCAACAAAACAGTTTCCTCAGGGATCAAAAAAGTACTTAATGTGAGTTTGTGTAATGTGCAAAGCTGATGAGACAGAACACAAGTGAGTAAACATGTTCGAAGGGCACCTGTGGGGGCGGGAGAGCATCATGACACACATGACACCTTGCACATTGTTTTACAGACAGATTAAAACAGTGAGAGAGATGTAGTTTAATCTGATGACATGTAAATTTTGTATTAAAGATTTGAGACATGTCAGACATTACAACATTACAGTGAAACCACGATGTGAAACACTATGAAACTCACAGATTAAAAATAGGTCGCTGGCTTTTGGAACGCATAAACAACCTACTTGATCAAACCAGATGCCATCAGAGTCTGCGACTACTCCCTGAGCACACCATAACTCAGCATCTTCTGGGGCTCCATGTGATTGCATCAATGAAAAATCTCCCTGGGTAAAAGAGCGCAAGTGTAAAAATGTACAGCAGACACTAAGAAAGAGCAAGAGTTTTATGATTTAGCAGCTAATTTAGCATGAAGGTCAGCTAAAGCATTCCCCTTAACCTACAAGATGCGCCTTGGTTTTGACAATGGCAAGGGAATGAGGAAGTGAACCATGTGAAATGATTTTCCCATCTACAGACCTGAAACCACGTTGTTGCCAAATCCGTCCAAAATCATGTGCTACACAAAAAGCATGACTAGAATCAGTGAAAATTGTCACTTTCTGTCCTTTACGTAAAATGCAGACACAGGTGAGAGTGAATATCAGCTAAATCACTTCTTATACTAAACGAAGTTACAATTTCTTTTAAACAATCATGATACTTTTTTTTACAGGCTCAGTGTCATCCTGTGAATTTAGAACCAATAAAGAGCACGCAGATTGTGTCTTGTGCAGTTTGAGCACTTTATGGTTACATTTGCAGTAAAACAAAGAATTGTTTCATAATCACTTCTACATTGAGCGGTCATGTGTTACGTTTCAATATTTGAGAGAACTTGTTTTACCTGATGTGTGGTTTGTAAAACCAAAGGATGAGACAATACCAATCGTTCTGCATCCATGACGAGAAGAGTGACAGCCACTGTGGGCAGACACGTGAGGAGTCCAGCAGCTACAGTGTCTAATGTTTAGGCCACACCTGAGTGTTCATGGGTGTAGAGACAAATGTTTGTTGTAATCGGGCAGCCCCAATGTGGGTGCTGAACAGATGCTGTTTTGAGATGTTGAAAGGCCGCCACAGTCTTGGGTGTGTGTGACAGGTGACAATAGAGGATCAGAATGTTCTACCATGGCCTTCAGCTGCTTATCATAATAACAGCAATCAGGAGCTAGAACCGCTTGTTTGGCTGCAGGTAGCTGAGATGTTTTGACCACAGTTATACGATCATCAGAGAGCTGTCATTGTCCTTTGGAAAGAAGGAAGCCTAGATACTTGACTTCAGTTTTACAGAGCTGTAGTTTGTTTCTGGACACCTTGAAACCCTTCACAGCCAAGTGCTGTAAAGACGACAGGTTACAGTTCATCAGCCCTCTTCGCTTCCTCTATTTCTGTACAATGCATCTGAAGCGCGTGCTGCATGCGAGGTGAGCGGGATAAGAACGTGTTTACAAATGGAATGTTAGTATTTAAAGGATTATAATTCATGAGTGCAACATGTCTCCATTGTGTAATGAAGTTCTAAAAATGTAAGGACACTTTCACCCTTTAGTTGGCTTTAACGGCTCAGACGACGGTAGAGGAAGAGCAGACACTGAAGAAGGACCCGAAGGAGGGTCAGGTCTGATGCTTACGTCATCATACTCAATCATGTCTTATCAGTAGAGGAAACGGATTCGGAGTCCGTGTTCTCGCGAGAGCACCTAGCGGCAGCAGCGAGAACAGCAGGAGGAGAGAGACATTTTTTTCTTCCTGGTTGTAGGTGAGTCTTCCGAAGCGCGAGGCTCTGTGTGTGTCTCTACTCGCACAGGTGCGGAACTGCGCCGAAGAATCACAGGTTTAGTCTTCGTGTAAGTGCGCTCGGTGTTTTTTTCATTAACAATTAAAAGTTCGGAAATTCACCACATCAGGGAAGCGAACAAAATAAATGATCACTTACCCTGATTTGGAGAAATCCCACTTTCTGACACCAAGTTGTAAGAATAAAAGTAAATAACAGCTTTATCTTCACTTTTCCTCCGTCAGCCTTTCTTGCCTCTACTTCATTTACTCTAAAGAAAAACTAGCGCATGTGGGTTATCACGGAGCGTATACGGCGCCGGGGAGTCTAAATGAACACACTGGCAACCAGAGCAGTTCAAAGAGACGTCCGATTTATTCATAGAATAACAGAGGCTTTTATAGGTACAAATAGCCGTGTATAGGCGCACTGCTGTGTGGAAATAATATGGCAGTTGAACTGACTGGCCACATACACATGAAAAATATCTCAGGCAATACAAGAATGTACAGCTTTCTGAACATATATGGTCTGATGGTATGGTTCGCCTAACACAGAAAAAATGACGTTCCTATGGTGACATGTTCAACTGGCACGTACACATCAGACAGATTCTGTAAAGTTCATGAGGCAGAAATCAAACTATAACCTAAACATACTTATACATATCTGAGGGAATAAAGAATAGAAAGTTTCCAAGACACACAGAACCTGAGTACAGGACTCTCAGCCTGTTCATTCACAACTTAATTCACTACCAATCACTGTAATGAAGACACACAGAGAACATTTACTCACAGAGAAACACACAGAGTGGACGGAGCTCCATCCTGACACACTGATGACTGACTGAATGAGAAGTTTGTGTGTTAAAGCCTCGACACTTCCTGTGTTCTTAAACACCAATAACACTTCAGAGAGAGAGAGAGAGAGAGAGAGAGAGAGAGAGAGAGAGAGAGAGAGAATTCAGGCGGAAAATCATGCTTTAGACAATTATTAGGATTCATGACATGCAACATATTTTCACCACACATAATGTGCATTATGTACATTATAGCAATGGTCTAAGACACATGTGTCAAGCGAGTGCTTAATTGGTCTTTAAAAAGGTTGTCTTTAAATAGGTCTATGTTGCTTTAAATCGTGCATTGACCATAAACTACATTTCCCACAATGCATGGCGATTATGTTACCCGAAGTGACGGCATCCCGCCACTAGATCGCAGTGTCCACATCAGTGTTTAATTAATGCGACAAGTGAGATTGAGCAGTTTGGGAAATATCCACAAATGATCCCAAAATGTCAAGGAAGCGAAAGATTGATGCAGATGGAAGGCTGTTTCATGAAAGATGGGTAGGCGAATATATGTTTGTGCTTCAAGGAGAAAAACCGGTATGCCTTGTGTGTTATGAGGCGGTGTCGGTCGTCAAAGAGTACAATCTACATCAGCATTTTGACACCAAACACGGAGCCAAGTATGCTAAATTTAGCCTTCAAGAAAAACAACAAATTGGCAAATAATTAAAAGGCAAACTGCGATCACAACAGAATGTGTTCACAAAAGCAACCACCAAAAACGATGCGGCAGGGAAAGCTAGCTTTATTGTGGCTGAAGAAATTGCCCATGCTTCAAAGTCTTTTTCAGAGGGTGCCTTTTTGAAGCAGTGCATGCTGAAGGTGTGTGAGCAGGTGTGTGAGCAGGTGTGCCCCGACCAGATACAGACTTTTCAAAATGTCAGTTTGTCAAGAAACATCATCGCGGACAGAGTCAAGGAACTAGCAGGAAACCTGTCAACACAGCTGGCCGAAGAGTCACGCAATTACACAGCCTTTTAATTAGCTGTGGATGAAAGCACAGAAAACACGGACACTGCACAGCTATCCATTTTTATTAGGCGTGAAGTCGGACCTCTCTGTCACCGAGGAGCTCTTGGACGTAGCTGCCATGCATGTGACCACAACGGGACGGGATATTTATGAAGCTGTGGAGAAGTCCGTAAGTAAAACTGGATTGCCCGGGGAAAAGTTGGTGGGATTAACTACAGATGGTGCACCAGCAATGTGTGGAGGAAAAACGGGCTTGGTTGGATTAATGAAGGAGAAAATGAAAAACAGTAACTGTCACACGCCTCTGATAGCTTATCATTGTATTATACACAAAGAAGCTTTGTGTGGAAAGGTGCTGGGGATGGATAATATAATGACCACAGTAATGAAAACGGTGAACTTCATTCGGGCCTGAATCACCGCCAGTTCCAGCTGTTCTTGCAGGAGATGGACTCGGAGCACGGAGACCTGCCCTACCATACAGAAGTGCGGTGGATGAGTAGGAGCAAAATCCTCAAACGATTTTCTGAGCTTAGGGAAGACATTGCTGTTTTCATGCAGAGTAAAGGGAAACCCTTGTCTGAACTGTCAGATCCAAACTGGCTGTGTGATTTTGCTAGCCTATGTGACATAATTGAGCATCTCGCCCAACTGAATTGTTGTTTACAGGTTTATGTGTTTAGGCAGACAAATGTTTACACCTGCAAGGCTGTGTGCAGCCATTTATTTTTGTAAAATGCTACATCTGTCACACATGTTCTTATCAGCTGGTTGGTTGTATGCTATTCTGACCCTCTCGACTGTGTTAAAAATGTTTTAAACAAAGTTAATGTTATAACTTGTGTTTTGATCATATTTTTTGTTATTTACTTGAATAGTTTGATCGTTGATCAATGGAGTAATGTGGGTTTCTTAACCTGAAAATTTAAAGGATTATTGTTATAATAACAGAGCAACAAGCTATGCAAATGCATATGTAATATTTGTAACTTCAATAAGTAATAAATACAGAAAGTTATTTAGCAATATGTTATGGAGTAGTTGCATTTATTATACATTATATTTAGTTACATTTATACTGTTTTACAGTTACATCTGGCCCTTTGAGGGCAACCATTATGCTGATGTGGCCCTCTGTGAAAATGAGTTTGACACCCCTGTTTTAGAGACAGGTATTATCGTATATATTTTCCGCATATGTGGTACTCTGTGCTCATTAAATTATATCTGAAATAACTGTGTAAGGGACCATTTGAACTGATTTCCACAAGCTTTTAAAATTTTCCCTCTCAAGCCATCATGGCCCCAACAGTGGCAGCTTGGCAGTGCTGGGATTTGAGCTTACGATCTTCTGATCAGAAGTCCAATGTCTTAAACGCTGAGCTAAAACTTCTAACATGAATAGAAAATGTCCGTCTAGCATTGCAGGTGTTCCTGAGTGCCGGTGCTCTCTTAGTGACAGTAAAAATTCCCGAGAGTAAATCCTCACAGGTGTGCCCACACCATTCTCTCCAGGTGTCGAAAGGTTTTCCAAAATTAAGGAGAATATCAAAATGCATCAAAAAGTCATTTTCATTGTTGTAGAAACTACAAATATCTCCATCAAGTGTACAACACTAAAAAGTTAATTTGGCAGTGGAATAAGAAATAAAGCATCTCAATGTCATCTGGAGTTAAGCTGCTGCTCTTTCTAACTGAGGATTTAGGCCAGTTGATGCTATATCAGTACAACGACACACAATCATTAATTCTTACCATATCTTATTAAGACCCTATCCAGGGTGTACCCTGCCTTGTGTCCGATGCTTCCTGGGATAGGATCCAGGTTCCCTGTAACCCTGAAAAAGGAGTAAGTGGAAGAAGATGGATGGATGGATGGATATCTTATTAAGGAAAAAGAGGAGAAACAAGTGATATGAACATGGGTGGTTCATGGGCTTTACGGAAGATAGAGAGACAAGAATATGGATCTTGTTACATGTATAAGGACTTCAGGAAGGAATAGGAGTTTCCCCATGTTGATTCTTCAGCATTCAATAAACACTTTGCAATTTGAGAAGGTTGTCCTGGACGTGTCCTAATTTTGTGAAACTGTACAAACCCATGTCACATATGGTCATGAGATAAGCGACAGTGACAGATGAAAAGAGATGGGGTTTTTCATTGTGTGGCATCGGGGGCAAAGAGAATAGATCAAGTGCTAAATAGAAAGAAACAACTACGCCACCCTGGGAATATTTTCTAACTCTAAATAGGATCACAAAAAGAGCAAGACAGGTAGTGGAAAGGCAGGAGACCTAGATATACAAAAATATAAAACTTTATTCATTTCAACCTACAAGATAAATACATTTTTAAAAATGTATCAGTGAAACAAACCATGAAGACGAGTCACTGATAGTGACAGCCATCTGAACATCAGAAATAATCATTAAACTTCCTAATGGAGGAGCCGAGATTTACCCACAGGGAGTAGGTTAAGGATGGACATGATCAGCCCACCAAGCAAGGAGTTACACCACACACACACACACACACACACAATATTGAGAGCACAACACATCACAAGTGAAGGGAAAAACCAGCACCAATAGATCCAACCGCAACCTTCAGCTCCTACAACAGACAGAAAATAAATGTAAGTCATGCAGGGGTTCAGAGATGGGACACAATGCCACCAGAACCAGAACCAGAACCAATACAGACTGCATCAAGGTCACTTCAGTTCATATGATGGTTACTAAACAGAAGGAAAAGAAAAACAAATAAACAGAAATATTCATAAAACAAGACAGTTACAGTTAAAACAAAACACTATTAACAAAACAACACAATAACACCGACAACCCAAAGCCCAGTCTGAGAAGAATACAAGATGGAGAGAGAACTGGAAACCAGAACAACTCAAAACGAAACTGGAAGTAAGGATTCTCCCGTAACCATGACGACGAGGAGCTCCGCTACATAATAGCGGCCCAGTCCGCCTAAAACAAACACAATAACAATTTCAACAGAACTTCACTAACATCTAAACACACATAAATCTGCCTTCATACCGGAAATGGACGGGTTCGTCCGATCCAGATTATTACAGGGAGAAAAACACACGAGTGCAACATTCATCCAAACAAAACCAGTGAAAATATACTAAACTAAATACAGCAACAATGTGAAACACTAAAAAACAACACATCAAACCGCAAAAAATAGGAATTACTCATAACTGCAGATGGACAACGACACTTTATTTACCAGTCGTGAAGAAAAAATCCGAGCTTTCTTTTCTCTCTCTGTGTGTGCTGAAAAGAAAGTGGCGACACGCTTTGATCTCGCCGCCACGCAGTCACGTGGTTCATGTAGCGCTCAATAGAGTGGCGCTGGGATGACGTCATGTGGTACTCGAACCCGGAAGTGAGCATCACACCGGTTCCCTCGATAATAAACCCAATAGGATTTTCCCTCAGGCTTTTGGATGATCGCAGAAAATAATCTCTGTGATCAACAACACTTTACAATACTCACACGTTTTGTCCACCAAGATACTTTTCACAAATCAATACAACGTTTTATGAAGCTTGAAGACTAAATACAATCCCCAGAAATAAAAACCTAACAATATGCTGTAAAGTAACTACACCACGGTCGCTTGACTTCAACGTCACCATCACCGAGCATCACGACTTTTATAAACTCGATTTAAAAACATTTCCCATAATACACATTTATTCTGTGGATGAATCTTCATCCATATTTTTTGGGAATTGTGCACAACACACCTGAACCAGTTCATCTGCAAAGTTTTTTCCTGTTCGTCGTGATGACGGTTAATGTCCCCGACAACGTCTTTAGTCACATTTAGCAAATTGTTAGAAACCGCCTTTTAAAATACACGTTAAATCTTTAAAATAAAATCCTGAGTGGGGTACTACTGGTGTATTTATGTCAGAATAAAACATGAAAATATTTTGTTCACCATGGGCCTTATTTCAGGCTTTTAACCAAATTCCAATTAAAATAAATGGAATTGAATGTTTTAAGTGGGACAGACAGCAGCAGGGACTATATCTGTATCAATTTTCAGTAAATATTAAAGCATAAATGTGCAGTGATTTCTACGTCGAGTATTTTTACAGTAGCACTTTATTCTCTGGGAAGTGATGGGGCGACAGCATTAATCAGTTTTTCTGTGTTTCATTTTGGAGGGAAGGGGGATTTGCTCCCATAACATAGAATACATTTACAGTACATATGCATTAATATTTTTTCATGATTCTATGTTCATAATTACTCACAAGCTAGCGTTATTTTATGTTAACCCATGTCAATGATTAACAACAACATTCATTATGACTTTCATTTTTACCAGTTCTGATCATAATGACCAAACATTCATTCATTTTCAGAATTGTACCCTTTTAAACTCTGGTTTCTTTACATAATTCAAAAATATTCAAAGCTCAGTAACCTTTGACTCGTACACATGGGGTGGGATTTGTGATTTCCAGTACAATATCATTTCTTTCTTTCAAACGGTTCACAGATAAAATTTTCAGTATACGCATATAAACCACAAATTTGACATCCATACACACACACACACACACACACACACACACACACACGATTATAGCTGCATCATTTATTCAGTTGGTCTGTAGTACTCTATAATACAGCAGAATCAGAAAAAAAAGAAACGCATATTTTCCCCAGAGGCTAAAGCTGAGAAAATAGTACACATTTCAGAAAATAAAATAAATAAATAAAAAACAATGTTTGAAACCAAAATAAAAGCCTATTAACACAGAATGCATTATTTTATGCTTAAACCTCATGGGATTAAATATTGCAGTTTGAATGGGTTTCAATGAGGACGTTTTTATCCTTATGGTCCTGAGTGTAACTATTTAGTGTACGTAGTTTAAAATAAATTCATGAAAGCAAATGAGGGTGAAATATTAAAATTTGAATAAAAATACACAACAGGTTTCTTTTTTTTTTCATTATTATTTAATTTATTTAATATAGGCAGATAATACAACACAAGCACACACAGCTCTACACACATTCAATAATAATAATAAAAAATCTCATCTCCCCTCTTCCTGGATGTATTATATAATAAAATGTTTTGTTGAATGCAGTTTGTTGCCTTGTTTATTTTGCACTATTGACCAATAGAGTTAGACTGAGCAGTTGCTTGCATTCAGTGATATTCACTTGTTGTGAATGCTTATGTGAATGCCTTAACTCTTGTGCATCCTTATGGACATTTTTTTTCATCATTTTGTCTGTGTTAATGCAAACAGCATTCATTTTGCAAAAGGTGTGTATTTTTATTAGAATTTTAATATTTCACCCTCATTTGCTTTCATAAATTTATTTTAAACTTGGTACAGCTACTGCTTTATCCTCATACACGTATACAGTGCTCTGCATAAATAAGTACACTCCAACAGATGTCTCAGAAAATTAGTTCAAACCCATAATTAATATTTTCTATGGGACTCTATACAATAAAATATTCCAGCAACTCTGCTGTAAATGAGATTTGGTTGTACAGAAAAACAAACTTTTTTTTTTATATCTAAACAAAGTGATTTAAGAACATGGTTCAAAAATGAGTACACCACAATGAAATAACAGACGAGTCTAATCAATCATTACACAGGTGGCTGCACAATAACTGAGGGTGGTATTTAACCTATAAAATCTCCTGCCATTCAAACCTGACAATTATGGCACCACATGGAAGAGAAATGTCACGAGTCTGAAGTAATTTCTTTACACAAAAAAGGTTAGGGCTACAATAAAGTAGTAAAAAAATATGGACTTGAGGCAGGATGGATGGATGGACAAGGCAAGCATTCTGAAATCCATGGAAATTAACACCTTGAGATGAGTGTTTTGTCCTAAGAAGAGTTGAGAAATCACCATGCATCCCAGTTAGCTAAAGTTGTAGAAAGCCAAGCTGGGGTGATTGTTTCATGTGACAAAATACGATGTTTGCTGCACAGGAGTGGCATGCAAAGGTGTTGTCCATGAAGGAAGCCACTTCTAAAGCCCATGCATACAAAAGCCCATTTAGCATTTGCTAGGGCTGAAAATACTGAAAGTGAAGATGCTACCATCTCTCTGCACCCTGGGTCTCAATGCACTCTTTCAACATGATAATGACCTAAAACCTACATCCAAGGCCACTGCTGCATTTCTGAGGATCAATAATATCCCCTGACCTCAACCCAATAGAACACCTATGGGGAGTTCTGAAAAGACATCATTCTCCACCCAGCATCCAGGCTCTGAAAGAGCTCATGCTCCAAGAATGGAGAAAGATAGATGTGATACTATGTCACCAACATGTTCACTCCATGTCCAGAAGAGTTGATGCTGTTCTTAAAAATCCAGACAAAGAATTATAATCCACCACTAGTGAATGTTTTACATTAATTATATATTCTACAATACTAAATATATACTTTGGAATATAATACTTCATAATAATAATAATAACAATAATAACAATAATAATAACAACAACAACAACAACAACAACAACAACAACAATAATAATACATGAGAACAGAATAATGAAAGGTACAAAACACAATCATAAAAATTCCATAATAAGATTTTGCCAAAAGTAATTTTTATTCAAAGCTCTTCACACAGCATGTATACAGACTTATATTTCTTTTGTTCCTGTAAAACGTCCTGCTGAATACTGAAATCAATAAACCAGAGAAAAACAAAAGAAAGTACATAAACTTACTCAAAATGATGACATTTATTACTTTACATTTTTAGGATGAAATATATATAGTATTATATAATTATTGAAAAAAATATATGAATTTACATATTGTAGAGACACTAAACTAAAAAAGATTAAAGGTATAAAATTAGACACAATATCAGTCTATGTGCCAAAAGACCACGAGCCGCTCACTCAAAGACAATACTGCATCACTGACTGTTTAAAGCAGTGAAGACAAAATATCTGATTATTCCTAAACTGACAAATACAATTTGTTTACAATCCACTAACAGGTAAATAGCATAAATGAGTAAAATAAACAAAATACATTAAAGAACATTAAATTAATTAATTTCAAGAAAAGAATGCACATACAAACTAAGAAATTAAATGTTGACAAAAATATGTAAGAAAAATCTCACTTTTAATGTGAAACAATATATACTTTGTATTCATATATATATATATATATATATATATATATATATATATATATATATATATATATATATATATATATATATATATATATATATATATATATATATATATATATTGTTTGTTTGTTTGGGTTTTTTTTGTTTTTTTTTTTGTTATTGAGATCAGTATTACAGTATACAAGTGAACACTTAGTAATCATCCACACTGCCAGTTAATAAATTATACTGATCCAGTGAATGAAAACTGGAAACTTAATTTAACCTGGATGAAGTCAATTCTGACCCAGTGTGAACGATAGGAAGTTTCCTATTTAAATACATTCAATTTTGATTTTTATCAAAATACAAGCTATCTTGTATACACGCGCAATACTGTTATTTGGAGATTGTGTATACACTTTATGCTCATCTTACCTTTATCTATGTTCTGCTTCAGTTCTGAGTAAACAGTGTCACTTTCCTAATGGGAAACAGTCACTGATTTAGCATTCGCTAAGATAAAACACACATTCTATTAACCCCTTAAACTTCCATAACTACATTACACTTACCTCTATTACCTTCTATTATTTTCACTTTAGTTGAATGATTCGTAGCAGTTACTGAATACGATGCTTTAAGATGAATAACTGGCAAATAATTAAAGGGTGTAAGGGTTTAATGAAATGTGAAACAGTGGTCTATAAATTTAAAGAATTTTGAGTTTTTCTCAGTTCAATATCAGCATAAGTCACATCACTCGGTCCAGAACTGTGCAGGTGTGTTAATAAACATTTGAGTAAAGCATAACCTCTGGTTTCTATTCCAGTAGGTTGAATCTGGCAGTAATCCCAATGCTGGTGGTACTGCATTATCTAATATTGCTAAACTAATTACTGAATTTTCCTTTTTTGCGCGCACACACACAGACACACACACACACACACACACACACACACACACACACACACACACACACACACACACACACACACACACACACACACACACACACATGTATAACCCACTTAATTCCCAGTCTGTGGATTCGTGATTGGTATATTTTACTGTTCTTCTTGAGTCTTCTTTAGCATTCTACTTGTATTTTTATTTCATTGTATGCTGTATTGTGTGTGATGTCTTTGAGCTACTAGGACCCTGAATTTCCCCTTGGGGATCAATAAAGTATCTATCTATCTATCTAAATGGATGGTTTTAACAAAATCTGTTTCCAGTTGATTTAGTGTGATTGTGAGGAAACACATTAATTGTTTATTCTACTTTCCATCTTCAAATGCTCTGCTCATTAATAAACTATGTATAACCAATTAGTGCAGTGGTAGCGCAGTGGTTCTCTGGGCTACTGATCAGAAGATCCTGAGTTCAAACCCAAGCACTGCCAAGCTGCCACTGTTGGGCCCTTGAGCAAGGACCTTAACCCTCAACTACAATATTTATAACTATGAACATTTCCCTGATTTGGGAAAGACATTGTTGTTTTGAAAGTAAAAGTGTTTATATACTGTGTTGATTGAAAGTTTGTGAATCCTTTCGAATTTTTAAAAAAATATATATTTCGGCATAAATTTCATCAGATTTTCACGAAAGTCCTAAATAAGAAATAGATAAAGAGAACCCCATTAAACAAATGAGACATAAATATTAATCTTGGTCATTTGTTTATTGAGAAATGATCCAGAAATTATTTTACATTATCATCAAACACCAAAGGCAAAGATTTGACATTAGTTTCATGCAGTATTTTACCATTTTGTTTCTTGTTTCTGTGGACATCCTGTGAGTGAATCATATTGCTGGTTCCAGCTGCAGAATCATCTAAAAGAGAATAAAATTGTTGTTACAGAAACAGAAGCTCTTGCAATGTTATGTTGTCAAATCTATCTCACATTTAGGAGCAAACATTTAGACATACTTTACCTGTGGTCCTGAAATCAGCATTTTCGTAGATGTTATCACCATCTTTTAAACAGAAACAATAAAGACCTTAGAGGAAAAGATTAACTAATGTCAAAAACAAAATCTGGTGTGTTTCTTGTTATTGCAGACGGACCTTTTTTCTTCTTGAAGTGCAGCAGCAGGATCAGTACGAAAATTAAGATGGGCACACACAAAGGCCAAACTCAGTCCTATAATTACACCCATAATACAGAAGCTGAAGCTAGAAAAGAAGGGAACCCAAATATCCATTTAAACACTGAATACTGAAATCTTATTTTATTACTACTCTGACTCAAATAAGAAGACATGGTTTTCTCACCTCTGACTGAAACCCAGCTTTTCGGTGACTCTCCTCTCTCTGGGTGTTTACAGTGGTAGAAACCTTCATCTGACTTTGAGACAGTACTGATGGTCATCTCTCCTGTAGTCTTGTTCTGGAGAACTGAATCATCTTTATAGAAATCAACACCAGAGGCTGAGATGTTTGAGTTGCGATATAAACAGCGTAAAGTCAGAGGACGTCCCTCAGTTACAGGATGGACAGGACTCTCCAGGATTACATCAACATCTGTAGGAAAGAGAAAGACAACACTGAAAACACTGAATGTTTAAAATACAAGTATAATTCTAACATTCAGACCTCTATCTATCTGTTTCATGTAGCATTGCTGTGCACCACACTGCTACATGTATGACCAAAATATTGTGGCAAGATGTGACAATAACAGGCAAAAATAATGACAATCTCTATAAGGAGCACTTTATATCAGGTAAGGTTTGGCTATAGAAGTATGTTGAGCTAAATTAATTATCAGATGTACAGATGGTTTTATGTTTAAAATTGTTGTTTGTTGCTTTACTTGTGGGTTTTATGGATAATAAGTATCTTCTTGTACATATCTGCTGGCCATATCTACATATCTACCTAGAATACACAGTTCACTGGCTAGCTTTAGCTCACAAATAATGTCACCGCAAACATTTATTTTTTTTATAATGAATCATAGATTTTGGTCATAATTATGAGAGCTACAAGAAAGAGGTTATGTGACTGAAACAGATCAATAGGGCCTAGAAATCTATGACAAACTGCATTGTAGGGAAACACCTGTTAAATGGTTGGTAAAACCATATAACATCTTATTTAATATGTAATGTAGCATTAATATGACCCCCAGGCTTCAACTTCACTTACCTATATTTTTTTTCTAGTACTCTATTTTGCTTGTGGTTCATGGCGGATTTTTTTTATTCATTCATTCATTCATTCATTCATTTATTTTCAATTCTATATCACTCAAAGCTCATGCTGAATTCATAAATGAAGAGGAGTTAAGTTATAGTTGAATATTATGAATAGTAACATTCACATTAAACCAGTTAGATATATAGAACATGTCTAGGTTGTGTAGCTAATAATGCTATCCTGCCTGCAACACAACATCATCAATCTTAAAGAACATGGAAGTAACTTAAGAACTAACTATGAATGTAGTTTATACATTAAAGTTTTCATCATGTATTAAGGTTATGGAAATGTACAACTATGCAGTTATGTTATCCAAGGCAGAGTGATGCAGAGAGAATATCAGTTCATTTCTTTACACTTTAGAATTGATTTTTGTAAATGTTAGGTCCAGGTATGTATATTAATCTATTACTGATGAGGACATGGAAGACTCACGGTGCACTGTGATGTTGACAGGATTACTCGGCCTCCAGATTCAGACTGACACCAGTAAACTCCAGTGTGTGATGTAGAGAGGGAGCTGATGTTACATGTAGATCCTGAAACTGATGAACAATCAGACACTGTCTCACTTGTGTGTATCCTCTCACTGTCCATCCAGTAGAGTCACTCCTGGTCCTCACAGCTCAGTGAGAGAGAGTCAGCAGTAAAGTGTTGAGTTCTGCTGGGATTGATGATCAGAGACACTGAGGAGATTCACCGGAAACACACACATTATATATTATGGTTGTGAACAGAACAGATTAAACATGAGCGTGTCAAATATATAATAATGCTTAGATAGTATGAACTTGTCTTATCTTCAAAGAAATAAAAAAAAGTCAAAACAAAAAAAAAATACACGAGTGTCATACAGTGTTGATCTTTAAAG
Organism: Ameiurus melas; assembly: GCA_012411365.1. Classification (NCBI taxonomy): domain Eukaryota; kingdom Metazoa; phylum Chordata; class Actinopteri; order Siluriformes; family Ictaluridae; genus Ameiurus; species Ameiurus melas. Next base: position 10,717,542 of record CM022756.1, read on the forward strand.
TCTGAGAAAACAGCAATGAGTTCAGATTTAGTAACTACACACCTTTCCTAGTAGTTACTGAATACGGTGTAGGATGAGTAACTGAATAATAAACTGTCAGTTTAAAGAATTAATTCTCACTATTTATTAACAATATACATTATTATTAGACATGTTTATAAATCATCAAGTAATTAGATTTTAGTAATTCACTGGTCATTACGGAGTTTATAAAATGCTTATGAAACTTTATCAGATAATAATGATTACACAACTGTAAAAGTTTCAGATTTTTGTGCTCCAATTTATTTATCTGCTGTCCCTCCATTCCCCTTACACACACGCACACACACACACACACACACACACACACACACACACACACACACACACACACACACACACACACACACACACACACACGATTTGTTGATTTATTTCCTCACCAGTGATGCACAGTGGCTGTCTGTTGCTGAACCGTGTGTGAAAGACTGATTCTCCTCTCTCTGCTCTGCACATATAAACTCCTGTGTGATTCACAGTAACATTAGTGAGAGTGTAGGAGCCTCCAGATCCTCTGCTGCTGTCTGAGAGGAGCTCTGAACCATACAAGACATTGCCACGACTGCCTGTAACTTTAATTAAGCCGTATCTGTAGGGAACAGCAGTGTACCAGCTGAATGTCCAGCCTGTAGAGGAGTGTTTAACCCCACAGCTTAGAGTCACTGAGTCTCCTTCAGTCAGCCAGCGCAGTGGAGACACACTCACTACTGCCTCTGCTGCATCTGATGGACAATAAATGTAAATAAATACATAAATACATACATAATTAAATAAAATCATACAGAGTGGTAATCGTGTTATATATAATTAATGATAAGATAAAACAAACTCACACACTCACCTGATACAGTGAGTGTAACAGCATCACTGATTTCTGATTTCTGAGAGTCACTGTTTCTCCTCCCTTTGCAGGTGTATTTACCACTGCCATCATTTCTAACTGATCTGAAGCTGAGCTCCTGTGTTTTGTGGAATATGTAGAGAGTGTAATAATTCTTATACCAGTCGTATGTCCACTCAGTGTCTCCTCCTCCCGTTTTATCACATCTGAGAGTCACAGTCTCTCCTCTGAACACATGTTTATCAGGCTTTATGGTCACCACAGGTTTAGGACTCTGCTGTAAGAAAATTACACTGCTATAATACACAGATTAGATCTCAGCACTATTATTAAATCAGAAGCAACATTTGTAGATGGGATTCTGATTTAAGATAATCACATTCAGTGTACATAATCATCTGTACATTTTCAGGATATTTCTACTGAACCATCATTTAATAACAACTGAACAACTGAAATTATGATGTACAAGTTAACTTTCTCACTTCCTCCAAAATACTCAAATTTCTTATTTAAATTAAATCATTGCAAATTTCAGAACTAATAAAGTGTGTTGATATTTGAATGTATGTTAATTATATTAAATATTATCATAATCTAATTTTTGTTAGTAATAATATAATATTTCTTTTTTGTTATGTACGGAAATGAAAAGAGCTAAAAAGTGACAGTTTTTAGTGTAAAGTCAGCAAAATAAGAAATTAAACTAAGTGTAGTGCATTAAAGAAAAGGTCATATGCATTTCGCTGTATTTCACTGAAGCTAAGTGACAATAACTAGGACATACACTTACTGTATTTACTCTTCATTACTCAATGTATATGTATAATAGGGGTTAAATGAAGCATGAAACTTTACAGAGTTCAGTGAAATTCATGCAAATGGATTCAACACCACCTACTGTACGGGTCAGCAGCTGCCATAACTTAATTATAAATTGCAGTGCATTCTGGGAGAACACAGCAGATTGAGCTGTTCCTTGTTGTAGGTCTACGAGGAAATCATACTGCTTACACAATATTAACATGTGCCAGCCAAGTATATTTCCTTTATACTCTCAATTAATAATATAATATAATGTAGGTGCATATGTTTATTTTTTGACTATTTACATGCTTAGACAGTTTTATACAAAATTAGCACATTATATATAATGTCACATAATAAAAGTAACAGACGTTAGGATGAACGCAAGTGCAGATACAAGCTTTTATTTAAAGAGAGGCATTCAGACAAATCCAAATCATCAGACAATAGTGTGGTCAAAAAAGAGGCAATGTGCCAGGCGATTGACAAACAGGCATAAACGAGGAAAAACCAGAATCAAGAACAAGAGCGAGAACGAGATCAACACAATGACACATGAACATACTTCACCAAGTCATACCTAGATAGCAAAATTTGTCTGGCCCACTTGTGGGCTACATACTTGCTTTAGTTCTGGCCCAGTATACGCCTGGGTCCCTAGCACAAAGCTGACGCACACACTGAAAACCGACACATACAATTTCCTCCGGCCCAGATCCAGCCCAGACACTGTAAATGGACTTATATTGTTTAAGTGGCCCGGGTCTGGCCCACACACTGTAAGACAGATCTGGCTGAGAGTTGGATTGGTCCGTGGGACAGATGTGGCCCAGAAACTGCTAAACGTACTTCATTTTAGCAGGGAAACAAAAATTCAACCATTTAATAAGATTAACAGCTTTTATTAAACATTAACAAATACATTATAATATGATCATTTATTAACACACTTTTAAAAACAACAAAATAACAGTAAATATATTTACAGTATATTTAAAGACAAAAAACAAACAAACAAACACACACACAAATAAATTCAACCACTTAAAAATATCAAGGACTTTATAAACATTTAAGAAATATAAAATGATCAATATTAATTCCTACAATATGAATATAATATGAATATTTATTAACAAATAACAAAATAGGTCAAACAAATATACTGACATTTTGTAAAGAAAAGACATATAGAGAACATACACTTGTGGTTGGAAGTTTACATACCCCATGCATAATCTGCAAAATACTTTTAACAAAATAAGATTGATCATAAAAATCCCATTTTGTTTTTTATTTAGTCCTGAATAAACTATTTCACATAACAGATGTCCACAAGACAATAGCTGAATTTATAAAAAATTAGTTCAGATCAAAAGTTTACATACTCTTGATTCTTAATACTATGTATCATTACCTGGATGATCCATGACTGTGTTTATGTCTTGTGATAGTTGTTAGTTATGATAGTTCTGATAGAGTCCCTTGTTTGTCCTGAGTAGTTTAAGATGGGGGCTTGAATTGGTGGGTCGTCTCGTTGGCCTTTCTTGAGTGTGGAGCGACTTCCTCAGCAGACCACGAAGGCGGAGCGACGTCCATAGTGGAGCAGGAAGGCGGTGCGACGTCCTCAGCGGAGCAGGAAAGTGGAGCGATGTCCTCAGTGGAGCAGGAAGGCGGTGCAACGTCCCCGGCGGAGCAGGAAGGTGGTGCCATGTCCTCGGCGGAGCAGGAAGACGGTGCTACTTCCTCAGTGGCATTGGAAAATAGAGCGATATATATAGAATTTTGCCATAGTTGCATCCACGGCAGGGTAGGGAACCAAAGCGGAGCTCTTGGCTGCAACGGAAGGCGGAGAAAATTCCTCAGTAAAACAGGGTGGTTGAGTGGCATCTTCAACTGTATAGGGATGCTGAGTGGCATCCTCAGTCATACAGAGAGTCTGACCATCATTCTCCATTGACATTGCAGGCTGAACTTGGTTGGGTGTGTCGGCAGACTCTAGTGTACGCAGTTTGGTTGGCTCGGTTGTCAGTCAGACATGAGGAGAACTAAGTTGATCGTGTCGTCAGTCTCAGGCATGAGGAGAACTTGGTTGCCGTGTCAGCAGACTCGGGAGTGAGCAGAACTTGGTTGTCCGTGTCAGCAGACTCGGATGTGAGCAGAACATGGTTGGTCGTGACATAGGTTATAGGTATAGAGAGAACTTCGTTGGTCATGTTAACAGACTCTGGCATGAGCATAACTTGGTTGGTCGTAATGTCGGTCTCAGACTGGAACTCGGTGTGGAAGGTCATATCGTCGATCTCGCCTCTGCGACCTCAGACAGAAACTTCGCCTGAGAGGATATCTCTTCGACCTCGGACAGGAACTTTGTGTGAGAGGCCGTCTCGTCGACTTTGGACAGAAACTGGACTTGATAGGTCCGCTTTTCGACCTTGGACAGGAACTTGGTTTGAGAGGTTATCTATTTGACTTCAGACAGGAACTTAGTTTGAGTGGTCGTCTCTTCAACCTCGGACAAGAACTTGGCTTGGGAGGTCACCTCTTCGACCTCTAGCAAGAACTTGACTTTATGCTGGAACTCTGGGGATGGGATCGCCTCGTCGGTCTCATGCTGGAGCTGTGGGTCATAGAGTTCAAAAAGTCTATTTTATAGCGTGGTTGTGAGTGCTATGAATTGGATGCAGGTGTGCGTGATTAGAATGAGTGTGAGTGTTCTGTGTGTGTGTGTGTGTGTGTGTGTGTGTGTGTTCTGGGAATTGTAGTCCATGCTTGTGAGGCCGCAGTGCAGTATGTGAAATGTAGTCACTGGTTTGCTGTGATATGACATCTAACAGGAAAATGAAATGGTGACTAATTGTTGTGCAATATAGAATAATTAAGTATATTGTATATTGATTCTACTGAAAAGTGTAATTATACATTGGAGTATGCAGAGTGCAGAACACAGACCACACGGGGAAACAGATGTTTCCAGATCATGCACAATCACTCTCTAATCTTTTTCAGCCTTTCAGATTCTGCACCATCATTAACAAAACCCTGACTCTCTTCTTCATTCATTCACACTCAGAGAAGTCTCGACTCAAGCATACTGATGCTGGGAAACTCTATTTTGTTTTCTTTGTATGTAGTTGTGTAGATATAACTTATGATGTGTTACTACCAATCTGTGCTGTTAACATGTTCTGTCCAGTCACATACTCACCAGTAACATTTACCGCAGAGTGCATCACTGTAGTGTGTGTAGTAGACTGGGTTTCCTCTTCCAGCTCTGCACCTGTACTGACCTCCATCAGAGACACTAACTGATCTGATGGTGTAGTGGTGTGTTTTAGTCTCAGTCTCAGTCTCAGTGCTCTGTGTGGGTTTGATCCAGCAAATCTTCCATCCATCAGACTGCAACTTCAGTGAACAGGACAGAGTTACTGAGTTTCCTGTCAGTACAGCTCCTTTAAGGTCTGATGTGAGTTCAGGTTTAGGATTTTCTGTTAGAAATGAAAAACACAGTTCAGGATTTGAAGTCTTTACTACACTAATCACTTCTACAGAGTAAAATATGTTATTAATGTCTCTGTGATGATTGTAGTTTCAGCTAAACAATAATTAGCCCTATGTATCTTTTTATTTTATTACATGTTTCAGTGTAACATAGAAAGTTAAAATAATCATATCCACAAAAAAATTTAATTAATTACTAAAATGAGAATATTAGACCAAAAAACACTTCATTCTTCAACATTTTCATTACAAATTTTATTATAATAAGTTACTGTGATTTGGGTTTACTGACAGCATTACATCATCTAACATACTGTGTAGAAAATACACCTCTACACTTTTCACTGTTAATGGAATAAACAATATGTGAGATAAAACACACTCACCTGATACAGTCAGTGTAACACCATCACTGGTCTGTGTGTATTTAGGGTCTGATGACTGTGTTCCTTTACATGTATAATCACCTTTATCAGACTCTTTAATATCAGTGATTGTGTGTGTTTTCTTTCCTGCAGCATCACTGAGTTCTTCATTATTTCTGTACCAGAGGTAACGCCAAGATTCTCCAGTCTGTATCTCACATGTGAGAGTGACGGTTTCCCCAATGAACACACGCTCAGCTGGCTGTACTTTCACTACAGGCTTTGGTCTCGCTATAGAAACATAGCACAACATTTTAAACACATACAGATTCAATTAAACATATAATATAGTTACATAATTAAACAATTATAATACTTCTTTAAACAGTTTCTAAAACAATAAAATAGTACAGGTTTAATATTATTATAAACACTATACATCAATTTACTAACCAACTAATTTGCACAGATAGGGGGTATAATTACTTTCTAACTACTTACGGACTTCAACTGGTTCTTTGCTTTGTCTTGGAAGAACTGCTTTTCTTAGCGTGTTCAATACTTTTTTCCTGTGTCATTCCACTTTATTTCACATAACTTCACAGAAAATTTCATGTGAATAACCTCATTGGAAATATATTTACTGAAAAAATGTTGATGCGTTCAATACTTGTTTCCCCCACTGTAACTGTGCAGTCCAAATACTTTCATTGTCAAGCTATTGACAATTATTATATTTTAGCCTCCCATCTAATATCATGATCAACCGTCATTGAACAACAACATTATAACAACTAATGAGACTTTGAGATGAGATAAAAAACAGGGGATTATAAATGTGAACTTACAAATGTGCAACACAGAACAGGTGAACACATCAAGGGAACCAAACAATGATAAAACAGGAGCAGAGACAGGACTGGGACCAAAACAAAAACACACATAAGACTAAACCAGAGAAAGCAGTGCTCTCACTGAGAGGGGAATTCATGACAACTGAACTGCAGTGAGCTGCACAACAAACCCAACACTATTTTTTAAAGATGTTAATGAACACTGCATTTATGAACCTGCGTGAAGTTGGCCCCCCCACCAACGCAAAACGTCAGCAAAATAGTCTCAATCGTTTGTGCTTCGTTTGTGCTGGTTTTGTGCTGTTAAAATTTCCGTTTGTGCTGCTTCGGTTCCGGAGATATTAAAATAATATTTATAGGTCATTCTGGGGTCACCCGACCGTGCTCGAATTAACCCAAAATAGTCTCAATCGTTTGTGCTGCTTTCGATTTTAATATATTAGGGATTAAGTTCTGAGATGACGTCACCAGCCCCACACATGCTCCAAATTGACCGAAATGGTCTAAATCGCTGCCGATTTTTGCCGACTGTCTTTTTATTTTAACAATACAGTTGAAGTAAAAGGTAAAATCCGAACGACAAATCACATTAAATATTGCTTTGCGCAGGGTGGCCAAATTAGGAAGATGGCTTGGCTCAGGATCTCCAAATCCATCAGCTTTGTTGCCTCTGATGCCCTCCATACATGGGGTTCCATTCTACCCTCACACAGTTCTTTCGCTATATGCACACGCAAGTTACCAGACATCGGACGCTTTGAACATCCAGTGTGCAGGATCATTGTTTTTTCATAACACTGGCGCACCATTGGGCTGTTCATTTCAGGGTTTTTGTCACATTTTATGTGGGTGGCTTTTTTAGTGACATTCCTTACAGTTGGCTCTGATTTCTAGGAATTTCTCTGTTACTGATGGATAGACCTTGGCTCTTTTAAAAACAAATGTACAGGGGCTCTTCACTTCTTCCCAAATGTGGTGATTTATTACATGTGTCCAGATGCCAGGCTTCAAAATAGTGTATTCCCTTTTTTGTGTTTTAGCTGGTGACGTCACCGCGCCATAATTAAATGTCTAATATCTTAAAAACGAAAGCAGCACAAACGAAACTTTTAACGGCACAAACCAGCACAAACGAAGCACAAACGATTGAGACTATTTCGGGTTAATTCGGAGCATGTGGGGGGGCTGGGTGACCCCAGAATGACCTATAAATATTATTTTAATATCTCCAAATCCAAAGCAGCACAAACGGAAATTTTAACAGCACAAACCAGCACAAACGAAGCACAAACGATTGAGACTATTTTGAATGAACTTGGAGCATGTGGGGGCTGGTGACGTCACCGCACCATAATTAAATGTCTAATATCTTAAAAACGAAAGCAGCACAAATGAAACTTTTAACGGCACAAACCAGCACAAACGAAGCACAAACGATTGAGACTATTTCGGGTTAATTCGGAGCATGTGGGGGCTGGGTGACCCCAGAATGACCTTTGAATATTCCTTTAATATCTCCGGAACCAAAGCAGCACAAACGAAAATTTTAACGGCACAAACCAGCACAAACGAAGCACAAACGATTGAGACTATTTTGCTGACGTTTTGCGTTGGTGGGGGGGCCAACTTCACGCAGGTCATTTATGATGGGATGATGAATGATCCAATGATGTCCAAAATGACTGATGGTGATAAATAGAATCCACCTGTGTGTAATCAAGTCTCTGTATAAATTCACCTGCTCTGCGATAGTCTCAGGGTTCTGTTGAAAGCGCAGAGAGCATCATGAAGACCAAGGAACACACCAGGCAGGTCCGTAATACTGTTGTGGAGACGTTTAAAGCCGGATTTGGATACAAAAAGATTTCCCAAGCTTTAAACATCCCAAGGAGCACTGTGCAAGCGATCATTTTGAAATGGAAGGAGTATCAGACCACTGCAAATCTACCAAGACCTGGCCGTCCCTCTAAACTTTCAGCTCAGACAAGGAGAAGACTGATCAGAGATGCAGCCAAGAGACCCATGATCACTCTGGATGAACTGCAGAGAACTACAGCTGAGGTGGGAGAGTCTGTCCATAGGACAACAATCAGTCGTACACTGCACAAATCTGGCCTTTATGGAAGAGTGGATATCCATAAAAAGTCTCCGTCTAAAGTTTGCCACAAGCCACCTGGGAGACACACCAAACATGTGGAAGAAGGTGCTCTGGTCAGATGAAACCAAAATTGAACTTTTGCCCACAATGCAAAACGATATGTTTGGCGTAAAAGCAACACAGCTCATCACACTCAACACACCATCCCCACTGTCAAACATGGTGGTGGCAGCATCATGGTTTGGACCTGCTTTTCTTCAGCAGGGACAGGGAAGATGGTTAAAATTGAGGGGAAGATGGATGCAGCCAAATACAGGACCATTCTGGATGAAAACCTGTTGGAGTCTGCAAAAGACCTGAAACTGGGATGGAGATTTATCTTCCAACAAGACAATGATCCCAAACATACAGCAAAATCTACAAAGGAATGGTTTACAAATAAACGTATCCAGGTGTTAGAATGGCCAAGTCAAAGTCCAGACCTGAATCCAATTGAGAATCTGTGGAAAGAGCTGAAAACTGCTGTTCACAAACGCTCTCCATCCAACCTCACTGAGCTCGAGCTGTTTTGCAAGGAAGAATGGGCAAGAATTTCAGTCTCCGATGTGCAAAACTGATAGAGACATACCCCAAGCGACTTGCAGCTGTAATCGCAGCAAAAGGTGGCTCTACAAAGTATTAACGCAAGGGGGCCGAATAATTTTGCACGCCCCACTTTTAATTTTTTTATTAGTTAAAAAAGTTCCAAAAATCCAATAGATTTCGTTCCACTTCACAATTGTGTCCGAAAGTGTCCCAAATTTTACACAATTGTGTAAAAATTTTATATCTTTATGTTTGAAGCCTGAAATGTGGCAAAAGGTTGAAAAGTTCAAGGGGGCCGAATACTTTCGCAAGGCACTGTGTGTATATATATATATATATATATATATTTATATATATATATGAATGGTATAACTAATGGTATTACACCAATAACATGTAATTCTGTGTTCACTGAAAAACACCCAGTTATATTACAACTGTTTAAATAAACCATGTTAACATGCTATAGATAAAGAACAAAACAGTCTCAGGTCTCACGGAAACTGAATATGAAACTGAGTAAAGTTTAATGTTCTCAAGACATAAAGATGAAGACCCTCACCTGACACAGACAGTGTAATAGGATCGCTCATTTCTGTGCTCTGTGGGTCACCTCCAATACGGTTTCCCATGCAGGTAAATGTAGCCTCATCGCTCACCTCAAAGGTGTTTTCACTTTGCTTTATAGTAGGATTTTCAGCTCCATTCTTGTACCAGCTATAAGTCCACTTGTCTTCTCCTCCCTCTATATCACACTTAAGGGTGACAGTCTCTCCTCTGAATACTTGTGTCCCACCAGACTGCACTCTGAGTGTGGCCTTTAGCACTCCTATAAGACCCCAAACATTAAATCTCTGATTTACACAGTCTTTGACACATTAGAAATAATACCTTACATTACATTCCACTCGATTAAGAATGCATGTGTCACTTACTATTTTACTAATTTGAACCACTTGTCTTAATCATCCATTAAATGAACAGACTGATTTGTACATGCATATTGAAGGCAAATTTAAATAATTCAGTAAATTAAATGTACAAAGATCACCTGTTTGTGTGGAGTGGGTGAGTCCAGTCAGCACTAAATGTTCAGAGGGAAAGAGAAAGGACAATTTAAAACAAGGATAACATCAGTTAAAATCATCAGCTTTAATGTTCTGCACACGTGAGAGACACCAGGATACAATTGTTGAAAACAGTGTTTGTTTAATGATTATTTATTTTACTCATAAAATAAATTGGGTTGAATGTGAACACACCACAACAAAGCAGAGTTCACCATTCACGCTAAATTCAGAATCAAACCTTAACTACAGACTAATCAAATAATCCACAGAACATGATTACAGGACTCTCAGCCTGTTCATTCAAAACTTAATTCACTACCAATCACTGTAATGAAGACACACAGAGAACATTTACTCACAGAGAAACACACAGAGTGGACGGAGCTCCATCCTGAACACTGATGACTGACTGAATGAGAAGTGTCTGTGTTAAAGCCTCCCCACTTCCTGTGTTCTTAAACACCAATCAGACTTCAGAGAGAGAGAGAGAGAGAGAACATTCAGGTGGAAATTCATGCTTTAGACAATTATTAGGATTCTTGACATATTTTCACCACAGATAATGTGCATTATGTACATTATAACAATGGTCTAAGACATATCTCTCCACATAGCCCTAAACACACAAGTCATTCTACCAATGAATGATTAAAGATGGTTTAACCATGGTTAATGGTTAAAGAATAAAGTTAATGTTCTGGAATGGCCAAGTCAAAGTCCTGACCTTAAACCAATAGAAATGTTGTGAAAGGACCTGAAGCAAACAGTTCATGTTAGGAAACCCACCAACATCCCAGAGTCTAAGCTGTTCTGTACTGGGCAACGGGCTAATATTCATCCAAGCCAATGTGCAGGACTGATCAACAGTTACCAGAAATGTATCTTCATCTCCCTCCACTGGCTTCCTGTAGCCGCCCGCATCAAATTGAAGGCCGTGATGCTCACCTACAAGACCTTGTCTGGAACAGAACCCTCCTCCCTCAACTCTATCCTGAAGGCTTACGTTCCCTCTTGCAATCTGCGATCAATCAACGACTGACGCTTAGTAGCGCCTACTCAGCATGGCTCAAGGTCCCTTTCAAGAACATTCAAACTAACTGTTCCTCAGTGGTGGAATGAACTTCCAACCTAAATCTGGACCGCAGAATCTCTCACCTTCTTCAAAAAACAGCTATAGACCCATAAATAATAATAATAATAATAATCATTTTACTCTGGCACTTACACCTCTACTCTGCGCACTTTGGTTCTTCTGGAACTCAATTAATGGATCGTGTATGGTAGCATTACTTGTATTGTTCTCTGCTTGATATGTCCCTGTGATTGTATTTTCTCATTTGTAAGTCGCTTTGGATAAAAGCATCTGCTAAATGAATAAATGTAAGTAAATGTAAATGAAAATAATTTTCCTCAATAAATAAATGAATAAGTATAATATTTTTGGTCTCATTTGTTTAATTGGGTTCTCTTTATCTACGTTAAGAACTGTAAAATCAAAAGTCATTTTCATTGTTGTAGAAACCACAAATATCTCCATAAAATGTACAACACTAAATAGTTAATTTGGCAGTGGAATAAGAAATAAAGTAACTCAATGTCATCTGGAGTTCAGCTGCTGCTCTTTCTAACTGAGGATTTAGGCGAGTTGATGCAACATCAGTACAACGACACACAATCATTAATTCTTACCATATCTTATTAAGACCCTGTCCAGGGTGTAACCTGCCTTGTGCCTGATGCTTTCTGGGATAGGCTCCAGGCTCCCTGTGACCCTGAAAAAGGAGTAAGTGGAAGAAGATGGATGGATGGATGGATATCTTACGAAGGATAAGAGGAGAAACAAGTGATATGAACATGGGTGGTTCATGGGCTTTATCTGAAGACAGAGAGACAAAAACATGGATCTTGTTACATTTACAAAGACTTCAGGAAGGAATAGGATTTTCCCCATGTTGATTCTTCAGCAGTCAATAAACACTTGCAATTTGGGAAGGTTGTCCTGGACGTTTCCTAATTTTGTGTAACTGTACAAACCCATGTCACATATGGTCATGAGATAAGCGACAGTGATAGCTGAAAAGAGATGGGGTTTTTCATTGTGTGGCATCGGGGGCAAAGAGAATAGATCAAGTGCTAAATAGAAAGCAACAACTACGCCACCCTGGGAATATTTTCTAACTCTAAATAGGATCACAAAAAGAGCAACACAGGTAGTGAAAGGCAGGAGATATACACAAAAATATAAAACTTTATTTATTTACAAACCACAAGATAAATAAATGTTAAAAAATGGATTCATGAAACAAACCATGAAGCCGACCCACTGACTGGATAGAAACTATTTATGAAGTGTAATCTATGTGTGTAACTAACATTTAGAATTATTATGTAACTATATTAATTTATCTAATAATCAATATCAGTCAACAAGCAGAATCTATATCTATAATCAACATTTAGAAGAACAATCTAAATCCATAGAACACTTTTTTTTTTTATAATAAATATTTTTATTGGAAGAGATGGCACATTGGAAAGACAAACAAACAGGCTTTAGTGCACTGAGACCCAAGCATAAGAGGAGAAGAGAAAAATAAAATAAAATAAAAGAAGGCACAGAAATTTGTGTCGTCTCAGTGACTAGACAAATTGGGAGCCAACCTCCCCCTTTTTTTTTGTACAAATTAGAACACATGCATACGTCCAAACTCACCAAATAGAAACTAAGATAAAAGTAATAAAAATAAATAATAAAAAACAAAAATGACGGAGAGAAGAAAAGAAAAAATAAATAAGAAATAAGAAAAAAAAATAATAATAAATAAATAAAAAGAATAAAAATAAAAAATTAAGGGGATAAACAAAATAGTTAAACTAACCAAAATAAACTGGGGGAGAGGGGGGTGAGTATTCTCTCAATCTGAAGGCAAAGATGGCAAAGATTTGAAGAAAGTTAAGAAAGGCTGCCACTTTCTGTGAAACTTGCCAGAATCGGGCCCCCGAGAGTACCTAATCTTTTCCAACTTTAGAAGAGACATAACATCCCTAAGCCACTGAGTACTGGAGGGCGCTTCATAGATTTCCAATGGAAAAGAAGGCACCGTCTTGCTATTAAGGAAGTGAACGCCAAGAGATCTAGTTGGGTCGAATTGTACCTGTCATAATCCTCCGGATACCCAAATATGGCAATATGGGGAGAGGGTTTAACAGTAATGGACAGTATTTCTGAGATGCTATCAAAAATACTCTGCCAAAAGGAGAATAACAATGGGCAAGAGTAGAACATGTGAGTGAGATTGCAGGGGAGAGGCGTGACATTTATCACAGCCGTCAATGACGGTGGGATAAATCTGTGACAGACGTGTTTTGGAGAAATAAATCCTGTGTAACACCTTAAACTGTATCAAAGAAAGACGAGCACAAACTGTGCTCTTGTGGATCTTACTAAGGGCACCGTCCCACCAGTCTTCATGTAGTGTCAGCCCCAATTCCCCTCCCAAGCAACCTTGATTTTAATGATAGGTGAGCTGTCGTAGGATAGAAGTTTATTGTAAATTCCTGAATACGAGATTTCTGAAGAGGATCAGACAAGAGAAAATCATCCCACAGTTGGATTAGGGGTACGGAGGAAGGTAGGAAACAACGATTTTGCACAATGTCTAACTTGGAAATAACGAAAAAGATGTGACGGTGGAAGTTGAAATTACCGACAGATCTGCAAAACTATGAAAAGCCCCATCCTTATAGAGATCTTTGAAAGTTTTAAGACCTTTGTCATGCCAGATAGCAAATGTGGGGTCTGATATTGCCGGTTGAAATGAGTGATTTTTCAGTAATGGAGTTAAGGGAGACGCGGAGACAAATTTGAAATTCTTCCTGAACTGGTACCAAATTTTTAGAGTTGCACGAACCACAGGGTTGTCTGTAAAGCCAGAGAAGTTGGTAGAAGTGGAAGAGGTGAGCAGAGCCATTGAGAGGACGAGCCGCATGAATGTACCTCTAATGTACACCATGGGGATTGCGCTGGTCTCAACCAAAATAAGATTTTATGAATATGTGATGCCCAGTAATACAACTGGAAATTTGGAAGAGAGAGGCCAGAATTGAGCTTACATCTCTGAAGCATAGACTTACTTATTCTGGGTGTCTTACCACACCACAAAAGCTAGAAATGTCCTGATCTATAGTCTTAAAAAATCGCTTTGGTAAGAATAGAGGGAGACATTGGAACAAAAAGAGGAACTTAGGCAGGATATTCATTTTACGGTGTTAATCCTTCCTATCAGCACAGAGGTAAAGACCTCCATCGCTGAAAGTCAGTTTTGATTTCAGACATCAATGGGAAGAAGTTAGCAGAGTAAAGTGAAGTCAGAGACCTGGTTATGTTAATTCCTAAATACTTAAAGCCAGAGGGGCTCATTCTGAAGGGAATATCAGATTGAGTCATTTGTAATGCCAAAGTATTAACCGGGTAGCACTCACTCTTGGAAACGTTAACTTTATAACCTGAAAACGAGCCAAATCTTTGGAGAAAGGACAGAATTCCAGGTAGAGAGTGACATGGGTTGGAAACATACAGTAATAAATCATCCGCATAAAGAGAAAGTTTAAATTCCATGCCCAACCGAGATATCCCAGTGAAAGAGGAGGAGGACCTCAGATAAATTGACAAGGGCTCTATAGCTAACGCAAACAGTAAAGGAGACAAGGGACAACCCTGTCGAGTGCCACGGGATAAAGTAAAATAAGTTGACTGGATACCATTAGTGGAGATACTAGCTTGCGGGGATGTATACAGAAGGCGTAGCCAAGACATAAATGTGTCACCCAATGTCGATACTGTGATTACGTACTGTAGAGGGGTGTCCCATTCAACTCTGTCAAACGCTTTTTCAGCATCGACTGAGATTACCACTTCGGAAGTAGTAGAGCATTTGGAGTAGATAATGTTCAAAAGAGGGTGCGGACGTTATAAAATAACTGACGCCCTTTTATAAATCCAGTTTGTTCTCCTGAAACTATGACTGGAAGAATTTTTTCAAGCAGATTAGCCGAAAGCCTTAGCAAGAATCTTAGCATCTACATTTATCAAAGAGAGGGGTCTGTAAGAACTGCAGAAATTCGGATCTTTGTCCTTCTTTAAAAGTAGATTTATAGAGGCTTGTCGCAAGTAAGAGGACGAGCGCCACTCTGCAGCGATTCCCTATATACTCGAGTGCAATATAGGTGACAGTTTAGATTCAAATCTTTTGAAAAATTCTACCGGGGAATCCATCAGGGGCCAGGAGCTTTATTGTTTTGCATGCTATTCACGGCTAGGTTGATTTCCTCTAAAGTTAATGGAGAGTCAAGATCTTTAGCAACTTCTGGGTTAATGGTAGGGAAATTGAGACCGTCTAAGAAAGCATTCATATCAGAAGTCCCCCGCTGGAAAGTCAGACATATACAGAGAAGAATAGAATGAGCGGAAGACTGAATTAATGGTATTGGGGTCCGTGTGGAGTATGCCAGATGAATCCTTTATTTGAGGATTATTCGTGAGGCAGCTTGACGTCTCAATTGATGGGCCAAGAGTCGGCCGGTTTGTCACCATGTTCATAATATGTGGACGCATGACGTAAGCAGAAGGCTCTGCATCCACCCGATGTAATAAGGTCAAATTCAGCCTGCAATACAACCCGATCTTTAAGTAAAGCAGAAGAGGGACCAGAGAGGCCCAATTGCCTATCTAGTTCGTCAATTCTCCGCGATAGCTCATGTAGTTTGGCCATACGAGTGTTGTTCAGATGTGCAGAGTAGGAAATTATTTGGCCCTCAGGTATGCTTTTAGTGATTCCCACAGCAGGGAACAGGAAATAGGTTCAAGCTCGTTCTGATTGATTTCAATAATATCGTCAATTGAAGTTGCAATGAATGTGTTAAATTTGTTGTCTGACAGGAGCAGAGTATTAAACCTCCACGGTGTTGAATATCGAGGTTGGGGGAAAGCTGAATATCCAGAAAGCGGAAGGGGCATGGTCAGAAATCACAATAGGGTGATATCTAACCATCGACACTTTGGAGATAAGTTTGGCGTCAATAAAGAAATAATCAATTCTAGAAAAGGACTTATGCACACGCTGCAAAAGAAAAGAATATTCCTTGATACTGGGATTATGGAATCTCAGGGATCCACACAACCATTCTTAGACATGAAATCAGAAAGTGTACTTCGACATTAGTGAGGGTGTCAAGGTCTTGGAAAAGAGCGGTCCAACCTAGGATCAATAATGCAATTCATATCTCCTCCAAATATAAGGACAGTATTATGTAGTGAAGGGAGGCCATCCAAGAGCTTATTCATGAAGTGTGGGTCATCACAATTTGGGCGTAAACATTAACCAGTAATACCGGGACATGCAACAATTTACCTGATATTATTAAGTATCTCCCATTTTCATCTGATATTACATTGGGGATGAAAAATGAATTGATCTACCAATTAAAATGGCAACCCCCTGGCCTTAGAATTGAAATTAGAGTGAAATACCTCAGAAATCCAGGGGCATTTAAGCGCATTCCTGGTCTGTAATGCGCATATGAGTTTCTTGTAGAAACACTATGTCCGCATTGAGCCGTTTCAGATGGGCAAATACTCTGGATCTCTTCATAGGACTCCCCATACCTTTAAAGTTCACATGCGAGCCAGATTTTCCAGTATTAGTGGACATCTATCAAGTGTTTATGGCAGGAAGAGAATGAAAGTGAAGCCTCACCTCTGGAGAGAAGGAAAAGGGGACAGGAAACAGGAGGGGGAGGAGAAAAAGGACAAAAACAAAGATAAAATAAGAAAAAGTAAAAAGTGAAAGAAAAAAAAGAAAAATAAATACAATAAAAGTAAGTGATAAACCAAAACAAAAGAAAACACACTCCAAACATACAGTGAACCACCCCATCCCACCCCCTCCCCAATTGCACTTACGCGTCCCCATCCCCAAATGATGGAGACCCCAGTGCAGACTCCAGAAGGAGTCAAATCCCCAACAGGAAAGCTAACAGCTGTTGACCCGATAGTAATAAACCCCCCAGGCCGGGCCCCTGCAAACTAAACGAAGATAAATGTCAAGGCACATAAACAGTCAATACTCCCTCATGTGTTGTAGAGTCAGTAGTGGTCCATTTCACTTCTGGAGACGGATTATCAGTGTTCTCACTTGATCAGTGTCTTAATAAACACCCCGGCGCCGGATAAAGCAGACCGAACCGTATTCCCGGTATCTCACGGAGCTGGCGGCGGCAGTCATTGAAGGCAGCACGAGCGCGGGCTACCTTCGCGGTACGATCGGGAAAGATAGAGATGACCATGTCACCAACCTTCACCCGTTGTTGGGCTCTGGCCCGCCGCAGGATGTCCACACAGTCCGCGTGGTAATGGAGTCGGGCGATTATAGGCCGGGGGCGTTCACCGGGTTTGGGCCTCGGCTGCAGAGTGCGATGAACGCGGTCCAAAGAGTGGCTCTTTGTCCAGCCCAAAACCTCCTTAAGCAGGGTGGAAACGGCTGCCGTGTAGACCCCAGCGAGGTCGAGTCTTCAGGGACACCTACGATTCTCACATTGTTGCGCCCCGTGATCTGGCCTCGAGATCCTCACGCTTGTTTTCCACCCTCCCCAGCTCGGTAGATAGGCGCTCCACTTTAGCCTGTAGCGTAGCGATGTCACCGCAACAGGTAGAGAGCGAAGTTTCCATTTCCCCACTGTATGCTTCAAAGTGCTCACCTCTGACTGGATAACCGCAATACTGGCCGATAATTCTGCCTTTACGGTCTGTAGCTCTCCCTTAATCGATGTTAAGTTTTCACCCAAGGCCACCTGGAGCTCAGATTTAAAAATGGCCACCATTTCATGGCGGAGCGCAGCGAGGAGCTCATCCTTGAAACCGGGGGATAGCGGGCATAGAGGGGTCACTACGCGGCGGGGATGCAGCGTGTGGAGCAGGCCGCAGAGGTGTAGCAGCCAAAGCATTCGCGCCTTTGGATTTTGCCGGCATTTTAGACATTAAAATAGAAATTTAAGGTGTTAAACAAGACTTACAAACACAAATGCTACCAAAAACAGTGCCTATCATTTAATATTAATAGTTGTTGCAGGAGCCCCGAAAGTTGCGACCTACTCCATTTGTCACTCAGCCAGAAGTCCCCATAGAACACTTTTTGATCAAGTTATATTCTAAGCGTGAATTGAGTTAGATGAATTCTGTACAATAATTGTTTTTCTGTATCAGCCTGCACCTTTCTGCACAGCAATAAATGGGCATTAGATACCAATGAATGAGTTAGGCCTGGGCAACCCAAAGCCCAGTCTGAGAGGAATACAAGATGGAGAGAGAACTGGAAACCAGAACAACTCAAAACGAAACTGGAAGCAGGGATTCTCCCGTAACCATGACGACGAGGAGCTCCGCTACATAATAGCGGCCCAGTCCGCCTAAAACAAACACAATAACAATTTAAACAGAACTTCACTAACATCTAAACACACATAAATCTGCCTTCATACCGGAAATGGACGGGTTCGTCCAATCCAGATTATTACAGGGAGAAAAACACACGAGTGCAACATTCATCCAAACAAAACCAGTGAAAATATACTAAACTAAATACAGCAACAATGTGACTCCACTAAAAACAACACATCAAACGCGAAAAATAGGAATTACTCATAACTGCAGATGGACAACGACACTTTATTTACCAGTCGTGAAGAAAAAAATCCGAGCTTTCTCTTTCCCTCTTTTTATTCTGCTTCTACTTTTGCTTTTGATGGCGGTTGGCAAATCAACTAAGATGCATTACCGCCACCTACTGGACTGGAGGTTGTGCAGCAGATTGGCAGGGAGGGATGGATGGATGGATGGATGGATAAAATTTCTAAAGCCTCTCACCTATCCCAGTATTTCTCAGATAGTTTACTAGAGGACTTTTTCCATTTTTTCTAGAGGCATGTTTTGCTTTTCAATTTGCATCTCTAGCTCAGTTCTGTGTTTTACCATGTCCTATGTATTGCAATGGGTTCAGAGTCCAGTGGGGTGTTTTCCTATTCTGTGTAATGTTAGATTTAAGCCAGTATTATCTATTCTAAGATGCGTAATCATCATCATCTCTTTCTTTGGGTTCCTACCCTGCCTCATATTTATGCCTACTTTTTTGTATATTATAAATAAATAAATCCATCCATCCATCTTCAACCGCTTATTCCTGCTTCAGGGTCGCGGGGAGCCTGGAGCCTATCCCAAGAAGCATCGGGCACAAGGCAGGGCACAATCACATACATACTCACACACCCATTCATACACTACGGACAATTTACCAAGCTGCCAATCAACCTACCATGCATGTCTTTGGACTGGGACTGGGGAGGAAACCGGAGTACCGGAGGAAACCCCCGCAACACGGGAGAACATGCAAACTCCGCACACACATGGCCCCGGCGGGAATCGAACCCTGGACCCTGGAGGTGTGAGGCGAACGTTGTAATTAATTTCAGTCATTTTCAGTAAAAAAAATTAATTTCAGTCATTGTGTTTTGTCCTGCATCATTCCAATCATTCAATATTTACTTTTATTTTTCTAAATGAAATAGTAAGAATTGAGGTAATCATGTTGAATTTGTTTGTATTATATGGATGAAAGTGCTAGCTTTCATGAACTCAAAGATGTGAATGCTTTACACTTTAGAGAGTTGGACTTGGACTTTAGAGTTGGACTTTAATTTCATTTCACTTGGCATTCATTTTCCCAAAACATACCATAAAACTTAAAAGTGTCATTAAATAAATAATTAATTCTCACCGGTAACTAATACTTAAATAAATACATGAGACATGTACTTTAAAGGAGGTAGCATAATATAATATAATATAGCTTGTGACAGTCCACAAATAGTTTAGCTTGCTAGCTAATTCATTGCAAGAGCAGTGGAGGGCATTGCCTGTTGTTTTCACTGTGACGATGGCATCTAGTTCCTCTAAGTGTTTCCAGAGCTCTTTCTGAGTGGTCCTTGGCTATTTGACTACTCTTCTGACTATTCTTCTGAGTCCCTGGTCAGAAATCTTACGAGGAGCTCCTGTCCCTGGCCGGTTGATGACGGAGTGATGTTACTTCCACTTGTGGATGATGGCCCCAATGGTACTTACTGGAGGACTCAGAAGTTTTGAAACACGTCTGTATCTGATTCCATCAATATGTTTTGCAACAATAAGGTTGCGAAGGTCTTGGGAGAGCTCTTTACTTTTACCCATCATGAGATGTTTCATGTGTGACACCATTGTAATGAAAAGCCTTTTTATAGACCATCAATTTACTAACCCAGCTGATATTAATTTGCATGGAAGGGGTGGTATATTTACTTACGGGTTTCAGCTGGTTCCTTGCCTTATCTTTCCTTTGAGTTCTGCTTTTTCTTAGTATGTTCAAAACTTTGTTCCTGTGTCATTCCACTTTATTATACATAAATTTATTTATGGACTTCAATGTTGAGAATTCTTTATATTTCCAGATGTCGTATGTTAATACTGATGTCTGGTGAAAATTTCATGTGAACAACCTCATTAGAAATATATTTACTGAAAAAAATGTTGAGGCATCCACTACTCATTTCCCCCACTGTATAATACTGATGTCTGGTGAATTTCATGTGAATAGGCTCATTGAAAATATATTTATTGAAAATAATGTGTGTATGTAAATATAAATTTATATAATTTTATTTTTTTACTCACAGAATTTCACTATCCTGATGTTTCATTGCATCATGTCCATTGTGGGCTTTCCATCTTAAAGGTAAGGGAGTGTTATGAGTGCTGTTCAGTGAATTTTTCATTATATTACGATCTCATTATTACTAGATTGTGGCAATGAGAAATTAATATAATGCGTCAAGTTACTGAGTTGGAGTCCGATGCAAGTGCAGATAGATCCATTTTTTTAAAACAAGTAAAGAAAATAAAATCAGTCTATTAATGTGATGTGGTTGACTGTGTGCTGAATGTGAGAATAGTATTAAAGGCCTTTAGGATTTCTTTAGGATTTACATGTAATAATGTAGATTTAATAATTTCCCACTGGTTATTTAATAAAAATTCAAACCTTTTTTATAACAGACTTTATTGTTTTATTAAAAATGTATCAGAACAAACGCACACTTCAGTCCCTTTAGAAAAATAATTCTAAACAAAACTTATCTGCCCAAGTGTTTACTTCATAAAATATTACTAGTCTTACTCTATTTAATGACAAATATTACACTGCATCAACCCATACTGCATATTTATCCCTGAGCAAATGCTACATTGAGTAATTGCTGGCTACAGTATCAAAAATATTCAATTTAAACAAAGTAAAAGTCATATAGCTTATAAAACATCAATAATGCAAAATAAAGTTTAAATAATGAAAGTAAATTCATGCAAGTAATACAAATACATACATTAAGACTAGGAATCACTTAATTAAAAAAATAACTAACAGTCATATACCTGAAAAAAAAAACAACAACTATAACCTAAAAGAAAAATACAAAGTAAAGCTTAAATCAGTCCATACAGGATTTTGGGGCATTTCTTTCTTTTTAAATGGTTGATTTTGCTGCAAAAAATTGTAACGTAACTTGCAGAGTTTTCAGTGATTTTTTGTGGAAAACTACTTGAATTGGAAAATTGCAAATGCATGAAATTGATTTTCAGTGATGTATTTGTCTGTCGTTCACAGTGATGTTTGTAGGTAAATAAGAGCTTTTTGCTGTACTCATGTTCGACATGAATGGAAGAGGGCTTTGGATGAATTCACATTTTGCATGTCACATGATGTGTCTTGGCCCAAATCTGCGGAAAATCTGAGCTAATTTTGAAAGATTGCAAGCTTATAAGAATATTGTGGAAGTTCTTAGATTTTTGTGCTAATTTCTGTGATCCCAAATCCTGGGATTAAAAATAAAAATAAAAATAATAACCCATTATTAAAATGTAAAACTTTCATCCAAAATCACAGAAACATCACAGCCACTGATCACTAAAACTGTACTTACTGACAGAGCACATACACGAATGTGTTCTCTGTTGCACTGGGAGCTGCTGTTATTTAAAAGCTAGATGATAAAATAATGTAAAAACCTGAGACTCAGAC
>CM022756.1:10740123-10907623 GCA_012411365.1 Ameiurus melas
GCAGGAGACCTAGATATACAAAAATATAAAACTTTATTCATTTCAACCTACAAGATAAATACATTTTTAAAAATGTATCAGTGAAACAAACCATGAAGACGTCACTGATAGTGACAGCCATCTGAACATCAGAAATAATCATTAAACTTCCTAATGGAGGGAGAGATTTACCCACAGGGAGTAGGTTAAGGATGGACATGATCAGCCCACCAAGCAAGGAGTTACACCACACACACACACACACACACACAATATTGAGAGCACAACACAGCACAAGTGAAGGGAAAACCAGCAATAGATCCAACGCAACCTTCAGCTCCTACAACAGACAGAGAAATAAATGTAAGTCATGCAGGGGTTCAGAGATGGGACACAATGCCACCAGAACCAGAACCAATACAGACTGCATCAAGGTCACTTCAGTTCATATGATGGTTACTAAACAGAAGGAGAAGAAAAACAAATAAACAGAAATATTCATAAAACAAGACAGTTACAGTTAAAACAAAACACTATTAACAAAACAACACAATAACACCGACAACCCCAAAGCCCAGTCTGAGAAGAATACAAGATGGAGAGAGAACTGGAAACCAGAACAACTCAAAAACGAAACTGGAAGTGAGGATTCTCCCGTAACCATGACGACGAGGAGCTCCGCTACATAATAGCGGCCCAGTCCGCCTAAAACAAACACAATAACAATTTCAACAGAACTTCACTAACATCTAAACACACATAAATCTGCCTTCATACCGGAAATGGACGGGTTCGTCCGATCCAGATTATTACAGGGGAGAAAACACACGGGGTGCAACCATTCATCCAAACAAAACCAGTGAAAATATACTAAACTAAATACAGCAACAATGTGAAACACTAAAAAACAACACATCAAACCGCAAAAAATGGAATTACTCATAACTTGCAGATGGACAACGACACTTTATTTACCAGTCATTGAAGAAAAAATCCGAGGCTTTCTCTTTCTCTCTCTGTGTGTGCTGAAAGAGAAAGTGGCGACACGCTTTTGATCTCGCCCGCAGTCACGTGGTTCATGTAGCGCTCAATAGAGTGGCGCTGGGATGACGTCATGTGGTACTCGAACCGGAAGTGAGCATCACACCGGTTCCCTCGATAATAAACCCAATAGGATTTTCCCTCAGGCTTTTGGATGATCGCATGAAAATAATCTCTGTGATCAACAACACTTTACAATACTCACACGTTTTGTCCACCAAGATACTTTTTCACAAATCAATACAACGTTTTATGAGCTTGAAGACTAAATACAATCCCCAGAAATAAAAACCTAACAATATGCTTGTAAAAGTAACTACACCACGATTAAGCTTGACTTCAACGTCACCATCACCGAGCATCACGACTTTTTATAAACTTCGATTTAAAAACATTTCCCATAATACACATTTATTCTGTGGATGAATCTTCATCCATATTTTTAGGAATTGTGGCACAATACACCTGAACCAGTTCATCTGCAAAGGTTTTTTCCTGTTAAATCGTGATGACGGTTAATGTCCCCGACAAGCTCTTTAGTCACATTTGTAAATTGTTAGAAACCCGCCTTTTTAAAATACACGTTAAATCTTTAAAATAAAATCCTGAGTGGGGTACTACTGGTGTATTTATGTCAGAATAAAACATGAAAATATTTTGTTCACCATGGGCCCTTATTTCAGGCTTTTAACCAAATTCCAATTAAAATAAATGGAATTGAATGTTTTAAGTGGGACAGACAGCAGCAGGGACTATATCTGTATCAATTTTCAGTAAATATTAAAGCATAAATGTGCAGTGATTTCTCACGTCGGTATTTTACAGTAGCACTTTATTCTCTGGGAAGTGATGGGGCGACAGCATTAATCAGTTTTTCTGTGTTTCATTTTGGGGGAAGAGGGATTTGCTCCCATAACATAGAATACATTTACAGTACATATGCATTAATATTTTTCATGATTCTATGTTCATAATTACTCACAAGCTAAGCGTTATTTTATGTTAACCCATGTCAATGATTAACAACAACATTCATTATGACTTTCATTTTTACCAGTTCTGATCACTAATGACCAAACATTCATTCATTTTCAGAATTGTACCCTTTTTAAACTCTGGTTTCTTTACATAATTCAAAAATATTCAAAGCTCAGTAACCTTTGACTCGTATTACACATGGGGTGGGATTTGTGATTTCCAGTACAATATCATTTCTTTCTTTCAAGCGGTTCACAGATAAAATTTTCCAGTATCCACTATAAACCACAAATTTGACATCCATACACACACACACACACACACACACACACACACCGATTATAAGCTGCATCATTTATTCAGTTGGTCTGTAGTACTCTATAATACAGCAGAATCAGAAAAAAGCATAATATTTTCCCCAGAGGATAAAGCTGAGAAAATAGTACACATTTCAGAAAATAAAATAAATAAATAAAAACAATGTTTGAAACCAAAATAAAAGCCTATTAACACAGAATGCATTATTTTATGCTTAAACCTCATGGGATTAAATATTTGCAGTTTGAATGGGTTTTCAATGAGGACGTTTTTATCCTTATGGTCCTGGAGTGTAACTATTTAGTGTACGTAGTTTTAAAATAAATTCATGAAAGCAAATGAGGGTGAAATATTAAAATTTGAATAAAAATACACAACAGGTTTTCTTTTTTTTTTATTATTATTTAATTTATTTAATATAGGCAGATAATACAACACAAGCACACACAGCTCTACACACATTCAATAATAATAATAAAAATCTCATCTCCCCTCTTCCCTGGATGTATTATATAATAAAATGTTTTGTTGAATGCAGTTTGTTGCCTTGTTTATTTTGCACTATTGACCAATAGAGTTAGACTGAGCAGTTGCTTGCATTCAGTGATATTCACTTGTTGTGAATGCTTATGTGAATGCCTTAACTCTTGTGCATCCTTATGGACATTTTTTTTCATCATTTTGTCTGTGTTAATGCAAACAGCATTCATTTTGCAAAAGGTGTGTATTTTTATTAAAATTTTAATATTTCACCCTCATTTTGCTTTCCTCAAATTTATTTTAAACTTGGTACAGCTACTGCTTTATCCTCATACACGTATACAGTGCTCTGCATAAATAAGTACACTCCAACAGATGTCTCAGAAAATTAGTTCAAACCCATAATTAATATTTTCTATGGGACTCTATACAATAAAATATTCCAGCAACTCTGCTGTAAAGTAGAGATTTGGTTGTACAGAAAAACAAACTTTTTTTTTTTTTATATCTAAACAAAGTGATTTAAGAACATGGTTCAAAAATGAGTACACCACAATGAAATAACAGGCAGGTCTAATCACATCATTACACAGGTGGCTGCACAATAACTGAGGTGGTATTTAACCTATAAAATCTCCTGCCATTCAAACCCCTACAATTATGGCACCACATGGAAGAAATGTCACGAGTCTGAAGTAATTTCTTTACACAAAAAGTTAGGGCTACAATAAAGTAGTAAAAAATATGGACTTGAGGCAGGATGGATGGATGGACAAGGCAAGCATTCTGAAATCCATGGAAATTAACACCTTGAGATGAGTGTTTTGTCCTAAGAAGAGTTGAGAAATCACCATGCATCCCAGTTAGCTAAAGTTGTAGAAAGCCAAGCTGGGGTGATTGTTTCATGTGACAAAATACGATGTTTGCTGCACAGGGTGGCATGCAAAGGTGTTGTCCATGAAGGAAGCCACTTCTAAAGCCCATGCATACAAAAAGCCCATTTAGCATTTGCTAGGGCTGAAAATACTGAAAGTGAAGATGCTACCATCTCTCTGCACCCCTGGGTCTCAATGCACTCTTTCAACATGATAATGACCTAAAACCTACATCCAAGGCCACTGCTGCATTTCTGAGGATCAATAATATCCCCTGACCTCAACCCAATAGAACACCTATGGGGAGTTCTGAAAAAGACATCATTCTCCACCCAGCATCCAGGCTCTGAAAGAGCTCATGCTCCAAGAATGGAGAAAGATAGATGTGATACTATGTCACCAACTTATTTCACTCCATGTCCAGAAGAGTTGATGCTGTTCTTAAAAATCATCGGAGGCCAGACAAAGTATTATAACCCACCACTAGTGAATGTTTAAATTAAATGAAATATATAAATTAAATTAAATTAATTATATAGTCTACAATACTAAATATATAATTTGGAATATAATACTTCATAATAATAATAATAACAATAATAACAATAATAATAACAACAACAACAACAACAACAACAACAACAACAACAATAATAATACATGAGAACAGAATAATGAAAGGTACAAAACACAATCATAAAAATTCCATAATAAGATTTTTGCCAAAAGTAATTTTTATTCAAAGCTCTTCACACAGCATGTACACAGACTTATATTTCTTTTGTTCCTATAAAAAGCGTCCTGCTGAATACTGAAATCAATAAACCAGAGAAAAACAAAGAAAGTACATAAACTTACTTAAAATGATGACATTTATTACTTTACATTTTAGGATGAAATATATATAGTATTATATAATTATTGAAAAAATATATGAATTTACATATTGTAGAGACACTAAACTAAAAAGATTAAAGGTATAAAATTAGACACAATATCAGTCTATGTGCCAAAGACCACAGGCAGCTCACTCGAAGACTACTGCATCACTGACTGTTTAAGCAGTGAAGACAAAATATCTGATTATTCCTAAACTGACAAATACAATTTGTTTACAATCCACTAACAGGTAAATAGCATAAATGGTAAAATAAACAAAATACATTAAAGAACATTAAATTAATTAATTTCAAAGAAAAGAATGCACATACAAACTAAGAAATTAAATGTTGACAAAATATGTGAAAAATCTCACTTTTAATGTGAAACAATATATACTTTGTATTCATATATATATATATATATATATTGTATATATATATATATATATATATATATATATATATATATATATATATATATATATATATATATATATATATTATATTGTTTGTTTGTTTGGGTTTTTTTGTTTTTTTTGTTATTGAGATCAGTATTACAGTATACAAGTGAACACTTAGTAATCATCCACACTGCCAGTTAATAAATTATACTGATCCAGTGAATGAAAACTGGAAACTTAATTTAACCTGGATGAAGTCAATTCTGACCCAGTGTGAACGATAGGAAGTTTCATTTTAAATACATTCAATTTTGATTTTTATCAAAATACAAGCTATCTTGTATACACGCAATACTGTTATTTGGAGATTGTGTATACACTTTATGCTCATCTTACCTTTATCTATGTTCTGCTTCAGTTCTGAGTAAACAGTGTCAGCTCCCTCACTGCTCTTTTCCTTATGGGAAACAGTCACTGATTTAGCATTCGCTAAGATAAAACACACATTCTATTAACCCCTTTAAACTTCCATAACTACATTACACTTACCTCTATTACCTTCTATTATTTTCACTTTAGTTGAATGATTCAGTAGCAGTTACTGAATACGATGCTTTAAGATGAATAACTGGCAAATAATTAAAGGGTGTAAGGGTTTAATGAAATGTGAAACAGTGGTCTATAAATTTAAAGAATTTTGAGTTTTTCTCAGTTCAATATCAGCATAAGTCACATCACTTCGGTCCAGAACTGTGCAGGTGTGTTAATAAACATTTGAGTAAAGCATAACCTCTGGTTTCTATTCCAGTAGGTTGAATCTGGCAGTAATCCCAATGCTGGTGGTACTGCATTATCTAATATTGCTAAACTAATTACTGAATTTTCCTTTTTGCGCACACACAGACACACACACACACACACACACACACACACACACACACACACACACACACACACACACACACACACACACACACACACACACCGCATGTATAACCCACTTAATTCCCAGTCTGTGGATTCGTGATTGGTATATTTTACTGTTCTTCTTGAGTCTTCTTTAGCATTCTACTTGTATTTTTATTTCATTGTATGCTGTATTGTGTGTGATGTCTTTGAGCTACTAGGACCCTGAATTTCCCCTTGGGGATCAATAAAGTATCTATCTATCTATCTATCTAAATGGATGGTTTTAACAAAATCTGTTTCCAGTTGATTTAGTGTGATTGTGAGGAAACACATTAATTGTTTATTCTACTTTCCATCTTCAAATGCTCTGCTCATTAATAAACTATGTATAACCAATTAGTGCAGTGGTAGCGCAGTGGTTCCTCTGGGCTACTGATCAGAAGATCCTGAGTTCAAACCCAAGCACTGCCAAGCTGCCACTGTTGGGCCCTTGAGCAAGGACCTTAACCCTCAACTACAATATTTATAACTATGAACATTTCCCTGATTTGGGAAAGACATTGTTGTTTTGAAAGTAAAAGTGTTTATATACTGTGTTGATTGAAAGTTTGTGAATCCTTTCGAATTTTTAAAAAAATATATATTTCGGCATAAATTTCATCAGATTTTCACGAAAGTCCTAAATAAGAAATAGATAAAGAGAACCCCATTAAACAAATGAGACATAAATATTAATCTTGGTCATTTGTTTATTGAGAAATGATCCAGAAATTATTTTACATTATCATCAAACACCAAAGGCAAAGATTTGACATTAGTTTCATGCAGTATTTTACCATTTTGTTTCTTGTTTCTGTGGACATCCTGTGAGTGAATCATATTGCTGGTTCCAGCTGCAGAATCATCTAAAAGAGAATAAAATTGTTGACAGAAACAGAGCTCTTACAATGTTATGTTGTCAAATCTATCTCACATTTAGGAGCAAACATTTAGACATACTTTACCTGTGGTCCTGAAATCAGCATTTTCGTAGATGTTATCACCATCTTTTAAACAGAAACAATAAAGACCTTAGAGGAAAAGATTAACTAATGTCAAAAACAAAATCTGGTGTGTTTCTTGTTATTGCAGACAGACCTTTTTTCTTCTTGAAGTGCAGCAGCAGGATCAGTACGAAAAGTAAGATGGCACACACAAAGGCCAAACTCAGTCCTATAATTACACCCATAGATACAGAAGCTGAAGCTAGAAAAAGAAGGGAACCCAAATATCCATTTAAACACTGAATTCTGAAATCTTATTTTATTACTACTCTGACTCAAGTAAGAAGACATGGTTTCCTCACCTCTGACTGAAACCCAGCTTTTCGGTGACTCTCCTCTCTCTGGGTGTTTACAGTGGTAGAAACCTTCATCTGACTTTGAGACAGTACTGATGGTCATCTCTCCTGTAGTCTGGGACTGGAGAACTGAATCATCTTTATAGAAATCAACACCAGAGGCTGAGATGTTTGAGTTGCGATATAAACAGCGTAAAGTCAGAGGACGTCCCTCAGTTACAGGATGGACAGGACTCTCCAGGATTACATCAACATCTGTAGGAAAGAGAAAGACAACACTGAAAACACTGAATGTTTAAAATACAAGTATAATTCTAACATTCAGACCTCTATCTATCTGTTTCATGTAGCATTGCTGTATGACCACACTGCTACATGTATGACCAAAATATTGTGCAAGATGTGACAATAACAGGCAAAAATAATGACAATCTCTATAAGGAGCACTTTATATCAGGTAAGGTTTTGGCTATAGCTATGTGTGAGCTAAATTAATTATCAGATGTACAGATGGTTTTATGTTTAAAATTGTTGTTTGTTGCTTTACTTGTGGGTTTTATGGATAATAAGTATCTTCTTGTACATATCTGCTGGCCATATCTACATATCTACCTAGAATACACAGTTCACTGGCTAGCTTTAGCTCACAAATAATGTCACCGCAAACATTTTTTTTTTTTATAATGAATCATAGATTTTGGTCATAATTATGAGAGCTACAAGAAAGAGGTTATGTGACTGAAACAGATCAATAGGGCCTAGAAATCTATGACAAACTGCATTGTAGGGAAACACCTGTTAAATGGTTGGTAAAACCATATAACATCTTATTTAATATGTAATGTAGCATTAATATGACCCCCAGGCTTCAACTTCACTTACCTATATTTTTTTTCTAGTACTCTATTTTGCTTGTGGTTCATGGCGGATTTTTTTTATTCATTCATTCATTCATTCATTCATTTATTTTCAATTCTATATCACTCAAAGCTCATGCTGAATTCATAAATGAAGAGGAGTTAAGTTATAGTTGAATATTATGAATAGTAACATTCACATTAAACCAGTTAGATATATAGAACATGTCTAGGTTGTGTAGCTAATAATGCTATCCTGCCTGCAACACAACATCATCAATCTTAAAGAACATGGAAGTAACTTAAGAACTAACTATGAATGTAGTTTATACATTAAAGTTTTCATCATGTATTAAGGTTATGGAAATGTACAACTATGCAGTTATGTTATCCAAGGCAGAGTGATGCAGAGAGAATATCAGTTCATTTCTTTACACTTTAGAATTGATTTTTTGTAAATGTTAGGTCCAGGTATGTATATTAATCTATTACTGATGAGGACATGGAAGACTCACGGTGCACTGTGATGTTGACAGGATTACTGCGTCCTCCAGATTCAGACTGACACCAGTAAACTCCAGTGTGTGATGTAGAGAGGGAGCTGATGTTACATGTAGATCCTGAAACTGATGAACAATCAGACACTGTCTCACTGTGTGTGTATCCTCTCACTGTCCATCCAGTAGAGTCACTCTGGTCCTCACAGCTCAGTGAGAGAGAGTCAGCAGTAAAGTGTTGAGTTCTGCTGGGATTGATGATCAGAGACACTGGAGGAGATTCACCTGAAACACACACATTATATATTATGGTTGTGAACAGAACAGATTAAACATGAGCGTGTCAAATATATAATAATGCTTAGATAGTATGAACTTGTCTTATCTTCAAAGAAATAAAAAAAAATGTCAAAAACAAAAAAAAATACACGAGTGTCATACAGTGTTGATCTTTTAAAGTCTGAGAAAACAGCAATGAGTTCAGATTTAGTAACTACACACCTTTCCTAGTAGTTACTGAATACGGTGTAGGATGAGTAACTGAATAATAAACTGTCAGTTTAAATAATTAATGACATGTTTATTAATTAGAGACATGTTTATAAATCATCAAGTAATTAGATTTGAGTAACTCACTGGTCATTACTGGAGTTTATAAAATGCTCATGAAACTTTATCAAATAATAATGATTACACAACTGTAAAAGTTTCTGATTTTTGTGCTCCAATTTATTTATCTGCTGTCCCTCCATTCCCCCTACACACACACGCACACACACACACACACACACACACACACACACACACACACACACGCACCAATTTTGTTGATTTATTTCCTCACCAGTGATGCACAGTGGCTGTCTGTTGCTGAACCGTGTGTGAAAGACTGATTCTCCTCTCTCTGCTCTGCACATATAAACTCCTGTGTGCTTCACAGTAACAGGACTGAGAGTGTAGGAGCCTCCAGATCCTCTGCTGCTGTCTGAGAGAAGCTCTGAACCATACAAGACATTGCCACGACTGCCTGTTACTTTAATTAAGCCGTATCTGTAGGGAACAGCAGTGTACCAGCTGAATGTCCAGCCTGTAGAGGAGTGTTTAACCTCACAGCTTAGAGTCACTGAGTCTCCTTCAGTCAGCCAGCGCAGTGGAGACACACTCACTACTGCCTCTGCTGCATCTGATGGACAATAAATGTAAATAAATACATAAATACATACATAATTAAATAAAATCATACAGAGTGGTAATCGTGTTATATAATATAATGATAAGATAAAACAAACTCACACACTCACCTGATACAGTGAGTGTAACAGCATCACTGATTTCTGATTTCTGAGAGTCACTGTTTCTCCTCCCTTTGCAGGTGTATTTACCACTGCCATCATTTCTAACTGATCTGAAGCTGAGCTCCTGTGTTTTGTGGAATATGTAGAGGTGTAATAATTCTTATACCAGTCGATATGTCCACTCAGTGTCTCCTCCTCCCTGTATTTCACATCTGAGAGTCAGGTCTCTCCTCTGAACACATGTTTATCAGGCTTTATGGTCACCACAGGTTTAGGACTCTCTGTAAAAAAAATTACACTGCTATAATACACAGATTAGATCTCAGCACTATTATTAAATCAGAAGCAACATTTGTAGATGGGATTCTGATTTAAGATAATCACATTCAGTGTACATAATCATCTGTACATTTTCAGGATATTTCTACTGAACCATCATTTAATAACAACTGAACAACTGAAATTATGATGTACAAGTTAACTTTCTCACTTCCTCCAAAATACTCAAATTTCTTATTTAAATTAAATCATTGCAAATTTCAGAACTAATAAAGTGTGTTGATATTTGAATGTATGTTAATTATATTAAATATTATCATAATCTAATTTTTGTTAGTAATAATATAATATTTCTTTTTGTTATGTACGGAAATGAAAAGAGCTAAAAAAGTGACAGTTTTTAGTGTAAAGTCAGCAAAATAAGAAATTAAACTAAGTGTAGTGCATTAAAGAAAAGGTCATATGCATTTCGCTGTATTTCACTGAAGCTAAGTGACAATAACTAGGACATACACTTACTGTATTTACTCCTCATTACTCAATGTATATGTAAGGGGGTTAAATGAAGCATGAAACTTTACAGAGTTCAGTGAAATTCATGCAAATGGATTCAACACCACCTACTGTACGGGTCAGCAGCTGCCATAACTTAATTATAAATTGCAGTGCATTCTGGGAGAACACAGCAGATTGAGCTGTTCCCTGTTGTAGGTCTACGAGGAAATCATACTGCTTACAATATTAACATGTGCCAGCCAAGTATATTTCCTTTATACTCTCAATTAATAATATAATATAATGTAGGTGCATATGTTATTTTTTTGACTATTTACATGCTTAGACAGTTTTATACAAAATTATTATATATAATGTCACGTAATAAACGTAACGGACGTTAGGATGGACGCAAGTGCAGATACAAGGTTTTATTTAAAGAGAGGCATTCAGACAAATCATCAGACAATAGTGTGGTCAAAAAAGAGGCAATGTGCCAGGCGATTGACAAACAGGCATAAACGAGGAAAAACCAGAATCAAGAACAAGAGCGAGAACGAGATCAACACAATGACACATGAACATACTTCACCAAGTCATACCTAGATAGCAAAATTTGTCTGGCCCACTTGTGGGCTACATACTTGCTTTAGTTCTGGCCCAGTATACACCTGGGTCCCTAGCACAAAGCTGACGCCCACACTGAAAACCGACACATACAATTTCCTCCGCGAGATCCAGCCCAGATACTGTAAATGGACTTATATTGTTTAAGTGGCCGGGTCTGGCCCAGACACTGTAAAGACAGATCTGGCTGAGAGTTGGATTGGTCCCTGGGACAGATGTGGCCCAGAAACTGCTAAACGTACTTCATTTTAGCAGGGAATAAAAAATTCAACCATTTAATAAGATTAACAGCTTTTATTAAACATTAACAAATACATTACAATATGAACATTTATTAACACACTTTTAAAAACAACAAAATAACAGTAAATATATTTACAGTATATTTAAAGACAAAAAACAAACAAACAAACACACACACAAATAAATTAAACCACTTAAAAATATCAAGGACTTTATAAACATTTAAGAAATATAAAATGATCAATATTAATTCCTACAATATGAATATAATATGAATATTTATTAACAAATAACAAAATAGGTCAAACAAATATACTGACACTTTGTAAAGAAAAGACATATAGAGAACATACACTTGTGGTTGGAAGTTTACATACCCCATGCATAATCTGCAAAATACTTTTAACAAAATAAGATTGATCATAAAAATCCCATGTTGTTTTTTATTTAGTCCTGAATAAACTATTTCACATAACAGATGTCCACAAGACAATAGCTGTATTTATAAAAAATTAGTTCAGATCAAAAGTTTACATACTCTTGATTCTTAATACTATGTGTCATTACCTGGATGATCCATGACTGTGTTTATGTCTTGTGATAGTTGTTAGTTATGATAGTTCTGATAGAGTCCCTTGTTTGTCCTGAGTAGTTTAAGATGGGGGCTTGAATTGGTGGGTCATCTCGTTGGCCTTTCTTGAGTGTGGAGCGACTTCCTCAGTGGACCACGAAGGCGGACGACGTCCATAGTGGAGCAGGAAGGCGATGCTAAGGGTGACGTCCTCAGCGGAGCAGGAAAGTGTAGCGATGTCCTCAGTGGAGCAGGAAGGCGGTCAACGTCCGGAGGTGGTGCCATGTCCTCGGTGGAGCAAGAAGACGGTGCTAGATCCTCAGTGGCATGGGAAAATCGAGCTATATATATAGAATTTTGTCATAGTTCCATCCACGGCAGGGTAGGGAACCAAAGCGGAGCTCCTGGCTGCAACGGAAGGCGGAGAAAATTCCTCAGTAAAACAGGGTGTTTGAGTGGCATCTTCAACTGTATAGGGATGCTGAGTGGCATCCTCAGTCATACAGAGAGTCTGACCATCCATTCTCCATTGACATTGCAGGCTGAACTTGAGTTGGGTGTGTCGGTAGACTCTAGTGTATACTGAGTTTGGTTGGCTCAGTTGTCAGTCAGACATGAGGAGAACTAAGTTGATCGCGTCGTCAGTCTCAGGCATGAGGAGAACTTGGTTGCCGTGTCAGCAGACTCGGGAGTGAGCAGAACTTGGTTGTCCGTGTCAGCAGACTCGGACGTGAGCAGAACATGGTTGGTCGTGACATAGGTTATAGGTATAGAGAGAACTTCGTTGGTCATGTTAACAGACTCTGGCATGAGCATAACTTGGTTGGTCTTAATGTCGGTCTCAGACTGGAACTCGGTGTGGAAGGTCATATCGTCGATCTCGCCTCTGCGACCTCAGACAGAAACTTCGCCTGAGAGGATATCTCTTCGACCTCGGACAGGAACTTTGTGTGAGAGGCCGTCTCGTCGACTTTGGACAGAAACTGGACTTGATAGGTCCGCGCGTCGACCTTGGACAGGAATTTGGTTTGAGAGGTTATCTATTTGACTTCAGACAGGAACTTAGTTTGAGTGGTCGTCTCTTCAACCTCGGACAAGAACTTGGCTTGGGAGGTCACCTCTTCGACCTCTAGCAAGAACTTGACTTTATGCTGGAACTCTGGGGATGGGATCGCCTCGTCGGTCTCATGCTGGAGCTGTGGGTCATAGAGTTCAAAAAGTCTATTTTATAGTGTGGTTGTGAGTGCTATGAATTGGATGCAGGTATGCATCATTAGAATGAGTGTGAGTGTTCTGTGTGTGTGTGTGTGTGCGTGTGTGTGTGTGTGTGCATTTGTGCGTTTGTTTGTGTGTGTGTGTGTGTGTGTGTGTGTGTGTGTGTGTGTGTGTTCTGGGAATTGTAGTCCATGCTTGTAAGCGCAGTGCAGTATGTGAAATGTAGTCACTGGTTTGCTGTGATATGACATCTAACAGGAAAATGAAATGGTGACTAATTGTTGTGCAATATAGAATAATTAAGTATATTGTATATTGATTATACTGAAAAGTGTAATTATACATTGGAGTATGCAGAGTGCAGAACACAGACCAGATGGGGAAACAGATGTTTTCAGATCATGCACAATCACTCTCTAATCTTTTTCAGCCTTTCAGATTCTGCACCATCATTAACAAAACCCTGACTCTCTTCTTCATTCATTCACACTCAGAGAAGTCTCGACTCAAGCATACTGATGCTGGGAAACTCTATTTTGTTTTCTTTGTATGTAGTTGTGTAGATATAACTTATGATGTGTTACTACCAATCTGTGCTGTTAACATGTTCTGTCCAGTCACATACTCACCAGTAACATTTACCCAGAGTGCACCACTGTAGTGTGTGTA
The DNA here is from genome assembly GCA_012411365.1 of Ameiurus melas. NCBI lineage: Eukaryota > Metazoa > Chordata > Actinopteri > Siluriformes > Ictaluridae > Ameiurus > Ameiurus melas. The sequence goes on from CM022756.1 coordinate 10,754,073, forward strand.
GTAGACTGGGTTTCCTCTTCCAGCTCTGCACCTGTACTGACCTCCATCAGAGACACTAACTGATCTGATGGTGTAGTACTGTGTTTTAGTCTCAGTCTCAGTGCTCTGTGTGGGTTTGATCCAGTAAAACTTCCATCCAGCAGACTGCAGCTTCAGTGAACAGGACAGAGTTACTGAGTTTCCTGTCAGTACATCTCCTTTCAGGTCTGATGTGAGTTCAGGTTTAGGATTTTCTGTTAGAAATTAAACACACAGTTCAGGATTTGAAGTCTTTACTACACTAATCACTTCTACAGAGTAAAATATGTTATTAAAGTCTCTGTGATGATTGTAGTTTCAGCTAAACAATAATTAGCCCTATGTATCTTTTTATTTTATTACATGTTTCAGTGTAACATAGAAAGTTAAAATAATCATATCCACAAAAAAATTGAATTAATTACTAAAATGAGAATATTAGACCAAAAAACTTTTATTCTTCAACATTTTCATTACAAATTTTATTATAATAAGTTACTGTGATTTGGGTTTACTGACAGCATTAGATCATCTAACATACTGTGTAGAAAATACAGCTCTACACTTTTCACTGTTAATGGAATAAATAATATGTGAGATAAAACACACTCACCTGATACAGTCAGTGTAACACCATCACTGGTCTGTGTGTATTTAGGGTCTGATGACTGTGTTCCTTTACATGTATAATCACCTTTATCAGACTCTTTAATATCAGTGATTGTGTGTGTTTTCTTTCCTGCAGCATCACTGAGTTCTTCATTATTTCTGTACCAGAGGTAACGCCAAGATTCTCCAGTCTGTATCTCACATGTGAGAGTGACGGTTTCCCCAATGAACACACGCTCAGCTGGCTGTACTTTCACTACAGGCTTTGGTCTCGCTATAGAAACATAGCACAACATTTTAAACACATAGAGAATCAATTAAACATATAATATAGTTATATAATTACACAATTATAATACTTCTTTAAACAGTTTCTAAAACAATAAAATAGTACAGGTTTAATATTATTATAAACACTATACATCAATTTACTAACCAACTAATTTGCACAGATAGGGGTATAATTACTTTCTAACTACTGTTGTCAACTGGTTCTTTGCTTTGTCTTGGAAGAACTGCTTTTCTTAGCGTGTTCAATACTTTTTTCCTGTGTCATTCCACTTTTTTTTCACATAACTTCACAGAAAATTTCATGTGAATAACCTCATTGGAAATATATTTACTGGAAAAATGTTGATGCGTTCAATACTTGTTTCCCCCACTGTAACTGCGCAGTCCAAATACTTTCATTGTCAAGCTATTGACAATTATTATATTTTAGCCTCCCATCTAATATCATGATCAACTGTCATTGAACAACAACATTATAACAACTATTGAGACTTTGAGATGAGATAAAGAAACAGGGGATTATAAATGTGAACTTACAAATGTGCAACACAGAACAGGTGAACACATCAAGGGAACCAAACAATGATAAAACAGGAGCAGAGACAGGACTGGGACCAAAACAAAAACCCACATAAGACTAAACCAGAGAAAGCAGTGCTCTCACTGAGAGGGGAATTCATGACAACTGAACTGCAGTGAGCTGCACAACAAACCCAACACTATTTTTAAAGATGTTAATGAACACTGCATTTATGATGGGTGACATAATTTTCTGTTCCTATTCAGTAAGATAATTCAATTGTATATATATATATATGAATGGTATAACTAATGGTATTACACCAATAACATGTAATTCTGTGTTCACTGAAAAACACCCAGTTATATTACAACTGTTTAAATAAACCATGTTAACATGTTATAGACAAAGAACAAAACAGGTCTCAGGTCTCACCAAAACTGTATGAATATGAAACTGAGTAAAGTTTAATGTTCTCAAGACATAAAGATGAAGACACACACCTGACACAGACAGTGTAACAGGATCGCTCATTTCTGTGCTCTGTGGGTCACCTCCAATACGGTTTCCCATGCAGGTAAATGTAGCCTCATCTCTCACCTCAAAGGTGTTTTCACTTTGCTTTATAGTAGGATTTTCAGCTCCATTCTTGTACCAGCTATAAGTCCACTTGTCTTCTCCTCCCTCTATATCACACTTAAGGGTGACAGTCTCTCCTCTGAATACTTGTGTCCCACCAGACTGCACTCTGAGTGTGGCCTTTAGCACTCCTATAAGACCCCAAACATTAAATCTCTGATTTACACAGTCTTTGACACATTAGAAATAATACCTTACATTACATTCCACTCGACTCAAATTAAGAATGCATGTGTCACTTACTATTTTACTAATTTGAACCACTTGTCTTAATCATCCATTAAATGAACAGACTGATTTGTACATGCATATTGAAGGCAAATTTAAATAATTCACTAAATGAAATGTACAAAGATCACCTGTTTGTGTGGAGTGGATGAATCCAATCAGCACTAAATGTTCAGAGGGAAAGAGAAAGGACAATTTAAAACAAGGATAAAATCAGTTAAAATCATCAGCTTTAATGTTCTGCACACGTGAGAGACACCAGGATACAATTGCTGAAAACAGTGTTTGTTTAATGATTATTTATTTTACTCATAAAATAAATTGGGTTGAATGTGAACACACCACAACAAAGCAGAGTTCACCGTTCACGCTAAATTCAGAATCAAACCTTAACTACAGACTAATCAAATAATCCACAGAACCTGATTACAGGACTCTCAGCCTGTTCATTCAAAACTTAATTCACTACCAATCACTGTAATGAAGACACACAGAGAACATTTACTCACAGAGAAACACACAGAGTGGACGGAGCTCCATCCTGACACACTGATGACTGACTGAATGAGAAGTGTCTGTGTTAAAGCCTCGACACATCCTGTGTTCTAAAACACCAATCACACACACACACACACACACACACACACACACACACACAGAGAGAGAGAGAGAGAGAGAGAGAGAGAGAGAGAATATTCAGGCAGAAATTCATGCTTTAGACAATTATTAGGATTCTTGACATGCAACATATTTTCACCACTGATAATGTGCAAGATATACATTATAGCAATGGTCTAAGACATATCTCTCCACCTAGCCCTAAACACACAAGTCATTCTACCAATGAATGATTAAAGATGGTTTAACCATGGTTAATGGTTAAAGAATAAAGTTAATGTTCTGGAATGGCCAAGTCAAAGTCCTGACCTTAAACCAATAGAAATGTTGTGAAAGGACCTGAAGCAAACAGTTCATGTTAGGAAACCCACCAACATCCCAGAGTTGAAGCTGTTCTGTACTGGGCAACGGGCTAATATTCATCCAAGCCAATGTGCAGGACTGATCAACAGTTACCAGAAATGTATCTTCATCTCCCTCCACTGGCTTCCTGTAGCCGCCCGCATCAAATTGAAGGCTGTGATGCTCACCTACAAGACCTTGTCTGGAACAGAACCCTCCTACCTCAACTCTCTCCTGAAGACTTACGTTCCCTCTTGCAATTTGCGATCAATCAACGACTGACGCTTAGTAGCGCCTACTCAGTGTGGCTCAAGGTCCCTTTCAAGAACATTCAAACTAACTGTTCCTCAGTGGTGGAATGAACTTCCAACCTAAATCTGGACCGCAGAATCTCTCACCTTCTTCAAAAAACAGCTATAGACCCACCTCTTGCATGAACACCTAACCAACCCATAAATAATAATAATAATAATAATAATAATAATAATAATAATAATAATAAGTTTACTCTGGCACTTACAGCCCTACTCTGCGCACTTTGGTTCTTCTGGAACTCAATTAATGGATCTTGTATGGTAGCATTACTTGTATTGTTCTCTGCTTGATATGTCGCTGTGATTGTGTTTTCTCATTTGTAAGTCGCTTTGGATAAAAGCATCTGCTAAATGAATAAATGTAAGTAAATGTAAATGTAAATAATTTTCCTCAATAAATAAATGAATAAGTATAATATTTTTGGTCTCATTTGTTTAATTGGGTTCTCTTTATCTACGTTTAGAACTGTAAAATCTAATGATATTTTAGGTTATATTTATTGAGAAATATAGAAAAATTTCAAAGGGTTCATAAACTTTCAAGCACCCCTGTATATACCACTTGTAATGATTAAATGAATTCAGCAGTAGTAAACAATCAGCACCCTTATAAAGTATTTGTTTCCTTTGAACTGTTAGCAATGTCTAGATTTTTAGTAATGAGTTCTGGAAAACCAAACCTGCAGAAATATATAAATACGTTGAATAAAGGAATATATGACTTTATAAAACAAATGTAATGATTTTTTTAAATTAAATTTAATCCTAATTGTAAATTTGTATAAATGTTTTTCTTCATTTATCCATCCATCCATCTTCAACCACTTATCCGTAATCGGGTCGCGCCCTTCATTTATTATTTTCTGTATTTATTTTTATTCTTGTAAAAAAATATATATTTATTTAATTTAATTTATTTTTTATATTTCTTTATTCCCACATGTATTTATTTCCATATTTATTTATTTATACATTTATTTCTTTTTACTTTTCTGTGTAAAACATGCAAATGAGTCCTTATACATAGCTCCAGTGCATCATTGGTTGAGCGCTTCAACGAATGCATAAATAAATACATATAAAAGAAAATAAAAGAAGAAATAAAAAATTTTAAGAAAAAAAATCATTTTTTTAATATAGAAAATAAAAAATGAATGAAACAAAAAATACAAAAAATACATTTAGGATTAAATTTAATTCAAATTTTTATTTAGTTTATCAAGTAATTTATTCCTTTTTATATTATCCTGTCATTTATTTATCTCTTCTCTCTCTCTCTCTCTCAATATATATATATATATATATATATATATATATATATATATATATATATATATATATATAAATTATATTTATTTTTTTTTTTTTTTGTATATGTGTATACATAATTAAAATGTTGAAGCACTAGAGCATAGGTCTTCAATCTTATCCACAATGGGTCCTTGTGGCTGCAGGCCTTCATTCCAACCAAGCAGAAGACACACCTGATTTCACTTGTTTAATCAGTTCACTTTAGTCTCCCATCAACAATACAATATGCCTCCAATTTGGCTGTAATGAAAGCCTGCAGCCACACCGCGGCCCTGTGGATAAGATTGAAGACTCCTGTGTTAGAGCTAGATATAATTGTAAGTAGTACAAGATGATTTTTCTAGTGAACTGTATGGTTTGTACTTTATTTATGTAGATTTTGAGAGCAATTAATGACCTCATGGAGCTTTATATAGCATTCTACAGCAACAATGCTTAAATAGGGGGCCAAGCACCAAAGATTATTGTTACCCTATTGTTATTATACCTTTTCTTCATTGTGAAATTTTGTACACTGATTGCAGACGATCTAAGGAACATTCTGCCTAAATTTGGAGCAAGTTCTTCCAACGCTTTAAAGCCACCATCAGGTAAAATTTGGGCCTGATTTGGAAGTACATTTACGGTCATAGCTTTTGAAACATGTATCCAAAATTTCTAAGCATGGGTTCCCTTGGTCGAGACTAGTTCAATGCACTCTATGATGTCAATTTCCACATAATTAGATTTCAGCCATCTTGGATTTTTCAAAAACTGTTTTTTTCGTTACTCGTACTACAAATTTTTGTCCACTTTTGACCAAATTTGGCTCACATAATCTTAAGTCCTGGCTGAACAAAAGTTATCAAAGGAATATTGATATTCAAAACTGTTCTCCTGTAACATGCTGGCAAATGCAAAAAACATGATGTGAGGGCGTATATCATCAATGCATATACCTCTCATCATGACACTTGATAAGTATCTTCAGGACCATGCCCTGAAAGTACCCAAGAAGTTTTATGACTGCACCACCTTCTGGTGAAGAATTGTAACACCTTTTATTTTTTTCCTTATATAATTTAAAGAATTTGTGCTAAATTCACAGTTCATTTTCTCTTTAATTCTCTGGGGTATGCTGAAGTCAACGCACACCAACATCTGAAATTGAAGTATACTTCATGTCAACCATCTTGAATTTTGTTAAAACCTTTTTTCTTTTGCTACATCTCCTACAAATGATGTCCAATTAGCACCAAATTTGGCACAAATCATATTCAAACCAACCTGGACAAAAATAGATCAAAAGAATGTTTATATTCCAAATGTTTTGCCAGTAATGTGCCAGCAAATCTGACACTGAAGCCGCCAAGCAGAAAGTGAGGCTGTGTCTTAGCAATAACCTTGCACACTGACACAAAGCTTGGTAGGAGTCTCCAGGATCATGCCCTGAGGCAAACGTTGCAATAACATGCCAAAAATGCTTCCATCCAACTTCCATTTTTGCTACTACTCCAAATGTTGTCCAATAGTCACCAAATTTGACACACATCATTTTGAGACCTGTCTAAACAGCTGTCTACTGCCATTCTAGTCGTTCAATATTATACAGACAACACATGACTGAATGGGTTTAATATTAAATAAAGTCCAATGTCTTAACTGCTGAGCTAAAACTTCTAACATGGATAGAACTGGGTCTGCAGTCTGGAGGCTCCCCGGAAGTCATTTTCATTGTTGTAGAAACTACAAATATCTCCATTACATGTACAAAGCTAAAAAGTTAATTTGGCAGTGGAATAAGAAATAAAGTAACTCAATGTCATCTGGAGTTCAGCTGCTGCTCTTTCTAACTGAGGATTTAGGCGAGTTGATGCAACATCAGTACAACGACACACAATCATTAATTCTTACCATATCTTATTAAGACCCTGTCCAGGGTGTAACCTGCCTTGTGCCTGATGCTTCCTGGGATAGGCTCCAGGTTCCCTGTGACCCTGAAAAAGGAGTAAGCGGAAGAAGATGGATGGATGGATGGATGTATGGATATCTTATATCTTATTAAGAGGAGAAACAAGTGATATGAACATGGGTGGTTCATGGGCTTTATCTGAAGATAGAGAGACAAGAACATGGTTCTTGTTACATTTACAAGATCTTCAGGAAGGAATAGGATTTTCCCCATGTTGATTCTTCAGCAGTCAATAAACACTTTGCAATTTGAGAAGGTTGTCCTGGACGTTTCCTAATTTTGTGAAACTGTACAAACTCATGTCACATATGGTCATGAGATAAGCGACAGTGATAGCTGAAAAGAGATGGGGTTTTTCATTGTGTGGCATCAGGGGCAAAGAGAATAGATCAAGTGCTAAATAGAAAGCAACAACTACATCACCTTGGGAATATTTTCTAACTCTAAATAGGATCACAAAAAGAGCAACATAGGTAGTGAAATGCAGGAGATATGCACACAAATATAAAACTTTATTTATTTACAAACCACAAGATAAATAAATGTTAAAAAAAAATGGATTCATGAAACAAACCATGAAGCCGACCCACTGATCGGATAGAAACTATTTATGAAGTGTAATCTATGTGTGTAACTAACATTTAGAATTATTATGTAACTATATTAATTTATCTAATAATCAATATCAGTCAACAAGCAGAATCTATATCTATAATCAACATTTAGAAGAACAATCTAAATCCATAGAACACTTTTTGATCAAGTTATATTCTAAGCGTGAATTGAGTTAGATGAATTCTGTACAATAATAGTTTTTTCTGTATCAGCCTGCACCTTTCTGCACAGCAATACATGTGCATTAGATACCAATGAATGAGTTAGGCCTGGGCAACCCAAAGCCCAGTCTGAGAGGAATACAAGATGGAGAGAGAATTGGAAACCGCAGAACAACTCAAAACGAAACTGGAAGCAGGGATTCTCCCGTAACCATGACGACGAGGAGCTCCGCTACATAATAGCGGCCCAGTCCGCCTAAAACAAACACAATAACAATTTAAACAGAACTTCACTAACATCTAAACACACATAAATCTGCCTTCATACCGGAAATGGACGGGTTCGTCCGATCCAGATTATTACAGGGAGAAAAACACACGAGTGCAACATTCATCCAAACAAAACCAGTGAAAATATACTAAACTAAATACAGCAACAATGTGACTCCACTAAAAAACAACACATCAAACCGCAAAAAATAGGAATTACTCATAACTGCAGATGGACAACGACACTTTATTTACCAGTCGTGAAGAAAAAATCCGAGCTTTCTCTTTCTCTCGTTTTATTCTGCTTCTACTTTTGGTTTTGATGGCGGTTGGCAAACCAACTAAGATGCATTACCGCCACCTACTGGACTGGTGGTTGAGCAGCAGATTGGCAGGGGAGGGGATGGATGGATGGATGGATGGATGGATAAAATTTCTAAAGCCTCTCACTTATCCCAGTATTTTTCAGATTGTTTATTAGGGGACTTTTTCCATTTTTTCTAGTGGCATGTTTTGCTTTCCAATTTGCATCTCTAGCTCAGTTCTGTGTTTTAACGTCTCCTGTGTATTGCAATGGGTTCAGAGTCCAGTGGGGTGTTTTCCTATTCTGTGTAATGTTAGATTTAAGCCAGTATTATCTATTCTAAGATGCGTAATCATCATCTCTTTCTTTGGGTTCCTACCCTGCCTCATATTTATGCCTACTTTTTTGTATATTATAAATAAATAAATAAATAAATATCTTAATTAATTAATTAATTTCAGTCATTGTGGTTTGTCCTGCATCATTCCAATCATTCAATATTTACTTTTATTTTTCTAAATGAAATAGTAAGAATTGAGGTAATCATGTTGAATTTGTTTGTATTATATGGATGAAAGTGCTAGCTTTCATGAACTCAAAGATATGAATGCTTTACACTTTAGAGAGTTGGACTTGGACTTAGATTTAATTTCATTTCACTTAGATGCATTTTCCCAAAACATACCACAAAACTTAAAAGCATTAAAAAGTGTCATTAAATAAATAATTAATTCTCACCGGTAACTAATACTTAAATAAATACATGAGACATGTACTTTAATGGAGGTAGCATAATATAATATAATATAGCTTGTGACAGTCCACAAATAGTTTAGCTTGCTAGCTAATTCATTGCAAGAGCAGTGGAGGGCATTGCCTGTTGTTTTCACTGTGACGATGGCATCTGGTGCCTCTAAGTGTTTCCAGAGCTCTTTCTGAGTGGTCCTTGGCTATTTGGCTACTCTTCTGACTATTCTTCTGAGTCCCTGGTCAGAAATCTTGTGAGGAGCTCCTGTGCCTGGCCGGTTGATGACGGAGTGATGTTACTTCCACTTGCGGATAATGGCACCAATGGTACTTACTGGAGGACTCAGAAGTTTTGAAACACGTCTGTATCTGATTCCATCAATATGTTTTGCAACAATAAGGTTGCGAAGGTCTTGGGAGAGCTCTTTACTTTTACCCATCATGAGATGTTTCATGTGTGACACCATTGTAATGAAAGCCTTTTTAATCGACCATCAATTTACTAACCCAGCTGATATTAATTTGCATGGATAGGAGGTATATTTACTTACGGGTTTCAGCTGGTTCCTTGCCTTACCTTTCCTTTGGGTGCTGCTTTTTCTTAGTATGTTCAAAACTTTTTTCCTGTGTCATTCCACTTTATTATACATAAATTTAATTATGGACTTCAATGTTGAGAATTCTTTATATTTCCAGATGTCGTATGTTAATACTGATGTCTGGTGAAAATTTCATGTGAACAACCTCATTAGAAATATATTTACTGAAAAAAATGTTGAGGCATCCAGTACTCATTTCCCCCAATGTATAATACTGATGTCTGGTGAATTTCATGTGAATAGGCTCATTGAAAATATATTTATTGAAAATAATGTGTGTATGTAAATATAAATTTATATAATTGTATTTTTTTTACTCACAGAATTTCACTATCCTGATGTTTCATTGCATCATGTCCATTGTGGGCTTTCCATCTTAAAGGTAAGGGAGTGTTATGAGTGCTGTTCAGTGAATTTTTCATTATATTACTATCTCATTATTACTAGATTGTGGCAATGAGAAATTAATATCATGTGTCAAGTTATTGAGTTGGAGTCTGATGCAAGTGCAGATAGATCCATTTTTTAAAAACAAGTAAAGAAAAAAAATCTGTCTATTAATGTGATGTGGTTGACTGTGTGCTGAATGTGAGAATAGTATTAAAGGACTTTAGGATTTCTTTAGGATTTACATGTAATAATGTAGATTTAATAATTTCCCACTGGTTATTTAGTAAAAACTGAAACCTTTTTTATAACAGACTTTATTGTTTTATTAAAAATGTATCAGAACAAACGCACACTTCAGTCCCTTTAGAAAAAGAATTCTAAACAAAACTTATCTGCCCAAGTTTTTACTTCATAAAATATTACTAGTCTTACTCTATTTAATTACAAATATTACACTGCATCAACCCATACTGCATATTTATCCCTGAGCAAATGCTACATTGAGTAATTGCTGACTACAGTATCAAAAATATTCAATTTAAACAAAGTAAAAGTCATATAGCTTAAAAAACATCAATAATGCAAAATAAAGTTTAAATAATGAAAATAAATTCATGCAAGTAATACAAATACATACATTAAGACTAGGAATCACTTAATTAAAAAAAATAATTAATAGTCATATACCTAAAAAAAAAAAACAAAAACTATAACCTAAAATAAAAATACAAAGTAAAGCTTAAATCAGTCCATACAGGATTTTGGGGCATTTTTTTCTTTTTAAATGGTTGATTTTGCTGCAAAAAATTGTAACGCAACTTGCAGAGTTTTTAGTGATTTTTGCGGAAAACTACTTGAATTGGAAAATTGCAAATGCATGAAATTGATTTTCAGTGATGTATTTGTCTGTCTTTCACAGTGATGTTTGTAGGTAAATGAGAGCTTTTTGCTGTACTCATGTTCGACATGAATGGAAGAGGGCTTTGGCTGAATTCACATTTGGCATGTCACATGATGCGTCTTGGCCCAAATCTGCGGAAAATCTGAGCTAATTTTGAAAGATTGCAAGCTTATAAGAATATTGTGGAAGTTCTTAGATTTTTTTGCTAATTTCTGTGATCCCAAATCCTGGAGGGACTCTTAAAAGTGCAAATAAATGCAAAAATAATTATATTAAAGCTTTCATCCAAAATCACTGAAACATCACAGCCACCAATCACTAAAACTGTACTTACTGACAGAGCACATACACGAATGTGTTCTCTGTTGCACTGGGAGCTGCTGTGATTTAAAAGCTAGATGATAAAATAATGTAAAAACCTGAGACTCAGACCGACGCTTCAGCTTCTATCACTCTGTACGGTCTGTTGTCCTCATCAGGGTCAGCTGTAAAATACACAATCATGAACACTTCAAATTAGCCTCTTATTAAATGTTAGGGTTTAATTTTATGGCTAATGAAGAACACTGTGAGGTCTTACTTCGAGCTCTGTAACATTTCACTGCCAGAATGATGGTCACCAGCACATACGGAGAGGACGCTACTGCACTGCTGAGGAGCTTCAGTCCCGACAGTGGAGCTTTTACATCTGATAGAACTGCAGGGAAAAATACCGTGGATAATAAAATAATTATAATGATAATAATAAAGTATAATTAGTCCTATATAGTGGAGCTTTTACATCTGATAGTAAATAAAAATGATAAAGCAGCAATACCAGGGTCAAGCCAATTATCAGAGCCATGAGCAGCAAAAGAAGCTTTATAACATGTTTTTTGTTAGAGTCCGATGAACAGTGTAGGGGGAGTTAGAAAAGTACATTTTCAAACATAAAAAAACATTACTTTTAAAAATAAATGATGTTCTGAATCTGCTCAGATAGCACCTGGGCATGAGGGTTATTATTTGAAAACGGTATGGATTATCACAATTCTGTGAATAACTTTTTGTCATGAGTGAATCTAGATGAAATCTAGACAAACAGTTTAAAAAATAGGTTTTCAAAACATTTAAAAATAACGGATAGGAAGTTTCAACCATGACATAATTGGTATCATTCGGCGTGAACCATGGAATCTATCAAGACCAGTCTCATGACAGTACACAAAAGGAGTCGATAGCTATTAGCATTTTTAAAAATAGCATTATAATTTTTGTTCTGAAACGTTTTGAGTCCCTTCAGACTCATCGTCCCAAAGACACACCAGGTTTTGTAAAATACAGCATTTTATGACTTATTGGAAAATGGCCGACATCCAAAATGGCAGACATTGGAATTTTTCATATTGTTGGACTTGGGATGCCCCCTGAATCTAATGACACCAATTTGATGATTTAGGAACATCTGTTAAGAAGTTATAAGCAAAAATGTGCTTAATATTGCAAATAATGCAAATATCTGACTAAATAAATGACTAAATATCAACACAGTCTATCCTGAAATCACTCAGCATGTGTCTCTGGTCTACAGTACTTCAAATACACCATGACTTGTGCTTATTTTACTCAGAAATGGTGTTATTTCAAGAAGGATTAATGAGATTTCTACAATATAAATTCCAGAGACTAGTGAATATCTTGTGATTAGTAATTGAGTTGCTTAAAATAACTATACATAGAGCATGCAATATGCACATAAAAGATACACTCACACACACAATGTTCTGGACAGTGCCCATGCACTTGTTCCACTGTCTTTCCAGCTCACCTCACACCAGCCCTGCTCAGCCGTGCTCACACTGTCTCTCTCTAACTTTAATAACATGATTTAGCTGAAAGAGTTCTCTGTATGTAGCTGTGTAAATGTTGCTATATTGTGACTCTGCTCACATGTTGTTTATATGTTCAGTGTTGTGCAGAATCACTTAACAGAAAGTCTCTTACTCACCAGTAACTTTTACCCAGAGTGCATCACTGTAGTGTGTGTAGTAGACTGGGTTTCCTCTTCCAGCTCTGCACCTGTACTGACCTCCATCAGAGACACTAACTGATCTGATGGTGTAGGAGTGTGTTTCAGTCTCAGTCTCAGTGCTCTGTGTGAGTTTGATCCAGTAAAACTTCCATCCATCAGACTGCAGCTTCAGTGTACAGAACAGAGTCACTGAGTTTCCTGTCAGTACATCTCCTTTAAGGTCTGATGTGAGTTCAGGTTTAGGTTTTTCTGTTAAAGAAGAAACAAAAAGATTTAATTACCGGTTTTATCTTTACTGTACTACACCTCTACAGTGTAAAATTGTTTCTATTAGTCTCACCTAAATAATAACTAGACCTACATCTTTTCCTACTATTGTATTACTTTATAAGTGTAGCATAGTGAAAATAATCAAGTTCACATTTATTTTCTGAAAGAGAAACTGAACAAACATTAGACCAATAGCAGGTCCCTATACGATGTGGTTCTTCAGTTCATCAGCGTTGTGTGGTTTATTATTAGTAAATGATTTAAGAAGTAAATAAAACTATTTAGTTTTTAACTATAAGTGAATGACTTTCTTCTTGATGAACACACATTCAGGTGCCTTTGATCTTGCTGTACAAAGATGAAGCATTATTTTCCTACACATTACTGTTTTAGTGGATATTATTCAAATGAACAAACAAAAGACATAGAATCTCTCACTGATATTTCACGTTTTATATTTGTAAAATTCTCTTCTCAAATCTAAGTTATTATATTTCAAAATGAGCTCCATCACTTCAGTTTACATGCTGAACATTTTACAAAAAAAATATTAAAGCAGTTTAAAGAATACACCTTTACACTTTTCACTTTTCACAAACAGACAATATTAACATAACAAGATATAAATATAATCACCTCACCTGATACAGTCAGTGTAACATCATCACTGGTCTGTGTGTATTTAGGGTCTGATGACTGTGTTCCTTTACATGTATAATCACCTTTATCAGACTCTTTAATATCAGTGATTGTGTGTGTTTTTCTTTCTCTGCAGCATCACTGAGTTCTGTGTTATCCCTATACCAGTGATACTGCCAGGTACTGCCTCTAGTCTGTATCTCACATGTGAGAGTGATGTTCTCCCCAAGGAACACGCGCTCAGCTGGCTGTACTTTCACTACAGGCTTTGGTCTCGCTATAGAAAGATAGCAAACACTTAAACAATTACAGAATCTCAACATCAAAAATGCTTCACAGTCTTCCTAACTTCCTAATCTGTAATGAAATTTTACTGTAGAAAACATGACGTATCTCTCACTGTAATCATGGCTGGAGCACTGAACTCTAACTCCTAGTTTTCTGTATTTGTTATTATTAGTTTGATGTTTTGTAAATAGTGTATCAAGTCATGTACCACAACCTGTACCTATCAGTATATATTTATAAATGTTAGTCAGTTATTAAATTTATAAAAACTCTTTACCGTGAAACTCCAGCGGTGAACCTTAAAAACCTTTTATAAATATGTAGAACCATTACAGTAAAATCAGCTTGACTAATAGATAAATAGGAATGTGTTTCTCGTACACTAAAATTATTAATGATATTTTTTGTAAAAAGCTTTAAGAATGGAAAACACAGCAAAAGTTGCTTTATTTGAAGTAATATACAAATGATTTCTCACCTCTGACTGAAACCCAGCTTTTCGGTGACTCTCCTCTCTCTGGGTGTTTACAGTGGTAGAAACCTTCATCTGACTTTGAGACAGTACTGATGATCATCTCTCCTGTAGTCTTGTTCTGGAGAACTGAATCATTTTTATAGAAATCAACACCAGAGGCTGAGATATTTAAGTTGTGATATAAACAGCGTAAAGTCAGAGGATTTCCCTCAGTTACAGGATGGACAGGACTCTCCAGGATCACATCACCATCTGTAGGAAAGAGAAAGAAGACACTGAAAAAACACATTGTCTAAAATACAAGTATAATTCTCACATTCAGACCTCTATCTATCTGTTTCATGTAGCATTGCTGTATGACCACACTGCTATATTTATGACCAAAAGATTGTGGAAGATGTGACAATAGCAGGCCAAAATAACATTCGATTTCTAAATCACTCCATTCTCTATAAGGAGCACTTCATATCAGATAACTTGGTGGCTATAGCTATGTGTGAGCTAAATTAATTATCAGCTGTGCAGAGGGTTTTATGTTTAATGTTGTTGTTTGCTGTTTTACTCATGGGTTTCATGGGTTTTATGGATCATAAATATCGTCTTGTACACATGCTGCTCAAAAAAATAAAGGGAACACTTAAACAGCACAATGTAACTCCAAGTGTTACCTTTATTTTTTTGTGCAGTATATATATATATATATATATATAAAACTAATATCCTGCTTGCAACACAAGTAACATCATCAATCTTAAAGAACATGGAAGTAACTTAAGAACTAACTATGAGTGTAGTTTATACATTAAAGTTTTCATCATGTATTAAGGTTATGGAAATGTACAACTATGCAGTTATGTTAACCAAGGCAGAGTGATGCAGAGAGAATATCAGTTCATTTCTTTACAATACTTTAAAATAGATTTTTTGTAAATGTTAGGTCCAGGTATGTATATTAATCTATTACTGATGAGAACATTGAAGACTCACGGTGCACTGTGATGTTGACAGGATTACTGCGTCCTCCAGATTCAGACTGACACCAGTAAACTCCAGTGTGTGATGTAGAGAGGGAGCTGATGTTACATGTAGATCCTGAAACTGATGAACAATCAGACACTGTCTCACTGTGTGTGTATCCTCTCACTGTCCATCCAGTAGAGTCACTCTGGTCCTCACAGCTCAGTGAGAGAGAGTCAGCAGTAAAGTGTTGAGTTCTGCTGGGATTGATTAGCAGAGACACTGGAGGAGATTCACCTGTTAATTATATTAATATTATATTTAAATTTGTATCAATATTATATAAAAAAATATTTTGTTTAATAAAGTAAGAAAATTAAAAGCAATAAAAAAAGATTTGTGGTGTGAAGTAAGGAAGATAAAATATTAAACTAGAAATAGAATATTAAAGATGCTAGCAATGACAATTTACTGAGTTAAAAGTAGCTTTCTGTTGGAAGTGGTGCATTGTACAGGAGCTAAATTCTCATTCGGAAGTCGCTTTGGATAAAAGCATTCTTCTACTTATCATTACCCATGGCACCTACTATCATAACAACTCACGATCTCTTTCTTATTAAATTAACCCCATTTCCATAAAAGTTGGGATATTTTCTAAAACGCTATGAAAACAAAAATCTGAGATTTGTCAAGTCAGCTTTAATTAGCTGACAAAGGTATAAAGAAAATATATTCAAAGTTTTCACTGACCAACTTAATTTTATTTTGTAAATATTAACAAATTTAGAATTTTATGCCTTCAACAGACTCTAAATAATTTAGGACAGAGGCATGTTTACCACTGTGTTACATCACCCTTCTTTTTAATGACACTTTTTAATCATTTGGGAACTGAGGATACTATTGTTGCAGATTTGCTCATTCTTTCTTGATACAAGACTTCAGTCCTTGGTCGCCGTTTTCTGATTCTCCTCTTCAGGATGCAGTATAGGAGTCATATTTGGACTGCTGGTAGGCAATCAAGCATGTGCAGAATGAGGCCTGGCATTGTCCTGCTGAAATAACCATAGACTTCCTGTGAAAAGACGTTGCCTTGATGGCAGCATATGTCTCTCTAAAATCCCAATATACGCCTCTGTGTCAATGGTACTTTCACAGATATGCAGGTCACCCATGTCGTGGGCACTGATGCACTCCCATGGCCTCACTATGGTGGCTTTTGCACCTTTCGCTTTTTTTTTCGCCATTTTTCCTGAAAACAAGCTGAAAGATGGACTCATCTGACCACAGCACACATTTCCTCTGTCATTTCCTCATTTCTATCTGAAATGAGCTGGGGCCCAGAGAACTCGGCAGCGTTTCAGCATATAGCATATAGGAAACAGAGTTGCGTAACAGAGTTTCGGGTTGCATTTCATGATGTAGCGGCGGACTGTGTTAAGTAACAACAGTTTTCCAAAATACTCCTGAGCCTATGTGGTTATATTTATCACAGTAGCATGACTATTTCTCAGGCAATGCTGCTCGAGGGCTTGAAGGTCACGCACATTCAACAGTGGTTTCTGGGCTTGCTCTTAACGCAAAGAGATTTCTCTGGATTCCCTGAATCTTTTCACAATATTAATCACTGTAGATGGTGAAAGACATAAATTATTTGCAATCTTGCATTGAGCAATGTTCATTTTGAACTGACTGACAATTCTCTCACGAAGTTTGGCACAACGTGGTGAGACATCCTTGCTTGCAAAGACTGAGCTTTTGGTGGATGCTACTTTCATGCACAATCCTGATACCCTCCCCAGAGAGAGATAGTTTGTATATTTCGTATGGTGCATAAAATCACTAATTGGTTTTGATGGGTCTAGGTCAAAGGTCATCATCAAATATAATTATGTTGGCAGGTCATCATCATCATCCAATATAATTATGTTAAATACGGTTCTGGTTCAATCCCACGCACACACACGAGTTCTTTTACAAATATTGTATTCATACATAGTATGGACATGTTCATTCTCACGCATATCCCCTGTTTATTCTAACAATAATGATCATTAACCTTTTGACCTAAGCCTGAATCATGAGTGTTAGAATCTAATCTAGGTCAAAAGGTTAATGATCATTATTGTTACATGTTCTTTCCTATAGATTTCCGGTGCAATCCCGCACACACACACACACACACACACACACACACACACACACACACACACACACACACACACACACACACACACTTTTTTCACATTATTTAAAAGGAATTTAAGTGTTATGTACTTAATTACTATAATTATGAAGTTGTTGAGTTGACAATTTTTAAAATTCCGTTGCTCCTTTAGATTTTCTCCAGTATAATGCGCCTTTTAAACCAGGAAAAATGACTAACTTTAAGTTGTATAACAATAGTAACTAAAAATCCAGTGTAGTTTACGATACAAATATCATACTGTCACAATCTCCCCTTTAGACAGAGCTGCAGCGTGCCGCGCGCTTTGAGTGCCGAAGGGCGCGTTTGTGCACGAGCGCCCGCTCTTCGAATGTTGATGACTGACATGTTTACTGTGGACACGTGTGTTTGTTTTGTTTCTCTTCTGTCTCCTCCCTGTTTGATCATTGGCTGTTGTTCGAGCGTGTGTCTAGATTGGTGTAAGCCGCCAGCACTTAACGATGATTATGTTTGCTTATATACTGCACGGCTCCCAGTACACAGTGTGGAGTATTACATTAGATTATTTAAGTTACGTACCTTGATAAATAGTTTCGTTTACACCACGCTGTGGTTCCCCTCTTCTCGTTTCCCTGTCCACGTTTCATGTTTAGTGTTTTAACCTCGTTTCTAGTGACCTCGATTTCTGATTCCTGCCTATCCCAGTATATGCCTATTTGCCGATCGCCCGACCCGTTGCCTGTTTTCGACTACGCCTCTGTTTCACGTTTTGGATTAATCTGCCTGCCTCTTTAATAAACGTCTTTACCTGCACCTGCTTCCGTACTAAACTCCCTTACGTCTCGCGACGTGACACATACCTAACATCTCTGCAGGATTTATACACATAAAGGCACTGAATAAAATGAGCAATATAGACAAAAAAGAAACACTGCGTCTACGACTTTAATCCCTCTCATAGAAGTATCCACAGTCCAAAGGCTGGTAATTCTGCTCAAAGAGCAAACTGACTACAATGGAGCTAGAAGGCTATATGTGCGAATGATAAAACATTTTTTTAAAGTATCAATATGTGAAATTTTATTAAACAATGTATTACACAAAATTTTATTACACAATGTAGTTGACGGGTACATGAATAAGCAGAAATGTAATCATGCTTTTCTTTCCTATAGCACAAATGAAAAGCCCTCTCTAGATGAGCAGATTTGTCAAATGAAACTTTATCATTCTTATCCACTGCCATGGTGAACTAAGAGTAGATTTTCAAATTACACGGCGAATTATAACTAGCATAAGCTACGTGTAGTAGTGCAAAATGGTCCATTATCTGTATTAGCAGGTGTAGCCTAACCTATACACGAGTCCACTATTGGACATATCACAATTGAGATTATGTCCCAAATTCATTGCTTTAGTAGAATTTATTTGTAAGTAAAAGAATACTCACATTGAAATGTCCTTTTATAGTATTTATTCAGTCTACAGGTCCTCTAACACAGTCTTAACTGTCTGAATTTGTCCAGACATGTTAAATGGTTAGGGGAGGAGACCTGACATTAGTGATGAAGTTATCAAGACCTAATTTCGTTAAGCTACTACTTTCTTCAAGAACTCAATTAATAGATCTTGTATGGTAGCTCTACTTGTATTTTTCTCTGCTTGATAGATCCCTTTGCTTGAATTCTCTCATTTGTAAGTCGCTTTGGATAAAAGCATCTGTTAAATGAATAAATGTAAAATGTACTACAACTTAAATTTAGTTTTAAATCAATTAATGCAGAAATTTCAGTTAAAATTACACACAATATTAAGTTGATGTAATTATCAACATTATTACGTCAACACAACTCAAACAATGTTTACAAATTTAAATATTTAATTAAATTGATAAATTAGAATTTTTATCATGCAATCACAAATTTAATTAAGTTGTGGTAATAGGTTCCTGAATTAGTATTTTTAGACAAAAGCATTGTGATTATTTCTGACTACGAGTTTCCTGAGACAGTTTCCTGTTTTTTAACTTACACACACACACACACACACACACACACACACCCACCCTCTGTCTAACACTCCTGAGCCAGGTCAAAGGTCATCACCAACCATCATTATCTTAAGAAGTGTAGGTCAATGATTAATATCAGTGGAACTTCACATAGATCCGTATGTTCAACATTTAAAGATGATGTTTTAAAAGAAATAGGTGTTTGTCCATAATGGTAAAAAAGAAAAATGGTTTTACTCCAATGTGAAATAAATCTCTGGAGACACACGGAGTACATTTCTGTTACACAGTCTATAAGGATCTCCACAAATGTGCATACTGTCAGTGACTACATCACTTTATACATTTTTATTTTGAGATACTAGCAGGACAAAACTGTTGTACATTTGGTATCTGATTAGGACCCAACTGTCAAATATGTTTTGTGAATGTCTTTATCAGGCAAAGAGCATGATGGCATGGAAAGAGTATAAGAGTAATTGGGTGATCTAATGCTTAGGAGTTCTACAGTACTTCAACATGGGAACATTCCAACATGGCCCTCAGAGAGGCATTATCTCAGCTACGTATATATAATATAGATCAGATCACCAGTCTGTCTTTACCTTCTCCTGATCTGGAGTCAAAATGATTACTTTTTATTTCCTCGTATGGGTTTATGACAGTGAGGAGTCACATATGCGTGTGTGTGCGCGTCTGTGTGGAATGTACATGACCATACTATGTATGATGTGTGTAAGATGTGTATGGAAATTCATTATTAAAAATGTACTTATTTTTTCATCAGTTTCATGTATGTATGTGTGTGTGTGATATTTTTGCTTGGATGTGTGTGCTTTTATAGACAGGATCGTATGTCTCTCTCTCTCTCTCTCTCTCTCTCTCTCTGTGTGTGTGTGTGTGTGTGTGTTGCACTGGAAAATCTATAGGAAAGAACATGTTACAATAATGATAATGAACCTTTTGATCTAGGCCTGACTCATGAGTGTTAGAATAAACAGGGGATATGCATGGGAATGAACATGTCCATACTATGTATGAATACAATATATGTGAAAGAACTTGTGTGTGTGTGTGTGTGTGTGTGTGTGTGGGATTGAACCAGAACCGGAATTAACAATTATATTTGATGATGACCTGCCAACATAATTATATTTGATGATGACCTTTGACCTAGACCTGTCATAACCAATTCGTGATTTTTTGCACCATACGAAATATACAAACTCTCTCTCTCTCCCATTACCAATTCACCTGATTACTGTGGAATCCTCCAAAATGGTGTTATTTTACCTCTCTCACAACTTTTTTTTCAGTGTTCAGATTTTTTTATATTTATAAAATACATTTAAGTTGGACAGTGAATACACTGATTAATTAACTGACAAAAATACAAATAAAAGATAAAGTTTCAAGAGACTTGACATCACAGATTTTTGTTTTTATTCCATTTTAGAAAATATCCCAACTTTTCTGGAAATGGGTTTTGTACATTCAGTAGTTCAGTATAAACGTCTAAACCGCCTCCTCTTCACTCGTTCTCACTCGAGCATGATACAGAGGAAAATTTATTTGTTCTCTAACATGTAGCTGTGTAAATATAACTTACTGAGTGTTATTACCAGCTCTACTGGTAACATGTTCTGTCCAGTGCAGTCACATACTCACCAGTAACATTTACCCAGAATGCATCACTGTGGTGTGTGTAGTAGACTGGGTTTCCTCTTCCAGCTCTGCACCTGTACTGACCTCCATCAGAGACACTAACTGATCTGATGAAGTAGTGGTGTGTTTCAGTCTCAGTCTCAGTGCTCTGTGTGGGTTTGATCCAGTAAAACTTCCATCCATCAGACTGCAGTTTCAGTGTACAGTACAGAATCACTGAGTTTCCTGTCAGTACATCTCCGTTAAGGTCTGATGTGAGTTCAGGTTTAGGTTTTTCTGTTAGAGAAGAAACACAAGTTCAGGAGTAATGTAATCTTTTCTGTAATAATCTCCTCTACAGAGAGAAAAACACTTTTACTGTCTCTGTGATACTGGTCTCAGTAGAAAAAGATACAGGCCTAGTTATTGTTTATCTATCATATTACTTTATTAGTGTAGCATGTACAATTATTTTAGTATTGCAAGTCATAATTATAATCTCTCACTGTTATTCCATGCTTTATGTTAGCAACATTTTATTGTACAATCTTAGATCACTTCACTTCCTGAAGTGCCGCATTCTGTCAGTCATCTCTGATCTACGTCAGAGCGCTCCATCAGCTGAGTCGGTTTGTTTCAAATTCAACTCATATAACCGTTTCTTTCTGCTACATCTCCTAATAGCAGGTGTATAGACAGTGTGTTTTATCGTCCTCGTCCACTTAAGCTTCGATGGTAAATATCTATTAAACACTTTAACTAACATCTCAAAGGACATTAGTATCACTGCCACTTAACTTCTGCAGAGTGTAAACAGAAGTCATTAAAAGCGATAGCGATCTCATTTACTCAATTAGACACTCAGATAGTGAGAATTAGCCCTTAGCTAATCGTGATATTGGTACCTATACCTAAAGACACATGTAGCAGGATAAAATAGTTTATTTAGTTGTATTTCATTTATTGTGGCTTATTAATGTTAATACAATGCCAGTGGTATAATCCTCATTTTTATCTACACTCAGAATAATTAATTATATGCTTACACACTGTTTTAATAGTACATTCATTTGGATTATATCTATATTTATATTGCATTATAAGGTCTTTATAAATGTGCTCATATGTACATATTTGAGTGTTTTCCTCCTCACAGTGAGTTGTATGTAAATGATCAACTCCCTGTGTATCACCTGATTTGTAAGACTGGCTTTACATCCTGATTAGAAGGTGAATGAAACCTTCAGAGATCACATCTTTCAGGAACACACTGAGCAGATCTTAGTTAGAGGACAGTGACACTGATGCGTGTTTCCTGATTAACATGAGGTGTCCATTAATGGATGGAGTAGAAGGGGGAAATTGTGCAGGGCTACAAATTGGTAATATGGTAGTCAGTAATTGTACACCACATTACTCAAATCCTGAGAAATTACATTTTATAAAACTATCTATGCATCATGCTGTATATTCATGACAAAAATGTATGAGGGTTCGGGCTTCTACAGTATAGGATTATACGTTATTGTATGCTGTATGAGGGTACGGGCTTCTACAGTACAGGATTATACGTTATTGTATGCTGTATGAGGGTACGGGCTTCTACAGTATAGGATTATGTTATTGTATGCTGTATGAGGGTACGGGCTTCTACAGTATAGGATTATACGTTATTGTATGCTGTATGAGGGTACGGGCTTCTACAGTATAGGATTATGTTATTGTATGCTGTATGAGGGTACGGGCTTCTACAGTATAGGATTATACGTTATTGTATGCTGTATGAGGGTACGGGCTTCTACAGTATAGGATTATGTTATTGTATGCTGTATGAGGGTACGGGCTTCTACAGTATAGGATTATACGTTATTGTATGCTGTATGAGGGTAAGGGCTTCTACAGTATAGGATTATGTTATTGTATGCTGTATGAGGGTACAGGCTTCTACAGTATAGGATTATACGTTATTGTATGCTGTATGAGGGTACGGGCTTCTACAGTATAGGATTATGTTATTGTATGCTGTATGAGGGTACGGGCTTCTACAGTATAGGATTATACGTTATTGTATGCTGTATGAGGGTACGGGCTTCTACAGTATAGGATTATACGTTATTGTATGCTGTATGAGGGTACGGGCTTCTACAGTACAGGATTATACGTTATTGTATGCTGTATGAGGGTACGGGCTTCTACAGTATAGGATTATGTTATTGTATGCTGTATGAGGGTACGGGCTTCTACAGTATAGGATTATGTTATTGTATGCTGTATGAGGTATATTTGGTACCGGGCCGCACAGGAAGAATAAATAACTTACATTATTTCCATTTTATTGATTATCTGAGTCTGAACGATGTTTTATTTTGGAAAATGACCGGATTCTCTCAGTCACATGTCTATGACTCACTCTTGACGCATGTCAAGATGCTTGTCTCGGTCACGTGATAGGTTAAGCGTTAGGGGGCATGTTATGTTGTTGGCGTGATGTTACCAGGACGCTGCTAATAAAGTTGCGATTTCACACTGAATTCACGTTTATTATTATATTTTAAAAATACGTATCATTTTATTTTGTTGTATTTATCCGCCACCCCTCAAAGGCCGGTCCGTGAAAATATTGTCTGATATTAAACCGGTCCGTGGTGCAAAAAAGGTTGGGGACCGCTGGTTTAAATAGTTTGAGTTTTAATATTCTATCTTCATATTCAAATCTCAACTCTTTTAGGACTGAGGTTTGTGAGACTAATTAATTTATATTTACTCTGTGATGAACATGAAATGTTAAGTCTAGTAGGAAACATTGTAATTGCTTGTCATAGTGTTTTCAACTGCTATTTTTAATTACATGCTTAAGTAAAACATTTACACACCTCATTTCTGTTTTATTTATCATTATTCATACTGCTGGGGCTTAAAGTCACCCAACACTTCTTTAAAGGCCATGTTAAAAAATATATATATACTGAAGTGGGAACTTACTAGAAAAGAAAGGAGAAAAAACAGGGGCCATATTCACAAAGGTTTTTTCAGTCCACTAAAAGGTGATACTAAAATTTATTCACTTTAGAATTTCTTCTTAAAAAACTATTTATAAAGAATATATATATATATATAATGTCGCATGAATTAAGTCATATAAATTCTGTCAAGCACCTCCACTGCAAGTCCAATTTAACATTGCCACAGTTCGCCCGGAGCAGTGGCGCACAGCGATCGCTACTGCGCATGCACGGACTCTTTCCGCATTGACGTCATGTCTTCGTCCCGTCAGCTCATAGGGTCATGTGTGGGTGTGTGAGGGAATCACGCACAGCTGTGAGCTCATTTGACTGATGACGGGAGCTCTTTATATACCGTGTGCTGTGCTCCACACGGCGCGGTTCGACTGTCTGTATCCCGAGAAATACCGAAGGACTGAATGTGCGACCTTTGTGTTTTGGGAACCTAGTCTCTTGTTATGTTTACGCCATAGTCATCGAATTAGCATTAGCGATAGCATTAGCATTAGCCCAGTGAGTCTAGTTCATAGCATAGCCAACTTAGTTCATGTGTTCTTGTTTTGGTTTTGTTTGTTTTGCACTGTAAATAAAGTTCACCGTTCTTCGCTGCATTGGCATCCTGACTGCTTCCTGCACCCCTGGCGCATCACAAACATATTTTATGTTTCCCTTATCATGCAGAATCATGATATCAGCTTGACTATTAGGTGAACAACATGTTTCTTATACAGATCAATCATTTCCTAACAAATTAAAATAAAGTCCAATGCAAAATGATGTTCCACCAGTCAGACTGACTAATAAGTGATGATTCCTGTCTCGAGCAGTAATTAAGGGATTTTGAGGCTTTAAAATAGAAAACTGAAAATGAAAAATAAACAGATAAAAGGAGCTTTAAAATCATTATAATGAGACTGTTTTTCATATGATAAAATCTGGAACAAATATCAAAAACAAAAGTAATTGAACTTTAATTTTCACACACACACACACATATATAACACACACACACACACACACACACACACACACACCTGATACAGTGAGTGTTACAGGATCACTCGTCTTTGATATCTGAGAGTTACTTCTCCTCCTCCCTCTGCAGGTGTATTCACCACTGTAATAATCACTGCTGCTGATCTCCTGTGTTGTGAGGGATGTGTAGAATGTGTAATCGTCCCTATACCAGTCGTATGTCCACTCAGTGCCTCCTCCTTTTATGTCACACCTGAAAGTCACTCTCTCTCCTCTGAACACCTGTGTATCAGGCTTTATAATCACCACAGGTTTAGGACTCTTTGTAAGAAACAAAAACAAAATCACTACTGTTTCTATAAATGAATTCATTTCCATCACTATTATTTACACACGTATTAACACTTTAAAATTGAATACAGAATGTAGGTAACTATTCAGAGTGTAGATACAGTATATCTGCTCACATGGAAATGATTAAGCTCTGACAGACAACAATCACTACTGATGAAGTAAATGTAGATCACAATTTTAAATACAGACTCAGCCCTAAAAATAATCAGGTCACTGTACTGACAATTAACATGTACCGTAATTCTCGGACTATTGAGCGCACCTGAATATAAGCCGCACCCGCTAATTTTAAGAAAAACAATTTTGTACATATATAGGCCGCACTTCTTTATAAGCCGCAGGTGTCCACGTTGTAACTGTCACGATTCGTGACGTAAACGAAGCAGGACAGATGCAAATAGAGAGCTTTTATTGAAACAGAGGAGAGCAGACTCAAGAGAAATAAAACATGACCAACTCAATGAACTAAGCTAACTAAACCAACTAACCTAAACATTAACTATGACATGAAGCAAAGACTATAACTATACTCTATAAACCACTTCTACATCTATATTCTAAACTAAGTCTATACAACTCTAAGCTATACTATCCGCTAGTAGGCTATAAGCTATGCTACAAGCTACTAGGCTATAAGCTATGCTATAAGCTACTAGGCTACAGGCTAAGCTATAAGCTATGCTATAAGCTAACTAGCCTTGACATGAACAAGAACTAAGACACATGGCATTAACAAAGACTTTAACTATATTCGCTATCTAATTCTAACTCTATATCTAATTACCTGCGTTGTGTGAGTCATGGCTCCCGGTATATATACACACCAGCCTTATTAGCCCAAACTGCTAACAGCTGCGGACAATACCAAAAGACACGTGAGTCGACAACACATGACAAGACGGGGCGGAGACATGACGTCAACCAATAAGTTGGTTGTGTTTTCCCTGATGAGGGGGTGTACATGAAGCGCAAAACAGCTGATCTGAGGAATGTAGTGTGAGCGCGTTAGATTTAATTCGAACAGTTTCATTGGTCCACTGTGACCTGTTGGGTAATTTCATTTGTCCGATGTGACGAGGTTAAATGTTTTGGCGGCATGAAACTCGTTAGCCCGTAAAAATCTATAAATTAGCTGCATCATTGTTTAAGCCACAGTGTTCAAAGCGTATGAAAAAAGTAGCGGCTTATAATCCGGAAATTACGGTACATCATTTAGAGTCAGCAAGGGAACAAGAAACTAAAGGTAAAAGATACACTGGTATGCTAACAATGATTTGATTACACACACACACACACACACACACACACACGTTATCAGTTCATAACTCTTCATGCACACTCAGTCTCTAATCTCTCTCATTCTATCAGATTTTACAGCAGGCATGTCCAAAGTCCGGCCCGGGGGCCAATTGCGGCCCGTGTTCAAATTTCCACCGGCCCGCAGCCTCTGTCACAAAATCAATAATATGTGGCCCGCCAACACTGTTAACCACAGTATAAAATTCACGTGTACAAAAACGCTATTTTGTATTTCGCCAGAAGATGCAGTAGACCCGTGACCGCACTCTCGCTACGTGACCCTGGTGTGACCCTTTAGTTAATTTTTAAAATGGCGACTGTAACTAAAAAAAAGAAAAGTTGACAGCGAGGGCCGTCGCTTCCAGGACAAGTGGAAATTAGAGTATTTTTTCACTGAAATACGAAACAACTGGGTCTGCCTAATTTGCCAAGAGACTGTGGCTGATTTCAAAGAATTCAATATCAAGAGGCACTACCAGATGAAACATGCTAACTACGAAGAGCTACCTGGGAATGAACGCAATGAAAAATTGAAGCAACTGGAAGCTGTTTTAACGGCACAGCAGCGCTTTTTCACAAGAGCCCGTGAGTCAAATGAAAATGCCACAAAGGCGAGCTACGAGGTGGCAACGCTGATTGCCAAGCACTGCAAACCTTTTACTGAGGGGGAATTTATTAAAGACTGCGTGATGAAAATGGTGGAGAAAATTTGTCCTGAGAAGAAGGAAAAGTTTGCCAATGTTTGCCTTAACACTCGTAACACTGTGGTACGGAGAGTTGAAGACATTTCATCTGATATTAAGAGACAGTTGGAGGCAAAAGGAGTGTAGTTTGACTTTTTTCCGTTAGCATGCAAGGTAAAGCACGGATGCATCGGACACCGGCCAGTTGCTGATTTTTTGAGAGGAGTGGACAGTGAAATGATCGTGAGTGAAGAGTTACTTGCCCTCCAGAGCCTTAAGGACCAAAACAAGAGGAAGAGATGTATTTGTTTCTCTTTGTTCCGCCGTAGATGACATGAAACTACCATGGAATAAACTTACTGGGATTACTACAGATGGCGCACCTGCCATGGCTGGCGAGCGACAAGGATTATCAACCCTAATCTTTAACAAAGTCAGCGAAGAAGGAGGAAAAGCTATAAAAATCCACTGTATTATTCACTACCAAGTTCTCTGTGCCAAACATCTGAAATATGATCA
Source organism: Ameiurus melas (assembly GCA_012411365.1). NCBI lineage: Eukaryota > Metazoa > Chordata > Actinopteri > Siluriformes > Ictaluridae > Ameiurus > Ameiurus melas. Next base: position 10,782,195 of record CM022756.1, read on the forward strand.
CGTCATGAAACCGGTGATAAAGACTATTAATTACATTCGCTCCAAAGCCCTGTGCCACCGTCAGTTTCAACAGTTTCTACTCAACATCCAGGCGGAATACGGAGATGTTGTGTATCACAACGATGTAAGATGGCTCAGTCGGGGGTCTGCACTGCAGCGCTTTTACTCTCTTAGGGAGGAAATCAGACAATTCTTGGCAAAAAGGGACAACCAATGCCAGAACTATCTGATCCTGTTTGGCTGGCTGATTTTGGATTTTTAGTTGACATAACGCGACATCTGAACATGCTGAACACGAGCCTTCAGGGGCAAAATGCAGTGGTAAGCCAACTATATTCACACATCAAAGTCTTTAGGACCAAACTGCTACTTTTCCAAAGGCATCTGTCAGAAACACAGCCCAATACAACACATTTCCCATCACTGCAGGAAATAATGACCAGTTTTCCACAGAACAATATCAGTGTACAAATGAGGAGGTATGTAGCAGACATCTCATCTCTGGCTGAGGAGTTTCAATGGCGCTTTCGGGATTTTAAAGCTACTGAAAAAGAGATAACGCTTTTTTCCTCGCCTTTCTCCGTGGACCCTAATGACACTCCAGACCACCTGCAGTTGGAGCTCATTGAGCTGCAGTGTGACGCCGAATGTCACAGTCGGCACCAATAGCTCCCTCTTGTCAACTTTTACCGCCAGCTGGATAAAGGCAGGTTCCAAGAGATTCGAACATTTGCTAAGAAAATGCTGAGCTTGTTTGGCTCGACATACTTGTGCGAGAAGACATTCTCAGTTATGAACATTAACAAGAACCGCATGAGGACGAGACTAGGTGACTCTCACCTGCGTGACATCTTGCGTATCAAAACCACTGTTTTTGAGCCAGACCTGGCTTATTTACTGCAGTCGAAAAGTTAGTATCACCCTTCACATTAAGGGTGGTTTATTTGTTTAGTCTTGAGGTGAATAAATTCAAAAATCTCAGTGAATTGATTTTTTTTGTTATCATAACCACAGTTTTGAATATGCAATGAGTCTTTTCAATATGTGTAGCCTATCATTAAAAAAAATAGTAATAAAAGAAAAAAGAGTTTATTTGAATTTAATGTTAATGGTTCAAAGAATGTTAGTCTGAATGGTCGGCCCCCACACCTTTTCACCTCGCCAAATCTGGCCCTCTTTACAAAAAGTTTGGACACCCCTGTTCTACAGCCTCTTACACTCAGTGGTTCAGTATAAAAGTTCGACCCTCGTCCTCTTCACTCATTCACACTCAGGCAGGTCTCCACTCGAGCATGTTGATGTTTCTGAAGCAGTAACTTTATGAAGCCCCTTTTACAGCCTCTGAGCAGCTTGTTCAAAGAGTTTTACAGGTTTTGGTGACATTTTCTACCAAAGCTAAACTAGCCCTGCCCTGCTCAGCCGTGCTCACACTGTCTCTCTCTAACTTTAATAACATGATTTAGCTGAAAGAGTTCTCTGTATGTAGCTGTGTACATGTTGCTATATTGTGACTCTGCTCACATGTTGTTTATATGTTCAGTGTTGTGCAGAATCACTTAACAGAAAGTCTCTTACTCACCAGTAACATTTACCCAGAGTGCATCACTGTACTGTGTGTAGTAGACTGGGTTTCCTCTTCCAGCTCTGCACCTGTACTGACCTCCATCATAGACACTAATTGATCTGATGGTGTTGGAGTGTGTTTTAGTCTCAGTCTCGGTCTCAGTGCTCCATCTTCGTTTAATCCAGTAAAACTTCCATCCATCAGACTGCGGCTTCAGTGTACAGTACAGAGTCACTGATTTTCCTGTCAGTACATCTCCTTTAAGGTCTGATGTGAGTTCAGGTTTAGGTTTTTCTGTTAGAAATGAAACACAAGTTCAGGATGTGAAGTCTTTACTACACTAATCACTTCTACAGTAAAACAGTATTACTCTCTCTGTGATGTCACTAAACATCTTATGACTACTTTCAAATTATTTGACAGTTTTCAGTTAGTAAAAGGATGAGAATGAAAATAGGGATATTAAATGTAAAGCTTCACTGAGATTGAAGTGAGGGTCAGAAAATAACTGCAGTGTGATGATGCAGGTCTCTAATCTCTCTCTACTCTACATCAGTTTATTTTTATGGGTGAATAGAGTAGGGTTGCAGCGGTATGAGATTTGAACTGCAATGAGCAACCGTCTCAGAAAATATCACTGTTTCACATTATTACACTATTATATATTATTATTATTATTATTATTATTATTATTATTATATTATACAAGTGACCCTTAAAGAAATGAAAACAGAAGAGGTTTTTGTTTAAACAAACACATTATTATAATTGAAACTTGAAACCATTATGTGGGGAAAAATGCATTGTGACAAAAAAAAAAAAAAAAAAAAAAAAAAAAAAAAAAAAAAAAAAAAAAAAAAAAAAAAAAAAAAAAACCCAAAACAAAAATTGAGTCTAAAATGTAAGTCACTTAATATTAGCTTATTGTTTACATTAGCATAGCATGTTAAATTAACTACTATCGTAATTTCCGGACTATAAGCCGCTACTTTTTTCACACGCTTTGAACACTGTGGCTTAAACAATGATGCGGCTAATTTATGGATTTTTACGGGCTAACGAGTTTCATGCCGCCTGTTACACCACGGCCAGCAGAGGGCACTGTGGCACGGCTCCTGACTCGTCACGTGACTTTGTTTTGGTTCGCCCGCTTCCTGCTTGAGCATTTAGTTTAGTTAAGTGACTTTAATTTTGTCCCAGGTGTCCATGGTTTGGTTTGATTATGTTTACTATTTAAACCCCTCGGTTACTGAGCACTTCGCTCAGTATTATAGTTTGTAAAGGTTAGATAGGTGATGTTGTTTGTATTGTTTGTTTCCATGCCTTTATTCTTGATCTCGTTTTATGCCACGATTCCAGTTTCTCGTTTTCGGGTGAAGACCGGGTTTTCTTTGGTTTTGAGTTACGTGTTTAATAAAGACTTTGATCTGCACCTGCATCCGCCTCCAGTCCCGTTTTGTAACACCGCCAAAACATTTAGCCTCGTCACATCAGACCAATGAAATTACCGAACAGGTCACAGTGGACCAATCAAACTGTCCGAATTAAATCAAACGCACTCACACTAAATTCTTCAAATCAGTCATTTTGTGCTTCATGCACACCCCCTTATCAGGTAAAACACACGAAGAAATGCATATGATGCCACTTTCAAGTTAAAGGCGATCGATTTGTCTGTCAAAGAAGGAAATAGAGCTTCTGCATGTAAGCTTGGCATCAATGAATCAATGGTGAGACGTTGGAGATGGCAGCGTGTAGAACTGACTCTGAAACTGAAGCTTTCAGAGGCAGTGTGTGACGAAGTACCGATAATTCTGAGGCTGTTCAATTCCAACAATGAAGAAGACGACTTAAGTGGTTTTAGTGCGCAGGAGGAAGACGAAGATAGCGATCAATGACTTTTCCTGGTAGGCAACTGTGTTTTTAATTTTTTTAACCAGCCGTGTCACAGGAACTGTTCGGAAAAAAAGGATTTACGGTACGTATTTAATTAAAAGTAAAAAAAAATCTTTGTGTAAATATCTCATGTTACAACGTGGACACCTGCGGCTTATAGACAGGTGCGGCCTATATATGTACAATTTTTTTTTCTTTTTAAAATTAGTGGGTGCGGCTTATATTCAGGTGCGCTCAATAGTCCGAAAATTACGGTAAATGAAAAATAACATCAGCAGTGTGAGCTATTAAAAAATAATGTCCTATGATTATTAACATATACTGAAGGTGTGTAACAGCACAGCCAGACTGCTCTCACACACACACACACCACACACAACACACACACACACACACACACACACACACACACACACAGGGGTCAGCAGCCATGTTTCCATTGATGTATTTTTAAGTGAATTTTGGAATATCTCTCAAAAAATGCTGGATGGAAACGCCACATCCGAATAAAATCTCCTAATTGTGCATTAAAAAATGTGCGCTCAATTGAGGCAGATATTTTTTTTTTGATAAGAAAACATGTGCATAAACTATGATGGAAACACATTTACTAAATAAATTCCTCGATGTGCATCAAAGTCATGTGACTTTTCATCAACAAATCATGTAAAGTATAAGTAGTAAAGTATAGAGACTGACAAATAAACTATAATGTTTGGTCATGCCACACAGCCACAGTCATTAACTGTTGTAAATAAAATTAATGCTGCGTCCCGTATAAGTGACAGCTGGGAAGTGCACAGAGACTTCAACACGGACATGAATGGAACACAGCAAAGTGCTAACATTAATCAGTGATTATCTTTTTTAAAATGAGCGTTTTTGTTTTAACTACAGAGTTTGACAGAGGGAGAAAACATGAAGAGAAAGGATGAAAGACATTCTGTGGTTTCTGACCAAAATGAAGCCCAGCCTGCCTGTGTGTGTGTGTGTGTGTGTGTGTGAGTGCATGTGTGAGTGTGTGCGTGTGTGTGTGTGTGTGTGAGTGTGTGTGTGTGTGTGGTGTGTGTGCATTTGTGTGTGTGTGTGAGTGCATGTGTGAGTGTGTGTGTGTGTGTGTGTGCGTGCGTGTGTGTGTGTGTGTGTGAGTGTGTCTGTGTGTGTGTGGTGTGTGCATTTGTGTGTGTGTGTGAGTGCATGTGTGAGTGTGTGTGTGTGTGTGTGTGTGTGTGTGCGTGCGTGTGTGTGTGTGTGAGTGTAGGGGGCTAGGTGTCTTGGTGCAGAGTGTTAATGGCAGTCATTAAAAGCAATAGCGATCTCATTTACTCCATTACACACTCTGATATTAACACTTAGCTCCATGTTGTCTTTGTAATTTGTGACCAAATATGTATTTATAAGGAAAGTAGTACCGGATACCATGCTAAGCGCTAGCTATACACTGGTGTGAATTAGCCCTTAGCTAATCGTGATCCGGTTATTGGTAGATATTGTAGATATAATACAAATATTCTGAATGTAGACAACTAGCTATGATAATACCACTGGCATTGTATTAACATTAATAAGCCACAATAAATTAAATACAACTAAATAAACTATTTTATTCTGCTACATGTGTCTTTAGGTATAGGTACCAATAACACGATCACGATTAGCTAAGGGCTAATTCTCACTAGCCCACATTCAATGGAGTCAGTTATCTTAGCTGCTGTAGCTAGCTAGCACTTAGCATAGTTATACACCCCAGTGAGATGCACCCATACTCTCACTCACTAACTGCTCTCAGGATCGTCACTCAGTCCAACACAATGATGTGCAGATAACTGTGTTTGTCACTCAGTGTCCCGGCTGTACTGCAGAACATCAACTTTGAATCACAGTAACACAGTGTAACTCTTCAGTAGACCACAGGTGTCACTTAACTTTTATAACTTTATCACAACCCCATGTGGTCGTAGTACTCAGCTTTTTATTTAGTTTAGCTTCCTCTCATATCACACCAACTACACTTGTGGGAACGCGCAGATGTGTGTAGACATGACCTGCATCACCAACTGCACATCAGTATCTATTTAAAAATCTTCTTCACTCAACTAAACGTACAGATCTTTACTGTGAAGCCACTACAGTGAAACCTTCAAATCTTTTTTCAGACATGAAGAATCATGACAGTAGCATCAGCTTGATTTTTAATTGAAGAACATGTTTCTTATACATATTAATGACTTTCTAAAATTTTAAATAAAGTCAAAGGTGAAATGATGTTCCACCAGTCAGACTGAGTAATAAGTGATGATTCCTGTCTTGAGCAGTAATGAATGGAATTCGAGGCTTTAAGATAGAAAAGTGAAAATTAAGAGTAAACAGAAGGAAGCTGTAAAGTTGTTGTAATGAGACTCAGTTACAGTGTAGCTCACTGAAAATAATCTGGAACAAATCTGAGAGCTGAAATTACTGATACATTTTACATATAATATAAAGAAAGGTAATAGCATATTATAACAAAAAGTAATAAAATAAACTCACACACTCACCTGATACAGTGAGTGTAACAGCTTCACTGATCTCTGAGTACTGAGAGTCACTTCTTCTATTCCCTCTGCAGGTGTATTTACCACTTTTATCTTTTCTAACTGATCTGAAGCTGAACTCCTGTGATGTGCGGTATGGGGAGAGTGTGTTATCTTTCTTATACCAGCTGTATGTCCACTTAGTGTCTCCTCCTCCCTGTATTTCACATCTGAGAGTCACAGTCTCTCCTCTGAACACATGTTTATCAGGCTTTATGGTCACCACAGGTTTAGGACTCCCTATAAAAAAATAAAATTAAATAAATTATGTATGAATTAATTCCCGAGAGCATTATTTAAATAATAGGTAAGATTTTAAAATGGAATACAGTATATCTGCTCACATGTAAATGATTAAGTTCTGTCAGAGGTGGACTGAGTCATTTTAACAATCACTACTAATGAAGTAAATGTAGATCACAGTTAGGAAAACTGACTCAAACCTAAAATTAATCAAGTTACTGTTCTGATCATTTAGATCTTTTTCACTATTGATTCATGTCTGAGTTACAGTGTGTTTTCTGTCCTGTTTTCCTGAATATTCATCTTTAGGAACACTGAGTGACAGCAAGGGAACAAGACACTAAAGGTAAAAGATTCACAATAATACTAGAAATAACTGAATGGGTAAAATTTAATCACAGTTTTAACAGGTCTATTTAATAAAAAGAAGAAAACATGATGCTAGAAAACAATAATTCTGACATAAACATCTTTACTCATCACTGTAAGTCTGATCAGTTACACCGCCTTTAACCACTGAATTTTCACTGAATTTTTCCACTGATTAAACCATTTTCCAAGAAAACACATGCTTTGTTGAACTTTGTTTTTCTTTTAGGATTCTGAACTCTTATTCTGTCAGATTCTACAGCCTCTTACACTCAGTGGTTCAGTATAAAATTTCGACCCTCGTCCTCTTCACTCATTCACACTCAGGCAGGTCTCCACTCGAGCATGTTGATGTTTCTGAAGCAGTAACTTTATGAAGCCCCTTTTACAGCCTCTGAGCAGCTTGTTCAAAGAGTTTTACAGGTTTTGGTGACATTTTCTACTAAAGCTAAACTAGTGTTGTTCCACTTGCTTTCCAGCTCACCTCACACCAACCCTGCTCAGCCGTGCTCACACTGTCTCTCTCTAACTTTAATAACATGATTTAGCTGAAAGAGTTCTCTGTATGTAGCTGTGTAAATGTTGCTATATTGTGACTCTGCTCACATGTTGTTTATATGTTCAGTGTTGTGCAGAATCACTTAACAGAAAGTCTCTTACTCACCAGTAACATTTACCCAGAGTGCATCACTGTAGTCTGTGTAGTAGACTCGGTTTCTTCTTCCAGCTCTGCACCTGTACTGACCTCCATCAGAGACTCTAACTGATCTGATGGTGTAGGAGTGTGTTTCAGTCTCAGTCTCAGTCCTCTGTGTGTGATTGCTCCAGTAAAACTTCCATCCATCAGACTGCGGCTTCAGTGTACAGTACAGAGTGACTGAGTTTCCTGTCAGTACATCTCCTTTAAGGTCTGATGTGAGTTGAGGTTTAGGTTTTTCTGTTAGAAATGAAACACAAGTTCAGGATGTGAAGTCTTTACTACACTAATCACTTCTACAGTAAAACAGTATTACTCTCTCTGTGATGTCACTAAACATCTTATGACTACTTTCAAATTATTTGACAGTTTTCAGTTAGTAAAATGATGAGAATGAAAATAGGGATATTAAATGTAAAGCTTCACTGAGATTGAAGTGAGGGTCAGAAAATAACTGCAGTGTGATGATGCAGGTCTCTAATCTCTCTCTACTCTACATCAGTTTATTTTTATGGGTTGTCTCCTGAGTTGTCATTCACTGTCATTTGTACACACGAAAAACACATATCTAATTAAAATAAAAATGATTGCTTTAAATTCCTGTCCATAGGCCTATTGATTTATAAAAGATGTCTCCAATGCTCTGCCATCATACACTTGTCCTCATGTGCTTGTGAGGCTATACGGGAGGGTTGCATGGTATATCGGTACTACGGTAGTATCACGATAAGATGTTTCAAAATACCGCTGATGCCACTGTATTTTTAAATGGTAGTATCATCAATAAAGTAGTAACATAAGTAATGTTGCATGTGTGGCAGTTATTACTATCTTCACTAAAAGGACTCATCTCACTGCACTTGCTCTTCTGAACCGTCCACAGGCGATCTGTAGGAATTTTAACGTAATATTTTTACAACTTTATTAGAACTTCGTACAGAGCTGTACGTAGTATGTATGCACTAATGCAATAACCTTTTGGAAAGTGAGACTCCACTCCATTCATCATTCCGATTGTTCTTCCTCAACACTGCTCAAAAGCAGCCGGATCTCCATCACCGCAATCCCTTCTACAGATGTAACAATTCCCCAGCAACTTAAACGCAAGTACAGTACCTGCAGATTTTAGTCGAAGCTGGTGAATTTAACAGAGCCCTTCTAAACGAAGCTAAAATCATATTAATTATTGATGGTTCGTTCAAGTCGGGGTCTAAGGAAAGCGTACAGTGTTAAAACTAGGGATGCCTCCTTCTCCTCAGGAATCCGTAGCCGCGCTCCCTTCCCCCAGTGAACCCACGGTCGCATCCGCGTCCCCGAGTGGTGGCTCTGACCTCGCCGCATTCAAGCTTGAGTTGCTGGCTTTACTTAAGAAGGACATTGCTGATTTTAGGAATGAGTTCCGGGAGCACCAGAAGAATCTTCAGAAGACTCTCAGTGATGCGCTATCTACTATCCAGCTCGACCTGCAGGCCATGAAAACACAGCAGGCTAGCGATAAAGTCGCTACCGATGCCACCATATCCACACTGAAAGGTACTGTGGGGGAAATGGGGCACGCGCTCTCTGGTTGCACCGATGATATTAATAATATTATTATGTAATATTATTAGGCATAAGTCTTTAAAAGGTATGGACATTATATTTGTTGAAGTGCGCAGACTATTTATTAGATTTGAAGTCAGCAGGGGACTTTTTTCTTACTGGAATTTTTTTTTCTTTTTAGTAATTTTTTTTATCTTACTCTAGGTCCACTTTGTGGACAACCCTATGGGTGATACACTGCTGTCTCCTTTGTTTTATGGAGACTTTGGGTGTGTGTCCCTCTTCAGCTCCAATTGGCTATTTATATTCTTATTTTTACTTTAGTTCTTGGGTTTTATAATTTTTATATAACCAGCGACAGCTATTGAGTAGCCATGATGGGGCGGGGGGGAATTTTTTTGTATTTATTTATTTATTTATTTTAATTAATTAATTAATTAATTAATTATTATTATTATTATTCTGAATGAAATATTTGGGGAAGGGAGGGGAGAAAAGGTAAATGAATCACATGAAAATTAATTACATGTAAATGAATCACATGCATGAATATGAATCACATGAAAATGAATCATATGTAAATGAATCACATGTAAATGAATCATATGAAAATGAATAAATAAATGCTTAAAAAAAAAAATAGGGAGGCATTCACTCTCCGTATAAGCTATTTTCACCCCTGTTGATGTGCATGCGCGTTTATGTGTTAGATTAGTTTCATATATATGCAACATATAATATACTACATCTGGACATAGAAAGAATAGTTCTTTAAATGTCCCAGATGTCACGGGCCGTGACGTGAAGGAAGCAGGCAGGATGCAAATGCAGTAGGAACAGTGATGTTTATTTACAATGTGGTGAACGCAAGACCAAAACGGAAACAAGAAACAAAACACTCTCAATAAACTAGGCTAAGCTAACTATGACTATGGCTATGGCTAAGGCAAAAACATGACATGGAACAAGTTCGCCAAGCGTCGAGATATACACAGAATATACATCGAGATATGTATCGAGATCTTGAACCGTGCCGTGTGAATCACGGCTCACGGTATATATAGACATATCATTCAGTAGCCCGCAACCACTAACAGCTGCCGGCACTTCCCAAACACATGTGACCAATGAACTATGACCCTTGACGAGGCGAGACGAAAACCTGACGTCAACCCGGAAGAGGTCCGCGCATGCGCAACAGCGCTCAACGCGTGCTGTTGTACGGGGTAACCGTGACACTAGAAATAAAATACTATTAGTATTAAGTGTGTGTATTATCACATTGTATTATTAAGTCTATTTGGAAGGATGTCCTTTTCTCTTTTCCCCTGCCTTTTTATATTAATAATCCTGCAATATCAGCATCAATCAGAACCTTTGGCCCCAACAAAAAAAACTTTTTCCTATGTTTATGTGCAGCTTCATTTGAGATCAGTTTATTTTTATGGGTGAATAGAGTAGGGTTAGAGCGGTACGATAACGTCTCAGAAAATATCACGATTTCACGGTATTATTATTATTATTATTATTATTATTATTATTATTGGACTGGCACCCTGTCCAGGGTGTACCCCGCCTTGTGCCCGATGCTCTCTGGGATAGGCTCCAGGTTCCCCGTGACCCTGAAGAAGGAGTAAGCGGTAGAAGTTGGATGGATGAATTATTATTATTATTATTTACAGTGACCCTTAAAGAAATGAAAATAGAGGAGGTTTTTGCTTGAATGAACAAATTATAATTGAAACTGAAAAAATGCCTTGTGAAAACAAATAAAATAAATAAGAAATCTATTATTAAAAAAAAATTTGAACAAAAGATATTAGCACGACCTCCTGTTGCTCTGTTTGGAATTATTTTCACTGGTGCAATGGAACAAAAACAGACAATATTGAGACTAAAATGTAACTCACTTAATATTAGCTTATTGTTTACATTAGCGTAGCATGTTCAATTAACTACTAAATGAAAAATAACATCAGCTGTGTGAGCTTTTAAAATAATGTCCTATGATTATTAACATATACTATAGGTGTGTAACAGCACAGCCAGGCAGGGCACACACACACACACACACACACCCACAAAAAAACAAACAAAAAAAAAAACACACACACACACACACACACACAAACACCGAAATCAGTAACCATGTTTCCATGAACATATTTTTAAATGAATTTTGTTGGTGACCCCAACGTGATTTTCTAGGAGCAAAGGGGAAGACTCTGCCGGCGAGGCTGACCCTGGAGAAGCCGTGCAAGCGTGGCCACTCATTATAAGGTAAGCAGTCGTCTGATTTTTTGGATAAATACTTGTGTGGTTTTCCTACGGGTCAGCCTGAGACGTGTTTCTCCCCTCACAAAAGCTCCTTCAAATTATGAACTAAATTGGGAAAAGAGGGTTTTTTAGATCTCAAAAAATTCAAACTGCATGCAGAATATATGTGTATATTGTAGTGTGTTTTGTCTTAAGCAGGGTGTTTGCAAGCCTGCAGTGTCTAGTGTCTAGGTGTAATAAGGAGTCAGATTGAATACTGAGGAGTATGGATTTGACCCTTATGGTCTAACAGTGTTATACGGTAAACTTGCTAAACTGCTGTACGGGCAGACGTGTCTTAGTCGGAGTGAAGCAGACACTGTACACTGTGCCAAGAGTGTTTATGAAGTGTTTAAAAGTTCTAGGGAGAACTCAGTGTTAAGACGTTCAAGAGGGTGAATGCAATTGGGCCTAATTAACCCCAAGTGTGGTCACGCAAGAGGCGTGTTGAAGCGGGAAAAGGGTGTTAGTCTTGTATTGTCTATATGTTATTTGTGCTGAATATATTTGCTATGCTTGTTATTCGTGCTGAATGCTGGCTGTTTCTGCTATATGCTCGTTATATCTGCTGAATGCTGTTATAAGTACTGATGGATGTTTGAGAGTTTTATAGGTTCTGGGTTCTGAATGTTGCTTTAAGCATTTTTTCTATTCCTTTTTCTTTTGTGGAGTCGACTCTTGTTTTAATTCTATACTTTTTTTACATTATTATTTTATTTTATTTTTACATTCTAATTTTGTTGAGTGATTGATCCTAGTTTGGAGACTAAACGATCGTTGTCTTCTTTTCCTGAGTGAGTTTCTGGCAGGCTGGCCACGTGGCTCTGATCCATCCACGACTCTCTGTGGGTGCGTTCTTATTGGCACTGAACCGTGGTATCATAAAACTCCACATTGATCGGAAGCGAAACCGCTCCAATTATGTTGAATCAGTGTGTCTGATTTCTTCATTTTGTGAACGTCCTCCTGTGGTAAGGGTTGCGTTGTCGTGGGGTTCGATTCTGTGACGGTGTTCGATTATTGAGCTCTCCCCGGTGAGTGAGTGCTGGAAAGGAGTGGGGTGTCCATGCCAAGCGAGAGTCCACTTGGGTGAGGGGCAACATTCTGGGAGCCTAACAATAGGAAGATATCACTCTGTTATTACTAGAATAAAGTGTGTATATGAATTACATACATAAGGAGACATGTGTGTTTGATTAGCTCTGAAAATTAGTTTTGGAGACAAGTGTGAGTAAAGGCCTCAGTGTGTGTGTGTGTGTGTGTGTGTGTGTGTGTGTGTGTGTGTTCTTATCTGCGCAGGCAGGTCTGCTTCGGTGTGAAAGAAAAAAAAAAAGAAAGAAAGAAAAAATTATAATAATAAACAGTGTGTGTGTGTGTGTGTGTGTGTGTGTGAGCTTTAGATTGAGATGAGTAAAACAGAGCTTTGTGAGATATTTCTGCTTTTTCACTGAATATTTGAATCTTGTACAGACCTTGGGGTGTGAGTCCAGTGGGACTGTTTGTATTATAATAATTACTTTATCAATAACTGCTGTGAGTGTTTTAAAAATTGTGGAGCCGTCAAGAACTTGGCACTGTAAATATTTTAGACATCTGCCAGATTGCCCGTTGTATAAATCACTTAGAACTTTTAGACCTGTAATATATAAGAATATTCCCAGATTGTGTGATCCAGAAAAGGAGAAGGAGTACATTACATGACGATTTACTGAAGGCGAAAAAGTTTCTCCAGTTACTTAGAGTCTCGATAGTTGGACTTGGAAAATGATTCATTCTCATGAGAAATTGTTAAAACTTTATTTTTAATTGTTACAACTTTTATTTTAATTGTGGAGATGGATTTTTCTGTCTTCAATCCCATATTTAACCTTTTGTGTGCTCATTTATTTAAAATACAGAAAATAAATAAGCAAATAACAATAATAATAGAAATTTTCATTTTGAAAACTGTTTTGAAATGTGTGCATTTTCAGGCCCCAAAGCACCATTGTTGTGTAAACTGCCCCTAAGCCTCTGTTGAGAAACGAATAAGTCAGACTCACAAAATGTGGAGGAGAGAGTACATTTCATTTATATCCTATAAATTAAGTGATAATAAAGGGTTTCTCTTTTTATGACTTGTGAGCAGAGAGATAAAAAGGAATAGTTTTTGGCAGGCCTAAAAGGAGGTCTTACCCAGATTATAGAATACATGGCCAAGTTGTGTTAGTGATGTGTCATTTGTGAATGAGTCTGCTCTATGAGTCGTCTCCCGTTTTAGTCATTTTTGTGAATTAATACAAGACAGAATAATAGGATAATCTTTTAGCCACACTCCACAGACATACGCACTTCATGCACTGACTGAATGTCGTGTTGATGTGCATGAATGCAGAATCTGTAAGGTAAAACACATCATATAGAGCAGGGTCTACACTCTAAAAAGTAATTTAGGAGACTTAATGCCACAACTTGATTGAATATGTGGTTGCAAGATAAAAATTCTAATTTATTGATTTAATGAAATATTTAAAGTTGTAAACATTATTTTGATGAGTTGTCTTGACATAATAGTGTTAATTACATCAACTAAATATTCTGTGCAATGTAAACTGAAATTTCTAAATTAATTGATTTAAAACAAAATTTAAGTGAATTTAATAAAATGGGCTTGATAACTTCACTAATTTCATGTCCTGACACATTAAAAAATATATATATTGTCATTCACACATATAGCCTTCTAGCTCCATTGTAGTCAGTTTGTTCTTTGAGCAGAATTAGCAGCCTTTGGACTGTGGAAAGTTCTATTAGAGGGATAAAAGTCATAGACGAGAGTGTTTCTTGTTTGTCTATTGCTCATTTCATTCAGTGCTTTTATGTCTATAAAACCTGCAGAGAGGCTAGATATGATACTTGTATTGTAAATTACACCAGATTTTCGTTACTATTGTTATACAACTTGAAGTTAGTAATTTTTCCTGGTTTAAAAGGCTGTATTCTACTGGAGAAAATCACACTGGAGCAACGTAATAAAAAAAATAAAAAAAAACAACAACAAAAAACGATTGTCAACTTAAAAAAACTTCATAATTATGGTAATTAAGTACATAACATTTAAATTCCTTTTAAATAATGTGAAAAACTAGTTGGAACAATTTTTTGAGTAATCAATTAAAAACGTGTGTTTATTATACAAATTATTAATTAAGTTTTAATTGAAAATACATTTGATTGTAGAGGAAAAGGTAATTTCTCTAACTCAGTGTAGTTCGTGGGTTGATGTCACAGTTCCCCCTTGAGACAGCGTGCTCTAAAGCGCAAATGCGCGAGCATTTGTTGTTGACAGTTGTGACATTTGGACACGTGCTTTGTTTACATTTGTCATGGGTCCTCCCTGTTCTGTCATTGGCTGGGATTCCACGTGTGTCGGTATTGCCCTCAGCTACTAGCTGTTTAGAGGCTGATTCATGCCGGTATATATACCGCGCGCATGCCAGCACACAATGCGGTTTATTAGAGTAGATTACATTAGAGAAGTTTAACACGTTAGAGTCAGTTCTTAGTTTATGTTTCCTAGTCATAGTCATAGTCATAATTCATGTCAAAGTTAATTAGTTTAGTTACTGGTTTCGCCGCTACCAGTCCCTCGCTCATCGTCCTGTTTCATGTTTATATTTCTCGACCCCGTTTTATGTACCATGACCTTGATCTCTGCTTTGCCATGTGTATGCCTGTTTGCCGTTCGCCTGACCTTCGCCTGTTTGTGGATTACGTTCTGGATCACGTTTTGGATTTGTCTGCCTGTCTCTCTTTAAATAAACCTTCCATTCTAAACTGCGATTGCATCCGTCCTTTATCCGCTCCGTCACGATTCGTGACAGTTGAAATGAATTTAAAGTGGTCATAACTCAAGATGATTGATGTTTTGCAAACTGTTGCGTTAATGTTTTGTTGAGCCTAAACATTTGTTTTTAGAGAGTACTGATAACCTTCACAGCTGTATTAGCCTTGTAGTCCAGCAGTACAGTGAGTGTGATTTGTTTGTAAAGGTTTGAGTTTTGGATAGATCAAGCTAAATAAGATGCTCAATACACATGTGTAATAATGTCTGGTGTTTTTACATTGTTTAAGGTTTTATGCTAAACATAATCCAAAATGATTTATAATTAAAGATTTTTCTATAATTAGCCTACACTGAACAATTTAAGTGACATATGTGCACACACACTAATCATATGTCTTTTGCTAACTTTGGCTCAATTATAAAAGCCATTAGTTGTACTGAATGAAGAGTCATTTGAGAGTTTATTGTTGAACTGAGTCAAATGAACTGACTCACTAAAAAGAGATTCCTTTACGTGTACGTGTCTAGAAATCTTTATGTGCCTTGCTGTTGCCATGCCGATTGGCCACTCACATCACGATCGTGATGAACTCAAAGCTGAAAATAAATAAATAAATAAATACATACATAATAATAAATAATAATAATGTAACTTCTGTTTTACTAAGTTGAGCAGTGTAAGTTCTTTTGGCATATGGTATTCATGTTGCACAATGATGAATAATTGGTTATATATTTCTTTTTAAACAGTTTTAGCAAGATTTCATGGTAATATTAGTCTGCATCTATTTTCAAACTTTCTGTAACGTATTTTCTGTCTATTACAGATGTGTTATCTGGGTCCTTCACATTAGAATAAGATGGTGAATAGTTAATATTGAATTGGGAATTTTCATGGATTACATGTGTCTGGATTAGGTAGCGTTACATGGTGGTTTATTTTGCTGTTCATGTGACATGTTGTTGTGCTGATGTGGGTCTCAATGCAGTGACATGTTTGTTAGTTTAGTTCAATTACAGTCACTTTGCAACAGTGTAGTTTGAGTGATTTGTATATTTTCTGAACCGTAGACAGTTGAATAGAATAAATATACGGTGTGCTATGGATATGTAATACAATGTATACGAAACACAAGTCTCAATATTTAAATAATACAGTGCAATGGTCACAAACATGAGGAATGGAGCGTATACTGCACAATCTGTGAAGTGAACTGAAAGTCTTTATACTGTAGCTGTGATTGTGCTGTGAATTTAATGCAGGTGTGTGTGATCTAGGAATTGCAGTACATGGCAGCCATGTTTGTGGGCCGCAGTGCAGGATGGGAAATGTAGTTCGTGACATGAGAAGACTTAACACCAACTTAATATGATCAAATCGGGTTGAAATGAAATGGATACATTTATAAAGGGAATTTTATTTTATGCCTTTCACAAATGGCAATCAGAAAAGGAAACTAACTTGTGTTAAATTGAAACAAAGCCTATAGATGATAAATTTGATGTTAGACTAAGCTAAATACATTTACGCATTACTCCTAATTAGATATATTTAAATAAAGTGAACAAAATTTGATGTGTCATGTATGAAAGTTCTGATTGATATTTTGAGTAAGGGACTTTTGATTTTTTAATAAGGGACACTGGGGTGCATGCATGTCTACCCTTTAAACTAAACACTATTGTTGTACTGTCATGTATCAAGAAACTCTGGATTCCAGTTCCCATCAGCCACTGCACTGCACTACCTGCCACATGACCACCTGCATCTGATTCACGTTCGATTAATGAGCACTCGTGTGTATATATAGTCATTGTCTGCACTGTTTCCCTGTCTTTCGTTGTCTTAGAACGTGAATCAGGTGTCTTCTATGTCACGGTATTTTGTTTCATGCCACGGTGTTAAGACAAGTTGTCTTTGTGTCTTTGTTTTGTTGTACATTTGGTTAATAAATGTTATAATCTGCGTTTGCTTCTGCCTCAACCTCGATTCGTGACATGTACACAGTAAAAAACAAATTCACTAGGTTGTTTTGAATAAAAATTAGTGGGATAAAAGAGACTAGAGAACTGTAAAAACATGTCTAGATCTCAACCTCATTTACTCTATTTTTTTTTAGTTCTGTATTATTGGGATTATCACTTGTTAGCACAGATGGGATATTAACATGTTAGGTTAGTGTTCAGAAGGATATTAAGAAAGGAATTCAGGAAGGGATAAGAATTAATCTTTTTTTAGAATGAAAGTATTTTTTAAAGACAACAGACTAGAACTCTTTGACAGATTAACTAAACATGAGAGTAGAAGACCCCTTTATGAGAGATGTTATTCCTTTGATTAGAGAATTAGAGATTACTTAAATCATTTTCAAATGATTTGATAGACCAACATTATCTTAGTTCTGCAGCAATATTCATGATCCACTGTGTCGAAAACCTTTGATAAATTGATAAAAAGGGAAGTGCAGTAGTTACTTTTAACTAGAGATTACACAATATTGTTTAAGTCTTTCAAAACCGCTGTTGTGATATGATTTTTAATGAAACTTTAATTACTAGAAAAGATTATTTTGCAATCTGATAACATGTCAATGGTTCACTGATGAGGCTTTCTAAAATTTTTGGTAGGACACAAAGCTTTGGAATTGGACTGTAATTATCTAGTATAGTGGGATTTCGCTCTTTTAATAAAGGAGCAAAAACAGCTGATTTCCAAATTTCTGGTATAACACCAGTGGCTAATGAAAGATCTATTAAAAAGATAAGTTAAAGGAGATGAAATAATATCAGCTGCTAAATTCAGGAATACAGATTCCACACAATCAGGACCTTGTGATTTGTTTATATCAAACAATTTGAGTGCTCTATAAACATTAGAACTCTTAATGTGTTAAAAACTGAACTCATCATTTTGAATGACTTTCTGCATTATAAAAATCAGCGTACAGTAAATCACCTGGTAATATTCATCTTTTAATTTTTAAAATTAAAAGGGTTTTGCAGTTGTGTGTTCCCAGTTGTCTGTCTCCAGTTTCCAAATTGGACAGTAATGGTGGCATCCCTCTTCCTGAACTCACTAACATACCGAGCAAATAGTTTAATTGAATTCTGATTGTACCTACTGCACTTCTCACTGTATGAGTTTCAGATGCGCATGGTTTTAACCAGTGCGCGAGGGGGAAGTTATGGGAAAAGACAAAACAGCAAGAGGACTGCTCTCTGTACTTACAGGCAATTATGGATATTATTTTTTTTACCTTACAGGCAATGGTGAATAATAATCTGAGTGTAAAATTCATGCTCAAAACAAGGTCAGAAAGGGAAAATTTGTATTGATAGGGCACATATCAATGCCAGAAGGGCCGTTTAAGCACTTGGTGATAGACAGGTTTAGCAGATGGAGGGAGGCAATGCCATCAGCAGACTAAACTGCTGAAACAGTGATTAAATTTTGACCAGAGAGGTAATTCCTAGAGTTGGCATACCATCTAAGATTATCTCTGACAATGGCTCAGCATTCGTTTGAAAAACAGTGTTACAGTAACTGTGAATAAATAAATAAAAATTATGTGTTTATCACCCTCGGTCACATGGAATAGTGGAAAAGGTAAGTGGTACCTTTAAGGCTAAGCTTAATGCAATTTGTGCTGACTCTGAACTCTTTTCAGTAGATGCTCTACCTCTTGCACTAATGACCTATCGCATGCAGACTAACAGAAATATGCAACTAACACAGCATGAAATGCTTACGGGTCGAACCATGTCTGTGTCATATCTGAAAGGTCCTTATGAAGAACTGCCGCTGAAGTAATTACAGATGGAACTAAGAGCATGTATGTGATAACTAACTGCTATGTATGAAACTATCTATTCACAGGACCAGAGCTGGGGACTGAGAGAGGAGACAGAAGTTCCTTGTCCTGTGACTCCTGGAGAACAGGTGTACCTAGGGGTCTTCCAGCCCAGAAGGGAAAGGCCATTCAAAGCACCTAGATTAAGACCTAGGAGAAATGAGGATCAGCTGATCAAAGGGGATGATCCAGTGGCTGACATTGCAGAAGAAAGAACAAGAAAAGACGTGAGAGAAGGTCTAAATAAAGATAGGGGAGAATGGCAGTCTCATGTGATGGCAAAGAAGAAGGTCTGGCAGGGGTCGTTCCAACAGAGCAGAAGGAAAGAAGGGCTCCTGCTGCTGAGAGTGGTTGGTTCTGATGAGCCTGATACATCTGCTGAAGGAGAAAGAGGCCCAAGCAGACATCCCTTCCAGGACAACATTTCCACAATTGACATGTATCCAAAACAGTACTGAACTAGAACTGAATGAGACAATCAGTGAGCCAGATTGGATCTCTCATTGGCTGCAACAGGATGAAACAGATTCCAGTTCCTCAAGTGAGGATGAAGAAGAAGTATGATGAACCATGCCCTGGGTGTACATACTAGCTTGACCTCTCCTCAAGGGTGGACCCCCTGCGATACGCAAAGTATCTGGGTCAAACATTGTTAACACATCCCCTGAGAAAGGATGCAATGGAGTTTTTATTTTTTGCTTTTTCAATTTTTCTGTTTTTTAATTTTTACATTTTCTATTACAATATGATCAAATGTGATTAAGAGACAGGGTGATCATGGTCACGATTAATCAAACTGAGAAAATGTTTGTATTCTTGTTTCTTAGTCTATACTTGTATCAGCTATATGAACTTAATCAACTGTGTATTCTACATACCGGTGACAACCACGGTGAAGTGCAGAACCAAACACATGCTCATGCTAACAAACACTTTTGATTTTTGTGGTTAGAGAAAGGGAGGCAGAATCTTTTACTCCTTTCTAGCCAATAGGAGGGGAGATGTTTGGTTCTGATCTCCAGAGACAGTATTTGGTCATTGTTAGATGGCTGACGTGGTCATAAATTGATCACTAGTTAGTGTAAATGAAGGGACTGGATTGTGAGATTACTCTCTTTAGCTAGATGGGGCTTAGTAAGCCCCCGAGGGGAGAATATATGGAAAATATCTGTGAAGTGCAAACAATATGTGTAACTGACATTTGGATATGTTAATAAAGTGAATTCAATATTGTAACCCCAATTTTAAATTATAATTTAAGTTTTTTTATAAAATAAAAATTTTTTAAAAACATAATCTATATGTATAATCAACAGTTAGAAGCATAATCTAAATCCTTAGAACAATGTTTGATCAAGTTATATTCTGAGTGGATTTGAGTTGAATGAACTTTGTGTTTCAGTGTACAACAATTATTCTCCTGTATTAGCTGGCACTTGTCTCCACAGCAATAAAAATTGCCAGTAGATATTCGCATGCGTGAGTTAATAACTTTGAGGCAGATACAAATTAGGGAGTGAGGAGAGGGCCTCGGGAAAGGAGGTAGATATCAGCAGGGACAACCAGTAGGGACAGACAGATGCTCATTGAGGCCTAAGAAGGGAGTCAAGGTCAAGACACACAAGCCTCTGTGAATCCTTTTTTTGCAAAAGAAACCATGTCCTCATGAAACCTTTTCAAGAAAAACAACTAACTGCGCATGTTCCAAAAACTTCAGATAACGCATAGACATGAATATTTAATTTTGGCAAAAGAAGATTGGTCTATTTCAACGAGGAAAAGCAAAACCCCACCAACAAAGACTATGCTTTGGAGAAAGGTATATAAAGACATGTTTGTGTATGCATAATTCGGACACTCTGCAGACTGTCACACTTTATTGGTTTTGAATAAAATTTATTTACTTTTTGACATCTACTAAACTCTCTTAAAAGTTTGATTTTCTTCATAACACTCCAGACAGTGAAGGTCGTGCTCTTTGGTACAGCTGATGTGTTACAGAGACTCTGTGTTGGACTGAGATGTTCTAGTTTTTGTGTGTGCATGTTAAAGAAAAAAAGGGGTAAAGTGTGTAGACACGACCTGCATCACCAACTGCACATCAGTATCTATTTAAAAATCTTCTTCACTCAACTAAACGTACAGATCTTTACTGTGAAGCCACTACAGTGAAACCTTCAAATCTTTTTTCAGACATGAAGAATCATGACAGTAGCATCAGTTTGACTATTAGGTGATGAGCATGTTTCTTATACATATTAATGACTTTCAAAAAATTTAAATAAAGTCAAAGACAAAATGATATTGATTTTAAATAAAATCTAAGACAAAATGATGTTCCACCAGTCAGACTGAGTAATAAGTGATGATTCCTGTCTTGATCAGTAATGAAGATAGAAAAGTGAAAATTAAGAGTAAACAGAAGGAAGCTGTAAAGTTGTTGTAATGTGACTCAGTTACAGTGTAGCTCACTGAAAATAATCTGGAACAAATCTGAGAGCTGAAATTACTGATACATTTTACATATAATATAAAGAAAAGTAATAGCATATTATAACAAAAAGTAATAATATAAACTCACACACTCACCTGATACAGTGAGTGTAACAGCTTCACTGATCTCTGATCTCTGAGAGTCACTGCTTCTCCTCCCTCTGCAGGTGTATTTACCTCTGTTATCATTTATAACTGATCTGAAGCTGAACTGTATTGTGCGGTATGGGTAGAGTGTGTTATCATTCTTATACCAGCTGTATGTCCACTCAGTGTCTCCTCCTCCCTGTATTTCACATCTGAGAGTCACAGTCTCTCCACTGAACACATGTTTATCAGGCTTTATGGTCACCACAGGTTTAGGGCTCTCTATAAAAAAAATAAATTCAATAAAAATTATCTATGAATTAATCCCCGAGAGCATTATTTAAATGATAGGTAAGATTTTAAAATGGAATACAGTATATCTGCTCACATGTAAATGATTAAGTTCTGTCAGAGGTGGACTGAGTCATTTTAACAATCACTACTAATGAAGTAAATGTAGATCACAGTTAGGAAAACTGACTCAAACCTAAAATTAACCAAGTTACTGTTCTGATCATTTAGATCTTTTTCACTATTGATTCATGTCTGAGTTACAGTGTGTTTTCTGTCCTGTTTTCCTGAATATTCATCTTTAGGAACACTGAGTGACAGCAAGGGAACAAGACACTAAAGGTAAAAGATACACAATAATACTAGA
The DNA here is from genome assembly GCA_012411365.1 of Ameiurus melas. Lineage (NCBI taxonomy): Eukaryota > Metazoa > Chordata > Actinopteri > Siluriformes > Ictaluridae > Ameiurus > Ameiurus melas. The sequence continues at coordinate 10,804,310 of CM022756.1, forward strand.
AATAACTGAATGGGTAAAATTTAATCACAGTTTTAACAGGTCTATTTAATAAAAAGAAGAAAACATGATGTTAGAAAACAATTCTGACATAAACATCTTTACTCATCACTGTAAGTCTGATCAGTTACACCGCCTTTAACCACTGAACCATCATTAATCTAACCTCCCATTTTCCAACAAAACACATGCTTTGTTGAACTGTTTTTCTTTTAGGATTCTAAACTCTCATTCTGTCAGATTCTACAGCCTCTTACACTCAGTGGTTCAGTATAAAAGTTCGACCCTCGTCCTCTTCACTCATTCACACTCAGGCAGGTCTCCACTCGAGCATGTTGATGTTTCTGAAGCAGTAACTTTATGAAGCCCCTTTTACAGCCTCTGAGCAGCTTGTTCAAAGAGTTTTACAGGTTTTGGTGACATTTTCTACCAAAGCTAAACTAGTGTTGTTCCACTTGCTTTCCAGCTCACCTCACACCAGCCCTGCTCAACCGTGCTCACACTGTCTCTCTCTAACTTTAATAACATGATTTAGCTGAAAGAGTTCTCTGTATGTAGCTGTGTAAATGTTGCTATATTGTGACTCTGCTCACATGTTGTTTATATGTTCAGTGTTGTGCAGAATCCCTTAACAGAAAGTCTCTTACTCACCAGTAACATTTACCCAGAGTGCATCACTGTAGTCTGTGTAGTAGTGTCGGTTTCCTCTTCCAGCTCTGCACCTGTACTGACCTCCATCAGAGACACTAACTGATCTGATGGTGTAGGAGTGTGTTTCAGTCTCAGTCTCAGTGCTCTGTGAGAGTTTGTTCCAGTAAAACTTCCATCCATCAGACTGCGGCTTCAGTGTACAGTACAGAGTCACTGAGTTTCCTGTCAGTACAGCTCCTTTAAGGTCTGATGTGAGTTGAGCTTTAGGTTTTTCTGTTAGAAATGAAACAAGTTCAGAATGTGAAGTCTTTACTACACTAATCACTTCTACAGTAAAACAGTATTACTCTCTCTGTGATGTCACTGTCACGTGTGTCTTTGTCTACTGGAGCCTGCAGCAAAGACTCAATCAGTACACACAAATCCAAAGATATACACACCTGACGATTTGCAAATGCAGATTCAACAATTAATTCATAAATGTAAAAACATTCAGAAATGTACAGACACACGTGTGTTTATGAACTCTGTGTTGCATTTGTGAATGTGAATTATATAATATATGAATTGATTATATTATATAATATATTCACATTTTTTGTGACTTAGCATATGCATTCCTGAATCTCTCATATCACGTGACAACTCCTCCTGCAGGTGCACTAGTTAGCTAAGGAAAACGCAAATGTTGTGTCAAAATAAAATTCTTTTAAAAATACTCATAGAGCCCTACACATTTGAAAATCTTGAAAATTATTAAATTATAAACATTTGTGCATGATTTGAAAAAAAAAAACTTTTTTTTGTCATTTTTAACAAGCAGGTGTCTATAGCTGAATTCCTCCAGACAGTGAAGGTCGTGCTCTTTGGTACAGCTGATGTGTTACAGAGACTCTGTGTTGGACTGAGATGTTCTAGTTCTTGTGTCTGCATGTTAAAGAAAAAAGGAGGTAAAAAGTGTGTTTTGCTCTTGGCAGTTTGGGTTGACTGCACCTCCAACTGCACACATCAGTATCTATTTAAAAATCTTCTTCACTCAACTAAAGCATCAGCTTGACTATAAAGGGAAGAACATGTTCCTTATACACATCAATTATTTCCTAACAATTTAAATAATAGCTGAGGAAAAATGTCACCAATCAGAAGAGCTAATAAGTTGTAGTGATACTTTACAAATATTTTTTTTCTCCTCATATGATAAAATCTGGAACTAATCATAACTTTTACATATATACAGTCATGGACAAAATTATTGGCACACCTGGAACTTTTCCAGAAAATGCACCATTTCTCCCAGAAAACTGTTGCAATGACAAATGTTTTGGTATACACATGTTTATTACCTTTAAGTGCATTGGAACAGCACAAAAAAGCAGAAGAAAAAAGGCTCCTGAAAACTGCTCCAGGTCTCTCTGATTTGAAGGGTGCCTTCTCGCAACAGCAATTCTGAGATCTCTCCATAGGTGTTCTATGGGATTTAGATCCGGATTCATTGATGGCCACTTCAGAATTCTCCAGCGCTTTGTCTCCAACCATTTCTGGGTGCTTTTTGAGGTATGTTTCGGGTCATTGTCCTGCTGAAACACCCATGACCTCTGCGCAGAACGCAGCTTTCTGACACTAGGCCCTACATTATGGGCCAAAATCTTTTGATAGTCTCCAGATTGCGATTCCTTGCACACAGTCAATGCACCCAGTGCCAGAGGCAGCAAAACAACCCCAAAACATCCTTGAACCTCCACCATGTTTGACTGTAGGTACTGTGTGAGCCTCTTTTTGTTTTCTGTAAACAGTAGAATGGCGTGCTTTGCCAAAAAGCTCTACCTTAGTCTCATCTGTCCACAAAACATTCTCCCAGAAGGATTGAGGCTTACTCAGGTAAATTTTTGCAAACTGCAGTCTGGCTTTTTTATGCCTCTGTGTCAGAAGTGGGGTTCTCCTCAGTCTCCTGCCATAGCGCTTCTTCTCATTCAGATGATGACGTATGGTTCGAGCTGACACTGATGCACCTTGAGTCTGCAGGACAGCCTGAATTTGTGTGGAAGTTGACTGAGGTTGTTTATCCACCATTCGAACTCTCCTGCGTTGCATTCTTTCATCAATTTTTCTCTTCCGTCCATGTCCAGGGAGATTTGCCACAGTTCCATTGGTTAGGAACTTCTTGATGATATTGCACACAGTGGACAAAGGAACTTTAAGATCTCTGGAGATTGACTTGTAACCTTGAGATTGTTGATATTTTTCCACAATTCTGCTTCTTAAGTCCTCAGACAATTCTCAGCACTTCTTTCTCTTCTCCATGATTGGTGTGGCACACACAGGCACACAACATTGTTGGTTGAGCCAACTTTTATACACTCTAACTGGCTGCAGTTTTGATTTCTTTATTGCCAGCACCTGTTACTTGCCACAGGTGAGTTTAAATGAACATCACATGCTTGAAATGAAATTATTTACCCACAGTTTTAATAGGGTGCCAATGATTTTGTCCAGTCCATTTTGGGAGTTTTGTGTAAAATGATGTCAAATTTGCCTTTTTCTTCTGCTTTTTTGTGCTGTTCCAATGCACTTAAAGGTAATAAACATGTGTATACCAAAACATTTGTCATTGCAACACTTTTCTGGGAGAAATGGTGCATTTTCTGGAAAAGTTCCAGGGGTGCCAATAATTTCGTCCATGACTGTATTTGAACAATAAATAGTTTAGGGCAAGAGAAGCAAGAAAATATTTTCTGTAATACTGCTACTGAATTGTGGGCACTGAGTAATAAAAGTGTTCTTAGCTGTGAGAACATTAGGAAATGTTCACACTGTTAATTTCTTACCTGGCGTTGTCTCTAACTTTCTGTCTCCTGTGACTGTGACCCCTTTAGTCACTCTGCTTGTCTCCCCTTGCACTCCATCTCCTGTAAAAAAAAAAAAATTGTATATCCATCTATAAAAAAGCGACCATGTCTCTGAATGAGAGAAATTGTCTTTTATTTCATGAATTGAGTTGTGTTCTATGCCTGCGCAAGGATGCATGCCTAAGAAGGTTGTTACGTTATCCAATGTATTTCTGTTTGCTCTATGTTTCATTTTTGTTTCTGTGGTGGCATGGGATTCTTTTGTCTCCTCCTCCTTCTCTAGGCCCCGCCTACTGCATGCGTCACATTCTGGCTTGCTAATGGATGATCACGTTTCGTCCATGCCTGCTCCGGCCTTGTACGACAGGATTGGTTGCCTGTATGTTTCCGGAAGTGTACTTAAGCTTGTCAGTCTCCATCCCAGGGCAGATCATTACCATTGTGTGGGGTGTAGAGAGAAGTGCTTTTCGCCTGTGTATGACCTTCCGCATACGTCACACATGACGCGAGGGGGCGAAAACATGACATCACCCCGGAAGAAGTCTGCACGTGCGCAACAGCGCTCAGCTCACACTGTTACTCCGGGAGAACTGTGACAGGTTATTTAAATTTTTTCAAATAAAAGAGGTTTTGATAGTTTGATAGTTGGTAGATTTATGGGGGCTGAGATGACAGACAGGGTCATAAAAATGGTCTAGCACCGCCTCTGTTGTCCAGCAGAGATATGGGGAAAAATGGTCAATATTGGAATAGCTAAATATAAAATTAAATGAAAAATCTAGAATGCATGACATTTTTTGCCGAAAGTGACATTTTTTTTTTTGCTTTGGCTAGTAATCTGCACAGTGAATAATAAAATCTGGAAAACAAGATGCAAAATAATTATACACCAATCCCATATCTCTGCTGAGGTTGTGTTTACACAGATCATAAAAGAATAAAAACAACAAAGGACAAGTGAAAAAAGGAGAAAAAATAAACACCCATGGAACATTTTAAACGCGATAGCTGGCAGAGTGTAAATATTCATGTTTTAACAACGTATAGGTCTATTTTAATATTGTAACCTTTGATATGTTGATGTAATGAATACTTGAAATTTGTTAATAAAGTATGATTTTTTAAAAAGTGACTGTGATAAGCACTGCGATTTACCGAAAGTTGAAATTTCTTCAATTCTCCATGACCAGAAAAAACACCAAGCACACAGCGATGAGTGTGGAATAGACGCTCAGTGTGTCGTCACAAAGTTTTTTAAAATACACAGCACTCCCACTGCAAATAACTGAAAATACTCTGGCCTCAGGGAAACAAACGTGTGGACACACGCCCGTAAAGAACATGCTATAAAGAACATGCATTCTAGAATTCTAGAAGACAGTTTTAGACAACCCCAATTCCAAAAAAGTGTCACTGTGTGAAATGTAAATAAACACAGATTGCAATGATTTGTTATTCACAATAGAACATAGAAAACATATCAAATGTTTAAACAGAGGAAATGTACCATTTCAATGGGGGAAAAAAGGTCATTTTGAATTTGAAGGCTGCAACAAGTCTCAAAAAAGTTGGGACGGGGCAACTTAAGGCTGGAAAAGTAAGTGCTACTAACGAAACAAAGGAACATTTAGCAACTAATTAGGTCAGTTGGCAACAGGTCAGTAACATGACTGGATATAAAAGTTGTATCTTAATGAGTCAAAGTCTCTCATTATTTACCTCATTATTTGAAAAAAAAATACATGTAAATATTCAAGAAAAAAGGCTTAATGCCTTAGACTACTAGACATCCAATGACAATGTACAAGGTTAAAATGGATACAAAATTATCTTTTAAACAAATTACACAAGACTATGTGGAATATTTCCCCACATAATTTTTTTTTTCCCACAGAATTTTTTGTGAAAAAATGTTTTGAGGTGGGGAAACTACCAATGAAACTTTTTTGGATCTGAACCTGCAAACATATCACCTCACAAATATACAATTTGGAACAATAGACACATAAAACATAATACAAGAAAAAAAAATCCTAATAGATTGATTTGAAAAAGACATACTATGGGTTATACAATTAAGAAGAATGGATCTTTAAAATATACTGAGTTTTTGAACAGTTTTGGTAATAACATCTGTTCCGAAGAGTTTGAAAAAGTAATAAGATTCATCTCTGAAGAAGTAAGATCACTATTTAGAAATTTCTCACATACCCCAATCCACAAAATAGAAGAGTCTATAGCTTTTACTCCTTTAGAAAGTTTAGATATTAGAAAGTGTAAGAATAAACATATTAGAACTATTTGCAGAGGAAATATTATTCCCCCATTGTGTCATATATTGCAGTGGTTCTCAACCAGGGTTGTGGAGAGTGATCGGAAGGGGGGTGCAAATTATTTTCAAGAAAAAACACAGCATCATTTGGGTTCTCAGTGTTCTTTTCTGCTGCACTCACACCTCTCTCTGTGTTTGCTCTGTTCAGTGAGGGGCTGAGAGCCAGAGATTTAACAATGTCACGGATAACGAGACGTGCTCTTCATCCCAATTCATTCTTCATTCTTAAAATTATTGTTATGTGAATGTTTTTAGAACGCAAGACAAAATAGTCTTAGATAGTCTATTAGAAATAGTCCACGTTATTATAGCCTAGTTCTCTTGTTCAAAGTAGATATAGTGTTCAGAAATATTTTTAATCATTCATGTTCCATACCTGTCTGTTATACAGTTTTATAAATGTTATTTAAAAAATAATAAAAGTTATGAAAAGTAATTTAAAAAGTACAAAAACATAAAAGAAAAAAAAACCTATCTATCTATCTCTCTCTCTCTCTCTCTCTCTCTCTCTCTCTCTCTCTCTCTCTCTCTCTTTTTCTCTCTCTCTCTCTCTCTCTCTCTCTCCCTCTCTCTCTGCGCGCATGCGTGGCCTCCGGGGCCGGAGGGGAAAAGCTATCTCTCCGCCATGGCGTGAGGTGTGTGCCGGCTAATGGAGAACAGGTGGAGGAGATTCTACTAGCGGTGGGAGAGCGGATCGGGTGTGAGAACATCCACTCCGCCTCCCGAATGGACAAAGCTGTGGTGATCTTCCTGAAAAAGGAAAAACTCGTCGACACGCTGTGTAAAAGTGTAGTAGTGCTAAATGATGACCTGCTAGACATTACCCCCCTCTCTACTCCGGCGAACGAAGGGTAGTGATTTCAACGTGCCCCCTTCGTGGGAGACGGGCCAATAGTGGACGAGCTGATCCGATTCGGCAAATTCGTCGGCCCCATGTCCGATCTCCCGCTCGGTTGTAGAGACCACGCGGTGAAACACGTCCTGTCGTTTCGGAGAACAAGTGTATATGTTTCTAAATAACCGGGAACAAACGCTGGATGTTAACTTTAAAGTCAGCACGGTGGCAAAAGCTACACCGTCTACACGCCACCCGAGCCCCTGAGGTGCTTTGGGTGTGGGGAGGTCGGACACAACGGCTGAGCTGCCCACGCAGAGCGGCGCAGCAGAGGCTCGGGGGAGACGCGGCCGGGCGCAACAGCAGCGCGAGAGACAGCCAGGAGAAGGTCACTTGAGAACAAGAACCCAGAGCAGGGGGGGATAACGTCTCACCGAGGTCACAGCAGGAAGAGGTCAGTGAAGCACACACCACCGGGGCTACCGCAGTGCCCAGTGATAGCGTTGACACCTGTCCCCACGCCAGCAACGATAACGACACCCGTCCCCACGCCAGCAACGATATTGACACCCGTCCCCACGCCAGCAACGATACCGACACCCGTCCCCGCACCAGCAATAATAATGACACCCGTCCCCGCACAAGCAACGATACTGACACCCGTCCCCGCACCAGCAATAAAAATGACACCCGTCCCCGCACCAGCGATAAAAATGACACCCGTCCCCGCACCAGCAACAAAACCGACACCCGTCCCCGCACTAGCAACGAAACCGGCACCAGCAACGATAAGGGCACCCGTCCCCGCACCAGCAACGATGCCAGCACCTATGACTATTCCAGCGACAATAATGATGCCACACAGCGATCTGGTCTCAAGCCTGGCAGAGCAGTTGCAAGTGGAGATAGTAACCCCACACAACCGCAGCAGGAGCACCAACGAGACGTGAATGTTGATGATAAAAATCCTAAAATGGACAGAATAGGGAAACGGATGGAAAAGGTGGAGTACCCATCGAAACATGATGACGAGATGTCCGAGGACTCGAGCTCGGAGTGTGGGGATGGATCTTCAGGAGATGTATCTATGGAGGAGGAGGAGGCCACCGCAGAACAGCCGTATGTTTTTAACCGTCCACAAGAACCTGTGCAACTATACACCCAGGAACAGATCAACCGGTTCCTAAAAATGACTAAAGGGAAACGAAACGTTATACTGACCAACTTCTTCCCGGACAGGAGGGCCTTCGTTAACTCTGCACAGCACTCCATGGGAGTAATGTCCCCCAGGAGACGTTACAGATTGAAGAAATGGGCAGCAATCGCAAGAAGTGAACTGTTGGGTGATTCGGAATGACTAAGGGTTTTGAGGTTTAGGAATTGCTAATAGTATTAGTATTATTGTGATGGTTACTCTTGTTATTCACTTTCTAAGGGGGTCTTTGGGGGAGATCTGATGGGGTTCCTTTTTATCTTTTTTTTCTCTCTTTTCCCTCTTCCTCTCCTTCTCATCCCCCTCTTTTCTCTTCTTTTGTTTTTAAATGGGAGAAGATGTTCCCCCAAAGGTGCTCACATGTAACGGTACCAAAGGGATTTTTTTGGTGTGAATAAAGTTCTGTTAAAAATCAAAATCTCTCTCTCTCTCTCTCTCTCTCTCTCTCTCTCTCTCTCTCTCTCTCTCTCTCTCTATATATATATATATATATATATATATATATATATATATATATATATATATATATATATATACATTAAAAGAGGGCAAAAAAAACACCTAGAATTCATGCTGTGTGTAAAGATGATGTCTCTTGTATGGAATTATGACAAAACGGCAGTTTGCTCTTCACTGCTAAAATTTTACACCAGACTCTGCAGCAGTGAAGCGAGAGTTTCCACGTTGAGTCTATTTATTTTTTGCTGAGCTGCTTGCGCTGAATTAAAGCACCAGTACAGCGTTGAAACATTTAAATGAAGATGAGTTGACAAAAAAGTATATATTCCACAGAAAATATATATTTGTAGAGTAGTGTCCAGTTAATTTTAATATTTAAGTTGATATTATATATTACCAGTTTGATGTCAGTGATGAAGTTGAAATGTTTTTGTTTGTGGTGAGTGAATGTGAGTCTATCAGGAGGTTTTCTTTAGAATTCAGTCAATGTTAATATGAATTAATAACATTCAATAAGTTAATAAATCTTACTTTAATCTTCAGAATTTAGTTCATGTGTTAATGTTAATTTGAGTAATGTGTTTTCTGTTTGAAACCAGTTCCTGTGAAACAACTAGTTTTTATATGAATTTCCTTCAGCATTGTGGAATTAATTATTATTAATTTAAAAGAAAGTATAAAAGGCAGAGCTATCGGTATCCGTTATCGGTATCAGCCGATATCACTCTGAATAATCAATTATTGGTATTGGCTGAAAAATTTTGTATAGGTGCATCTCTAGTAATATTGAAATAACTTAACTTACACTGGAAAGTTTTCCTTGATTTCGGGACATACAAGTTCCTGTACATGATGAATGATGGGCTACGCTTAGGCTCAATTACCGCTCTGGTAATTGTGGTATTATATATAGTGTGAATTGAATGTGCATTAAGGGCACTAAGCTTTTGCATTTTTAAGACCTGTCTTGTGCACTTACTTTCTGTCATGTAAACACGTTCTCAAATGGCCACAAACACGAGTGTGGGTATTTGGACAGGCCCACAGTCAACAAAACCATCATCACAACGTTTCCTAACCAGAAGCCGTTGGTGCATTAAACCATCCAACTACAAAACACCATCCTCCAGAACACTGAATCTGGATGCTTTTCTGGCAGATGAGCTGAGCACTTTTTCGGCTCACTTGGAGGCAGCAGCTAACAGCGCTAGCAATGCTAACAGTGGTAGTAGTACTAACATCACTAATGCCTGTTTCACAGTAGATGCAAGAGCAGAGCTGAAGCAGCAAGTGTCTATTGTGCTTTCACATTGGCATCTATTGTATCGCGTAGTTGAACCACAGCTTGTGTACCGCAAATACAAGAATATGTGCCAACAAAAGTTCCACAGAAATATTTAAAATGAAAAAAAATTCTTCCCCTGTTACACCTATCACATGCTTTTTTTTATGAACAATATTCCGCTGTGATGTGATAGTTTTCCCCGTCCCACAAATACCATGTAAGCATGTAACATACTGCATATATGTAGTTTATATGATAAAAGTAATCTTCAACTAACGCTAAACTTGAAGGTTCAGCAAAAAAAGAAAAGTCCTCTCACATTCACCTGCTCTGTTTCACGGACATTTGATGAACAGAAATGTAATAACGAGTCCCTGAAAGCGGGGGGGGGGGTCAATATTAAAAGTAACAGTTTCTGGTGATCTACGGCTTCTTTAAGTACTACAGTGCATCTCATCCTCATGGACTGCACCAGATTTGTCAGTTTTTGCTGTAAGATGTTCCTTCACTCTTCCACCAAGGCATCTGCAAATTCTCGATCACGTCTGGACTGGACACATGGTTACATGTCATTTTCCACTGCAAAGACGATCAGCTGTCCTTCCTGTCTCACTGTAGCACTGTCTTAGGCATCTTACATTACAGACATTGCAGTTTATTGCTCTGGACACCTCTGCAGTCCTCATGTCTCCCTGCAGCAGGCTTATGGCATGTTCACAAAGGTGAGCGGGAACCCTAGACATCTTTCTTCTTGTGTTTTTCAGAGTCAGTAGAAAGGTCTCTTTAGTATTACTGTAACTGTGACCTTAATTGCCTACCACCTGTAATGTGTTAGTGTCTTAAGGACTGTTCCACAGGTGCACGTGCAATAATTGTTTATGGTTCATTGATCAAGCATGAAAAACATTGTTTAAACACTTTCTAGTAAAGATCTGTAAAGCTTATTTGGATTTTACAAAGTTATCTTTAAAATACAGTCTAATGAAAAAGTGACGTTTCTTTTTTTGATGAGTTTAGTTTAAAACATTTAAACATGCTTTTGCGGTTGGGGCAAAAAAGTCATGGAAATAGTGTTTTCAGTTGCTGAACGTCATTTGGTGACTGTGAAACACAGTAGACATGACTTATGTTTTATGATATGGTGAAATTGTTAATTTTTCATGTCAACCCATGTTTATTTTGACGAGGAACAATGCTCTGTCGCTTTAATTCAGCATGAGCAGTGCTGCAAAAATAGACTCAGGGCCGAAACGATTGCAGCACTGCTGCTTCTGCTCTGTTCCTGCTATGTGCTGCTGCACCACCTCGGCCTGCGGTGTGAACTCTCTAACCCAGTGGTTCCCAAACCTTTCCAGTAGTACTAACATACTTTTAATCTTTATAAGATGTCTTTAAAACACATTAAAAATACAGACTTCTGAATATATCCCCCTTTTTTAAAATTAATAATTACATCTTGCATCAATCCATTACATTAGAATAGGAATTGATTGTGTGTGTGTGGTTGTCTGAGAGTGAGAAAGAGAAATTCATGTATTTATTTATTTTTCACAGCAAATTGTTGAGGCCCCCCGGGCACCCCCTGGTGTCCCCCACTTTGAAAACCACTGCTCTAACCTATTACATTTACATTTATTCACTTAGCAGATGCTTTTATCCAAAGCGACTTACAAATAAGCAAAGCGATATATCAAGTAGGGAACAATACAAGTAGTGCTACTATACAAGATCCATTAATTGAATACCAGAGGAAGCAAAGTGCACAGAGTAGAGGTGTAAGTGCATTGTCTGTGTTTTTTTTTATTTTTTTTTTTTATTTTTTATTTTTATATTTTTTTTTTTAGGAGTTGGTTAGGTGTTCACGGAAAAGGTGGGTCTTTAGCTGTTTTTTGAAGATAGTGAGAGATTCTGCAGTCCGGATTGAGATCGGAAGAGCATTCCACCACTGGGGAACGGTAAGCGTGAAGGTTCTGGAAAGGGACTTTACGCCTCGCTGAGTGGGAACTACTAAACGTCGTGCATGCTGATTCTGCTCTGCTTACACATCCAGTGTGAAACAGGCCTAAGTGCACAAATGAAAGCATGCATGCAGAGAGTGTCAGAGCAGGAAAGACTTGCATCATCTCAGAGCACGACATGAGGAAGGCTTTCAGTAGCGTGAACACTAGGAAGGCAGCAGGACCAGATGGCATCTCAGGCCAGGTCCTTAGAGCCTTACTAATTACTACTTTATAAGCGTAATCTGATTACATTACTGCATGTAAAAATTTCTCAGATTACTAATTACTTTACTTTCACATTACTTTCAAAAGCTATCAAATCTACAAAAAATATACTACAAAGTGAAACTCATAGTTCTTTCAGTAATTTTAGCGCACGTGAATGTATGACATGAGTGTTTCCACGTATTTTCCTCTAAACCCTATCGGATTGGTCTCACCTCCATTTAATGAAGAAATATATGTATCATATTTATATGTACAATTTCATATTTTGTTCACAAAATAAAAGTAAATACTCTGTTATCATGGATATCAAACAATTGCAATCACAACACAGGTTTATCCAAAAATATATATCTTTGTTAAATATAGGTGTGCAACAATCACTGGCATTCCTTTGAATTCATATGAGTAAAATACAGTATAGGGAAGTATATTGAAGTATATTCCCATTGATGTTTTATATTTTTTAGTACACCTGGGTGACTAGGAACAGGGAATAGTTCAGCCATGACTTCTTGTTTCACAGGGGTATAAATATGAGGTAACACATGGGCTAAATGCCCTTAGTCATTCATAACAATGAGTAAGACCAAGGAATATAGCGGTGATGTGCCAGCAAAAGGTTGTTGAGCTTCGCAAAATGGGAAGTGGCTATATTAAAATAGCACAAGAATTGATAATGCCCATTTCCACAATCAGGGTAATAATTAAGAAGATCCATTCAACTTTAAATGTAATGAATAAACCTGGAATTGGACGTGTGTCTATATCGTCTCAACGCACTGTGAAGAGGATGGTTTGAGTGGCCAAAAAATCTCCAAGGATCACAGCGGGAGAACTGCAGAGATTAGTTGTGTCTTGGGGTCAGAAAGTCTCCAAAAGTACAATCTGAATTCACCTACATCACCACACGTTGTTTGGAAGGGTTTCAATTAAAAAAAACAACAACTCTACTTTCATCCAAAACAAACTCAAGCATCTTCAGTTTGCCAGACACTACTGGAACATCAACTAGGATCGGGTTTTATGGTCAGATGAAACAAAAATAAGCTTTTTATTAATAAAGACCAGAGGTGGTTTTGGCACACACAGAGAGGTAGCCATATGGAAAAGTACCTCATGCCCACAGTTATATTGGTGGAGGCTCTTTAATGTTTTGAGTCTGTTTTTCTGCCAGAGGACCTGGACATTTTGTTATGATACATGGCATCATGGACGCTATCAAATATCAACAGATATTAAATGAAAACCTGACTGTCTCTGACAGAAAGCTTAAAATGGGCTGTGGTTGGATCTTCCAGCAGAACAATGATCCAAAACATACATCAAAATCAACAAAAAATGGTTTACTGACAACAAAATCAATGTCCTGCCAAAAAAAATTAATTTTTAAAATATATTTTTTTGACCAGACAATAATTTTAGCCCCGAATAATTCCCCTGTTGGAGCGGTTGGTCACTATGTAAGCGAACATCAGTAAAAGAAAAACCCCTGCAATTTTATTCCCATGTAAATATTCCTATGGATGCAAGTGGAAAGCAAATCTTCAAAATAATGTTTTTACTCACTTTTTCTTCTAAATGTGTCATTGCCAAAACCCTCTCACTGGCACAAAAATTAAGACAAATGTCAAGTTGCACAAAAATGTGCAACAACATGTAACATGCTGTTAGAGGCAGGAAGGAAGTACATATACTCAGCAATCCAAACATCATATTCACTGTCCATAACTAATAATTGTAATAGTAGAAGCCTCGTTACTAATCAAAAGCAACAATATGAACCAATCTGAGAAATTTCCTTAATTTAAAAGTCCACTGATTGGCCCACTGAAGCTCCTTTATTTACACAAGACTGAAAAACTCGCTCTGCACACAATCACCTGGAAAGTAAGTAACCATGCTGATCCAACAGACTAATCATGGATAATTAGCATAACACATACAACTAACATGTTTTTCTCGCTCATAGCACAGAATTGAGAGTTAAGACAAGTAAAAGGCTGAAAAGGCTGACGGAGGACTGAAAGACATAATCTGAGATTCCTTATCTCTAACATGCAGCATTGTGCTATAATGATGCTCATAAAAGGTCAACGACATCATCATATTCACGATTCCATATCTAACAAAATAAGCAAATGAGCACATCCTTCAGTTTGTGTCTTTTTAAGTATATTTGCCCCTCAACATATATTTGCACCTCATCATTCTTATTATGCCATTGATGAGACCTGGTGGTATAACTGCGCAGCACAAATAGTCTCATTGTCAAGCTACTGACAAATATTATATTTTAGCCTCTAATATCTAATATCATGATCAACCATCATTGAACAACAACATTATAACAACTGATGAGACTTTGAGATGAGATAAAGAAACAGGGGATTATAAATGTGAACTTATAAATGTGCAACACAGAACAGGTGAACACATCAAGGAAACCAAACAATGATAAAACAGGACACATATAAGGACACATATAAGACTAAGCAAGAGAAAGAAGTGCTCTCACTGAGAGGGGGAATTCATGAACTGTAGTGAGCTGCATATGCATATAAATATATATATTACCCCAGTAAAATGTAATTCTTTGTTCACTGAAAAACATCCAGTTATATTACAACTATTTAAATAAACCATGTTAACATGCTAGAGATAAAGAACAAAACAGTGTAAGGTAAATGAATAATGAATAAATGAAATGTACATTAATCACCTGTTTGTGTAGAGTGGGTGAGTCCAGTCAGCACTAAATGTTCAGAGGGAAACAGAAAGGACAATTTAAAACAGGGATAAACACTTGGGGGTGTGCTGTTATAGGAAAATAATGAACAACAGGGTGGTATGATGTGGCCCAATGAGAAGCAGGTTTACTCTTACCATCCCAAATTAGTTTATTTTCCCATTACTTCCTGTTCTGGAGTGTTTGATTACTCTTACAGTATATCAACAATTTACCAACAAAAGCAATACATAATTTTATTAATGAACTGCATGCTGTACTTTTAAACTTTTCAAGTTAATTTGTATCACTTATAGCAGATATAAACAGTTCCTCCCCTTTGTCAGTGTCTGCTTTTTTCACACTTGAAGTTAAAAAACTGAAGAGTGTGAAACTTTAATATAAACCTCTGCTGTTATGTTGTTAAACACAGTGCCATGTCTCTAATAATATAGATGTCTCTCATTTAGAAACTGTTGCTTGATTTCCTGTCTGCTTGGCACAGTCTCCTGCTAAATGTTAAGCCCTACAGCATTTTATAATATACAGTATCTACAAGAACAATTTTCTCTACTTTACAGATGATAGAGTACATAAACTCTCTATAAACAAATTTAGAATAAAGTATAAAATGTAAAATCCTAAACAAATCCTGACTACCAATGTGTAACAGCAGTTAAAATGATCAGCTTTTATGTTCTGCACACGTGAGAGACACCAGGATGCAATTGCTGGAAACAGTGTTTGTTTAATCAATATTTAATATTTTACTCATAAAATAAATTGGGTTGAATGTGAACACACCACAACAAAGCACCATTCACGCTAAATTCAGAATCAAACCTTAACTACAGACTAATCAAATAATCCCACAGAACATGATTACAGGACTCTCAGCTTGTTAATTCAAAACTTAATTCACTACCAATCACTGTAATGAAGACACACAGAGAACATTTACTCACAGAGAAACACACAGAGTGGACGGAGCTCCATCCTGACACACTGATGACTGACTGAATGAGAAGTGTCTGGGTTAAAGCCTCCACACTTCCTGTGTTGTTAAACACCAATCAGACTTCAGAGAGAGAGAGAGAGAGAGAGAGAGAGAGAGAGAGAGAGAGAGAGAGAGAGAGAGAGAATGAATTCAACTGGAAATGTATGCTTTAGACAATTAATAGGATTCATTACAATCAACATGCATGCAAAGAGGGTAGACGCTGTTGTGGTTTCTGTACATGTACAGTCTTGGTGATGCTGATACTAAAAACAGCAACTGATCAGTATGTAAGGAGTCAGTTTTACTATTAGAGCTGTTAGTAAAAGGCCTGAAATGAGACACATGAATTGATTTAAATTAAACTGACATGAATTACACTTTCTCAAAGGAAGCAAATATACTGTTTCATTCACAGTCTGATGGTCTGAATGTTGCTGTCTGTCTGTGTTATATGTCTGTTTCTGATGAGACAGGACACAAGTGAATAACTTAGTGAGAACTTGCAGGTGTGACTGTTTTAATTTTGGCTTCACTGAGAATGTGAATGACAGCTTTTCCTCATTTCTCATTGGTTAAAGCCTCACAGCTGAACTATATTAGAAACCAAACCACAATAATTGTTCATGACTTAAATGCTATGTCATTTAAAGTGAAATTCACTTATTTGCTGAAGAACAAAGAAGAGTAAACTCTTTGTGTAATAATGCCAATTAATCAGAACATTCATTGCTAGATATGAACAGTTATTATTTTAATGTAAATCAGATCTGAAATGACTGACATGAGCAAATTTGCAGTTGTTTACAGTTTTCAGATAAGACTACACAATGAAGCAGGAAGCAGAGCTGTGGACATAAACTGTTTTGTTTACAGTGAGCTCGGCTGTGCTGTGTGAACCTACTGGCTGTACAAGGTACTGCAACTAAAAACATTATATAGTTGCTTTACTGAGTTACTGAGCTTCACATATGAACAGTTGTTGTTATGTTTTATATTTAATGCACTGTATACTCATGAAGTCAGGGTAAATCGATATAATATCTAATGATATAAGTTTTTTTATTACAGTATATGGTGACATAGACTTGACTGGTCTAGACTGAACAATATATTCTCTTTTTCTTAGTTCATTATTCATCACAAGTCATCTGGACCTTGCATAGAAGGGTTAAGTAGCATGAATACATGCATGTGCATCTTTCAGCCTTAGAATGGGAAATGTGATCAGCAGTGTAAAAACTGTTTAGCACCTCCTCTCTAACACTGTTGAACTCACAATGCCGAGAAAAGCAAAAACACAACAGCTATTTTAAAGTGCAGTGTAATTGTGCATTGCTTATGAAGTGGTGCTTGAAGGTTTGTGAACCCCTTAGAATTTCTGCATAAATATGACATAAAACATCATCAGATCTTCAGACAAGTCCTAAAAGAAGACAAAGCGAATGCAATTAAACAAATGAGACAAAAATATATTATGCTACATCATTTATTTATTCAGGGAAATTATCTAATATTACATATCTTTGAATGGCAAAAGTATGTGAACCTCTACGATTAGCATTTAATTTGAAGGTGAAATTAGAGTCAGGTGATTTCAATCAGTAGGATGACACTTAGGTGTTGGTGAGTGCCCTGCTTTATTTAAAAACAGGGATGTATCAGAGTCTGATCTTCATGACACATGTTTGTGGAGGTGCATAATGGTATGAACAGAGGAATTTTTTGAGGATCTCAGAAAAAGACTTGCTGATGGAAAGGCTTGAAAATTTTACAAAACTATCTTTAAAGAGTTTGGACTGCACCAATCCACAGTCAGGCAGGTTGTGTACAAATGGAGGAAATTCAAAACCATTGTTACCCTCCCCAGGAGTGGAGACCAACAATGATCACTCCAAGAGCAAGACCTATAATAGTCCACGAGGTCACACATGTATCCAGGGTAATTTCTAAGCACCTAAAGGCCTCTCTCACATTGGCTAATGTTCATGAACAATGGTATGCATGACAGTGTTGCAAGGAGAAAGACACTGCTCTCCAAGAAAGAACCCTGCTGCCCATCTGCAGTTTGTTAAAGATCATGTGGTGAATCCAGAAGCCTAATGAAAAAAAGGTTTGGTGAATGGATGAGACCAAAATAGAACCCTTTGGTTTAAATGAGAATAATTTTATTTGTTCAAGGAAAACACTGCATTCCAGCATGTCACGTAATCCTTATATTTAAGGTTAGAACGGATGCAAGTGCAGTTAAAGACTTTTATTTGAGAGAGATAGGTAGACAAATCCAAATCATTATACAAGAGCATGGTCAAAACAGGCAATGGGTCAAGTTATCTACAAACAGGCATAAACTGGGCAAGGCTAGATTCCAGAATGAAAATAAGAAATAAAGTCAACAAACAATAACAATCAATATAATATACAAGAGCAACCGTTTGGTAATAAGAATACACTCAATACTACGTGATGTGCGAAGAGACATGGGGGGTTTAAATGACAAATGTAATCAGGGGTTAAACACAGGACAGCTTAAAACAATGATGGCACACAAACAGGAAACAACCAATGACAGTACAGGGGAGCAGACAGGACATAAACTACATCAAAAGCACGTTTCCAAAGTAAACAATCTCAATGTCACCAAAGACCCAAAAGCATGCGTTCACTAAGAGCTCATGCATCGGGTTTCCGATGTGTTTCCGAGGAGAAATCATGACACAGCATAAGAACTTTATGCCATCTGTGAAACATGGTGGTGGTAGTATCATGATTTGGGGCTGTGTTTCTGCATCTGGGCAAGAGTCACTGATGGAAAAATCAATTATGAATTATACCAGCAAATTTTAAAGGAAAATCTCAGGACGTCTGTCTGTGAATAGAATCTCAAGAGAAAGCGGGCCATGCAACAAGACAACGACTCTAAACACACAAGCCGTTCTACCAAAGAATCGTTAAAAAAGAATAAAGTGAACATTTTCAAATGGCCAAGTCAAAGTCCTGACCTTAATCCAATAGAAATGTTATGGAAGGACCTGAATCAAGCAGTGCATGTGAAGAAACCGACCAACATCCCAGAATTGAAGCTGTTCTGTACTGAAGAATGGGCTAAAATTCCCCCAAACCAATATGCAGGATTGATTAACAGTTACTGGAGATGGCTTAAGTGTTTTGAATGCAATAAAGAGTGAATATATTCCACATGCTTTGGTTGTTTTCAGTAACAAGTCCATCCATCCATCCATCTTCTACCGCTTACTCCTTTTCAGGGTCACGGGGAACCTAGAGCCTATCCCAGGGAGCATCGGGCACAAGGCAGGGTACACCCTGGACAGGGTGCCAGTCAGTAACAAGTCTTAAAGTTTTATTCAGATCATAAAATGGTCTGCAGGGGCAGTTCCATCTAGAGCCACTAGAGAGCACCCTGGCTGTCTTTTCAGAACTTCTTCTTCTGTTGTCTCCCTCATTTCCTGTTTTACCATGCTCACCTGTTTGTTGTTTTTCTTGATTAGTTATCCTATTTAGTTCCCAGTTTCCATTCCTTTTGTTGCTGGATCATTGTGGTTGTTGCTTTACTTTTGTTTGAGGTTGCTTGCACTATGCATTTTCTTTTTGATAGTTTAAGTATTTCTAGCCTTGTTTATTTAGTTTGCCTAGTTTCTGGTTGTCCTGATTTTCTCTTTTTTTCTGTCCTCATGTCTGTTTCTCTGAGTCTTTGTTCCTGTTCTGCATTTGTATCCATTCATGGACTCCATCATGACAGATCATCAGTTTTACTGTTAGAGCTGTTAATGAAAGGCCTGGAATGAGACACGAGGATTTTTAACTTTCTCTAAGGGAGCAAATATATTGTTTAAATCACAGTCTGATGGTGTGAATGTTGCTGTCTCTGTCTGTTTCTGATCAGTAAACTTGTGTTCAAAGTTAAGGCAGGACCAATAATATTTATGATAACCCCAAGCAGAGGTCAAAGTACAGGAAGGTAACATCACAGTAAGCAGATCTAAGCAGATTTACACAGGAACAGGAAACTAAGTTTGATTTCTGCACTATAAACCCTACAAGATTTCATGGAAGGTGAGAATCATCAGAGTATAAAAAGTAAAACAAATCATGATCTAAACTTAGAACAGGTGCACACATTATGGAAAAGACCAACAATGAGAAAAGTCTGGAGACTGAACCAAAAGTAAATCATAAACAAAAGCACAGCAGCACTCACTGCAGGACACACGCTGTGCACTGAGGGGGAATTTGTGACAGTTCCACAGAATCCTGGTGCTGCTGAAGGTCGCAGAGACACTGAACCTCCACTGAGTCTCAAGATTTTCAGGAATAGAAACCTACCCACAATACTAGGTCATGTCTTTACTGCTATATTAAAGTGAACATCACATATTTGCTGAAAAACAAATGAGTAAATATAGTGTATACTTATTTACTGTATAATGTAATAGTTAAATATACTGAATACTAATGAAGTCAAGGTAAATGTATTGTAGGGATTTTAGCCAGTGGTGGGTGGAGCAGAGAAACACAGGAGGCTGTTTCAGTATTATGGGAACCGTGCTCTCTGGCCATCCAAAACATTTGGTGGCGCTGAAGCGGATCTGTCTCTTCCGCGCCACTGCGGCAGTCGCGGGAGGAGCGATCTTTGTTTCCTGTGCGCCTCAGTATATATTATCTAATGATGTCATTCTTAATTCATTACAGTATTTGGTGAAATGAACTTGACTGGTTTATATCTGTGTGGAGCTGCTTCATTCACAATAATATTATATTCTCAGTTTTTATTTCATTATTCATTACAAGTCATCTGGACCTCCCATAGAAGTGTTAAGTAGCATCAATATATGCATGTACACCTTGTTAGTCACAGCTTATAGATGGTTTGTTGACTGTAAAGTGTCTAAAGTGGGCTTTAATAAATAATGTGTTAATGATTGAAATGCAAGTATCTTGTCTAAACATTAACACAGAGTCTAGCCTGCCAGCCTTTGCTAATAACAAAGGTTTCTCTGGTCTACAGTACTTCAAATACAACATGATTTGTTCTTATTTTACTCAAAAATGCTGTAAAAGTGGTGTTATTACAAGGAGGTTTAATGAGATTTCTACACTATAAATTCTAAACAGTAATAAATATAGAGTTGCTTAGAAAGTGTAAAGGAGAAATAAGTCATAATAAATATTGTGAAAATGCTTTAAGAATGGAAAACTGACTCCAACACATCAAAAGTTTTATTTAAAGTAATATACAAATTATTTCTCACCTCTGACTGAAACCCAGCTTTTCGGTGACTCTCCTCTCTCTGGGTGTTTACAGTGGTAGAAACCTTCATCTGACTTTGAGACAGTACTGATGGTCATCTCTCCTGTAGTCTTGTTCTGGAGAACTGAATAATGTTTATAGAAATCAACACCAGAATCTGAGATCTTTGAGTTGCGATATAAACAGCGTAAAGTCAGAGAAAGAAGACACTGAAATCAGAAAGTATGGGCTGTGTGTTTTATCTGGGAGGGTGTATGTACCAGTTTACCTTTAAAGAATTACTCTAAATGAGGTAAACTATATTCACTTTACCATGTAAAAGATACAATAATGGTTCAAAAGGTGTACCCTGAAATGTTGAGTCTCGTACCTATTGGTATTATGGAAAGGCTCTTTTGAAAACCTAATGGTTTTCAGTGAGAGCTCTTTCTAAAACATAATGGTGTCTGGGTCTTCCTGAAATAATAAATCTGTATAAATAGAAGAGCTTCAGCTCTGTTTTTTTTTTAGATCATCCTTGGGACATCTCAACTGTGTGATCTCATGCAACAATAAATTTGGACCCTTGCTTCTCCTCACTCACGGGCCTGGTGTCTTAATTTCGTCCTTCACCTAGTTAATGTATGCGAGTATCTGTTTCTATGTTAAATATTAATTGTCTTTGGGTAATAGGCAAATTTTGATACAACAAAGACATAGTTGTCATGAGGCCGTGACGTGAGGAAGCAGGAAGGATGCAAGTGCAGTTCGAATGGTGACTTTTATTTACAGTGATGAGAGCAGACAGATCCAAAAAATGAGAAACAAAAGAGAAACCAAAACACTGGGCAAACACCCTGAACTAAGCTATGCTATGCTAACTTGGCTATGACTAACGCTAATGCTAAGGCTAAGACTAAGACTAAGGCTAAAGCTATGGCATAAACATGACATGAAACGAAGACTCGCTATAGTCGCACTCTAGTTCTAGAATAGACCTCTAGGTCTATCTAGTCTTCTTTGAATTACCCGCGCCGTGTGTAGCATGGCTCCCGGTATACAGTGCCTTGCGAAAGTATTCGGCCCCCTTGAACTTTTCAACCTTTTGCCACATTTCAGGCTTCAAACATAAAGATATAAAATTTTAATTTTTTGTGAAGAATCACCAACAAGTGGGACACAATTGTGAAGTGGAACGAAATCTATTGGATATTTTAAACTTTTTAGCAAATTAAAAAACTGAAAAGTGGTGCGTGCAAAATTATTCGGCCACTTTACTTTCCGTGCAGTGCGCAAACTCACTCCAGAAGTTCAGCGAGGATCTCTGAATGATCCAATGTTGTCCTAAATGACTGATGGTGATAAATAGAATCCACCTGTGTGTAATCAAGTCTCTGTATAAATGCACCTGCTCTGTGATAGTCTCAGGGTTCTGTTGAACGCGCAGAGAGCATCATGAAGACCAAGGAACACACCAGGCAGGTCCGGTAATACTGTTGTGGAGAAGTTTAAAAGCGGATTTGGATACAAAAAGATTTCCCAAGCTTTAAACATCCCAAGGAGCACTGTGCAAGCAATCATTTTGAAATGGAAGGAGTATCAGACCACTGCAAATCTACCAAGACCTGACCGTCCCTCTAAACTTTCAGCTCAGACAAGACAAGAAGAAGACTGATCAGAGATGCAGCCAAGAGGCCCATGATCACTCTGGATGAACTGCAGAGAACTACAGCTGAGGTGGGAGAGTCTGTACATAGGACAACAATCAGTCGTACACTGCACAAATCTGGCCTTTATGGAAGAGTGGGAAGAAGAAAGCCATTTCTCAAAGATATCCATAAAAAAGGCTTGTGGCAAACTTTAGACGAGACTAAAGTTTGCCACAAGCATTTTTATGGATATCTTGTTGGTGATTCTTCGCAAAAAATTATATCTTTATGTTTGAAGCCTGAAATGTGGCAAAAGGTTGAAAAGTTCAAGGGGGCCGAATACTTTCGCAAGGCACTGTATATACACCCAGGCCTATTAGCCCCAAACTGTTAACAGCTGTCGCCAATACCATAACACATGTGACACATGATGAGACGGGACGAAGACATGACGTGAACCCGGAAGCAGCACGCACATGTGCCGCAGCGCTCAAAGCGCGCTGCTGCATGGGGAAATCATGATAGAACCCCCCCCCCTCCTCCCTCTTCATTGGAGGCCCTGGGCCCATGGTCTGCATGACCCAACCGCATGGTGTTCCTGGAGCAGGGGAGCGGCGCGACGTCCCCGGCCGAACGGGTGAGCAGAGTGACATCCTCAGCTGGACATGGAGGCTGAGCTACATCCTCAGCTGAACAGTGAGGCTGAGCGACATCCTCAGCTGGACATAGAGGCTGAGCGACATCCTCAGCTGGACGTGGAGGCTGAGTGGAGGCGTCCTCAGCTTGTACAGGACTGCTGAGTGACGTCCTCAGCTGGGCTGGACAGCAGGACAGTTTCCTTGGCTAGCAGGAGCTCCACTGCCGAGACTTGGACATGGGCCTTGGCCGGGACTTGAGATGTGAGCTGTGACTAGGGCTTGGACGTGAGCTGTGGCTAGGGCTTGGACGTTAGCTGTGGCTAGGGCTTGGACGTGAGCTGTGGCTGGGGCTTGGACGTGAGCTGTGGTTGGGGCTTGGAAGTGAGCTGTGGCTGGGGCTTGGACGTGAACTGTGACCTGGGGCTTGGGCCTGAGGCTTGGCTGTGGTGTGGACCTGAAACATGGCTGTGACTTAGACCTGAGACATGGCCGGGACATGGACTTGGGACATGGCCGGGACATGGACTGGAGACATGGCCGGAACATGGACTTGAGACATGGCATGGACTGCTAAGACTTGAGACATGGCTTGGACTAGAAACATGGCTCGGACTAGAGGTATGACTTGGACTAGAGGCATGGCTTGGACTAGAGCAGGGGCCATTTGGACCCATTTCACATAGTAAAGAAAACACTGGGAACCACAAAACTCTTTTTGAAATTTAAATGAAATAACACTGCATATAACGGGGGTTTTTTTCTGCCTTTGTGCTATGTATAAACAAACTATAATGTGTTACATTTATGAAATCAATGCAATCAACTACTGCAGAGAAAATGAAATAACATTTCTGCATGCAACAAAACATTTTTAAATCCGAAAAAAAGACGTTGGGTTGAAGTTTAAGTAAAACACTCAATGTCTATTTGAGTCCTTGTAGTAATGAAAAAAAAATGCCGAACTTAAATTAATTATCCACTGGCAGTAAACAAAAATGCCGTCCTCTCTCTGTGTGCCGTCATCCTTTTACTGGTGCCATCACCTGTCAACCTGAATAATAAAATGTCTGTTTCACTGAACAATGAAAAAATATGATTATATGCAAAATAATAGGCAATTAGAATATTTATCATACTTGGTCAGTGGGATTTCTGCTCCTGAACCTCAGTGCACAGCATCTGCACATCGGGGTTGTATGCCATCACCTTCATCTTCACACAGGATTGTAAGCTGTCATCTGTGAGGCGTGTGCGATGTTTGTTTTTAATAATGTTCATGTTTGAGAACACCTGCTCACATACATATGTGGATCCGAAGATCGACAGGACTCCAAGTGCATACTTTGTCATGTTCACATAAATGTCGGGGATAGTTTCGAACACAAGTTTGTCTGGTTTGGGGAGGTTTTCAATATCACGCCATTTGTGAGTCTGAGCAAGAACAGCCTTCTGACGTGAAACATCTTCAAGGTCCGTTGTCAAGCGCTTGAACTTGGACACCCACATGTCTTTGTTGACTATGTCAGCCAGTTGACTTGCGACATTTGACTTTTTGTTGTTAGCTAGTTTCTCATTACATATTAAGCACACTGGTAAACGAGTCTCGTCAGCAGTGAAAGCAAATGAATCTTACCACGTAGCATTGAACGTCCTGTTTTCTTCAGACACTTTTCTTTTCTTTGAATTCTCCATAGTTGGCCTACCTGGGGTCAAAAAGTTCAAGAAACCGCACACTGGCGGGTGTCGCACATTGGAGGTTGTGACATGTATTAAGAGTGACAAAAATATTTTAACACATTTTATTTAGATGTTAAAAGATCGCCATAATCTTTACAGAATTACATTTTGAAAATGAACGAACTAAAATAAAATACATTTTAATTAAATACTCATTAATTATTTTCAAAAGCTGAGCCGCATCAGAGGGATCCAAGTGCTGCATGCGGCTCCGGAGCCGCGGGTTGCTGACCCCTGGACTAGAGACATGGCATGGATGTCAGGCACCTGAGACTTGGCTTGGACTTGGGCATCCGAGACTTGAGACTGGGTTTAGGCTTGGATGTCGTGGACTTGAGACTGGGTTTGGACTTGGACATCGTGGACTTGAGACTGGGTTTGGACTTGGGATCTGGCCGGAGTTTGAGGCTGAACTTGAGCTTTGGCCGGAGCTTGGACTTGGGACTCAGCCTCGGCTTGGACCTGAGGCGTGGCTTGGATTGGAGGTGTGGCCTGGACTGGAGCTTGAGGCATGGCTTGGGTAGGAACTTGAGGCTTTGCCGGGATGGGAACTTTAGTCTTGACCTTGGTTGGAGTTTGAGTTTTGGCTTTGGTTGGGTCTTGGACGTGAGATGTGGCGTGAGCTGTGACTTGAGACTTGACTGTGGCTGGGACTGGAGACTGAGCTTGGACTGGAGACTGAGCTTGGACTGGAGACTTAGCTTGGACGGGAGCCTGAGACTTGGATCTGAGTGGAACTCTGATTATTGGGTTCACAGATTTGGAAATGAGGGGATTTTGCTTTACGGGATGACCGGTGATGGCTCTGTCACTCTCCTCATAATAGAGGTTGAAGGGTGGGCCGGGCTGGGGCTGTCCATTGACTCTCCACCCCAGTAGGTCTAGTCCACAAACTTGTCTGGGCTGTAAGAACTTATTCATAAAAAAGTTCCGCAAACTGCTTGACATCATGGACTGCTCTGCCCAGTCACGAGCCGGACCGCAAAACTTCGACACCATAAACCCGCTCCACTGCTTTTTCGAAGGCTTGGGATGTGCCAGGCTGCAAAAATACACCTGGAAGTCCATCAGAAACTCCAACGGGTAGCTCCCAAATCCCGCTGTACCAAAAGGAAGCTCTGCGTGGAATTGCACGGATGAAAAACACGACCAGTAAGCCGAGCGTGCCTCGATGCAGCGCTCAAAGTGCGCTGCTGCACGGGGGAATCATGACAATAGTCTCTTAGTTGAAAAAGTTATTTTTAAAGTTTTGGTGAAGAATCCAGTGAGAAATTGTACTTCAGGAATAAATATAGAAATTAAATTTTAAGCATAGAAACCAGATGCTTCATACAATAGTCTTTCTTCAGCTGTGGAAGCAAGATTTCTTTCTCCTACAGTCACAGAAGTACTTTACTGGTGCAGGTATTGAAGGGTTTTGTGTATATTTTCAGTAAAAGAGAGAAAGAAACAGACTGATTGATTGATTGGCCCAAACCCCCCTGAACAAAATCTAAGTATTCAAATATTAGGCTCATCATTGAAACAGACATGCATATTTAAATATGTATTGGAGCAATATGGCTTTTTAATCTTGAACTTTCTGCTAACAGAACAATTGATGTCAATTTCTAAGTTGACGCAAACAGAGACCTCTGTTGATCCACAGACTCCACTTTTGAATGGATTGATTGATGGATGCTAACATTTTTTTAAACTGTTTTTACACACTCGTTCAGACCCTATAATAGCTGTACAGATTGAGAAGAATCAGACGTGGAGATTGTCCACAAACAGCTGTGATGTTGAAGTGAAGTGTGCAGCGCTCGGAGCTGAGAGTGTCTCCTACCTGTGGAGCGGCTAAAAGACTGGGAGTGGAGCTCAGCTGCAGTTCCGTCTCTCACCAGCAGAAGGAGCTGTTACACTGAACTGCACTGCAGTTAACAACATCAGCTCCAGTTCTGCTACAGAGACACTGAGCTGTAGTGTCAAACCCGGTAAAATCACACTTTTCCTGTAACTACACAAACTTTACAAAAATGTCCGTGCACTGACTGTGTGTGTGTGTGTGTGTGTGTGTGTGTCCTTTGTCTCACATGTAGAAACTCAAATATCAGTGCTTAAACTGATCAGTAGTCTAGTGGCGGCCTCTCCGTATCTGCTGGTGACCATCATCCTGAGTGTAAAATGTTACAGAGCTCGAGGTAAAAACTACATAAAATAATAAATAGTCCACAGTTAAATACTATTTCCCTTGTTATTTATACTTATTTGTTTGTTTATTTGTTTGTTTGTGTATTTATTTATTTATTCAATATTATTTTATTTCACAAGTCATCATAACAGCCAGTATGCCATGACAGTAATTGAGGAATAAGCATAAGAATAAGAATACGACTTTGCTGTCTCTGTAAGAAACAAGTTGAACACTGAACTACTCAGGGGCAAATAAATTTAATTCTGCTACAAAGTTTTTATAGTTTTATAGTTTTCATTTTTATAAAAATATTTTAATTTACAGATCACAACACTATTATGACTGCCGGGAAAACTCGGATTGCTCTTCAGTCTCTCTGGGTCCTCTTCCAGCCCCCTGTATTTCACCAGATTCTTCTATTTCTTCATCATCTTTTGCCATCACTCGATTGCCAGATCTATCACCACTGCAGTATTCTGCACTTTATTTTAACTCTCACTGTTTACTTTGCTGTACTGTTATCTGACTGTAACTGGAGGTCACACATATTCATGTTTATCTGTCCCTGTACACAATACCTGCCATGTTCACTGCAGCCAACATTATATTGTGTTGTAATACTGTATAATATAATGTTTTTGAGAAAACATGAGTGTTTAACTTCATGAAAAAGTGGGAGAAGGGGAAGTTTTTGTGCTTTAATATAAAATGTTATATAAAATTTTTAAACATAAAAAAACATTTAAAAATTAAATTGTAGGTTATATTAATAAAAATGAAAATGCTGCTTAAAGCTGATAAAGTGCACCAAAGCCCGGGGGCATGTTGATATTGTTTACTTCAGTCTGTTGTTAAAAGACCAGAGGAGGAAAGAACTCTCATACAGAATATGGCTTTTTTGCATTTTCAAAAAACTGAACATGTTTAGTAAAGTGAATGACAGTGCATATATTATGTGTGTGTGTGTGAATATATATATATATATATATATATATATATATATATATATATATATAATGTATATGTACTGTATATTAAATATACTAATGTATACTAATGTATATGTAATGTATCTATATTTATATAAATGTGATTGACGTTGTTCACAATAATCCATGGAATATCTTTGAAGCAGTAAGTGTGAAAAGCCATGCTGACAGCAGCCATTTAAACGGCAAGCAAAAAGCGGAAGTGACCGTGCATGGAGTCCAATGAAAACATACTGAGGCATCGATGTCATTACATTGCCACTAACCAATGAGACACATGTAGCCCTGCCAAAAGTGCAGCCCCGCCCCATTCTGCAGGCTGCAGCCAGGACCTTCTCGCAACTCTCGCCGATCGGTTACATTCCATAGACTGTAAAAAAAAAAGATGGACGACGCACCTTCACTCTCTTCCATTGTAGAAAAGTGAAGCTGCCAATGTCCCAATATTGCACTGACATCTCGGAGCTCGAGTTTGTGCAGTAGTGAGTGTGAAGTGGAGCCACGGTATCAAGGTCCTGCCCACACTCCTGCAGAATCAATCACATGCACACGCCCCTGAACTTTTTCAACTCATTATGTCAGTGTGAAATAAACAGTTAAGGAAATGTAGAAATTAAACTTAAAGCGCCAATCTCCTCCCGAAGATCCTGGAAAAAGTCTGTTGGTGTTTCAGTGATTACTTCACTCAGAGAAGCTATCAATCACAGCTGTCAATCATGACGTCACACCCCCGTTTTTATAGCATCAAATAACTAACTAAAATCAAATTTATTAAAAAATAATAAATAAATAAATAAATAAATAAATAACACTTGAACTTACATCAACATGACAAAAAACTAGGCCTACCTAAAATGACAGAAACCATCTTTTGAAAAATATTATTTAAAGTGTAATTAGATTGTTTAGTTTGTCTCATGTCCCTTTAGATTACATGGAGAGGGTGGGGTTTATGACATATATTTTTGGCTTCACTTTTCAGGACTTGTGCAGCACACAGCCGCTGCTGTGTTCAAAAAGAAGAAATGGGGGGTTATGGAATGGCCTAGTCAAAGTCTGGATTTGAATCCCATACAAATGTTGTAGGGGGATTTGAAATGGACAGTATATGCTAGAAAACCATCAAACATTTCAACTAAAAGAATATTGCATGGAAGAATGGTCAAAAATTCCAGCAAGCCTAGTGGACAATTATGCAAAAACACCTACAAGAAGATATTTCTGCTAAAGGGGGCAATACAAGTTTCTGAGGCCAAGGGTGTACTTACTTGTTCCACAGAAGAATATCACATCTATTAATATATCTGTTGTAAAAAAAATTATTGAAAAAGCTGATTTTCCTTGTTTTTATGTTCAAGTATAACAACTTCATTAATAGCCACTGTTTCAAAGATGATAAAATGTTTACATGTCCAAATATGTCAAGACAGACAACAACTTCCATGGGGTGTACTTATTTTTTCAAATGACTGTAGTTTTAAATTTAAGTCTGTTGTGATAAAATACACAGTAAAGACCTTGCAGTAGATACGACTGGTTGGACAGCTCTTGACTACACAAATTGGTAGTGGACACTATGCTTGTTCATGTCGGGAAAGTGCACACAAGATGGAACTCAAAGTGGCAAGTACAACATGATTAATGAATATGTAATATCGTAAATTGTAGCCATAATTTTTTGCAAGTGTAGTAGATTTTAAATAAACTGTTTCAGTAAGATGATGCTGGACTGGTCAGAGTGAAATGATCAAAGAGACCATGTGGAATAAATTCACTAAAATATTCCTCAGGGTGCATTTGGTTTAATCCATATTTCATGGTGAACAATATGGTGACATCAAAAGTATTGTACACGTTTTTAGAATTTACAGCAGTTTATGGTTTGCAATGTGTACTGGTCCTTCACACACACACACACACACACACGCTCGTGCACGTGCACACACACTGGAGCCAAAATCATTCACAGGAAGGCTTTGTGGTAAGCCTGTCTGACTCGGGGTCCATCTTGCAACAGAACACATTGTGTCTTTCCCATTTGATTCTGCGGTTATTATACACTTCAAAGAGGTGCATGGGGTATACTGTAAGTAGGGTATGAGAGTAGGATCTTGAGAAGATCTTGGGGAAGATCCCTTTAGCATCTGGTCTCACCTGAACCTTTGTCTGATGCCATACCACCACATCCTATGCTAACCACACAGGTCCACATAGGTACTATGTGCTCTAAAAAAATCTTTATAATTATGTTATTGTTAAAGTACTCAGCAGTTCTTGTTAAAAGGTAGCGTGTTATATGAATGTTCAGAGATTAATGTGATTAAGCAGTGGTCAGAAGTGTTAGATACTAAATGTTGAGCTTTTCAAATATTTTCCCAGCAGTGGGTTTATGCCATTCCTCTGAGTAAAGTGAACATCTTATGTTTAATTAAGGGTTTAATTCAAGCTTTGGCCCGATCTGGACTCCATGCACCTGGCACATGAAGTTGTGCTCCAGCATTAATGTTGTCATTTACGTTGTCCACCATTTTCAACAATGTTCAGGAAAACTGTGGAAAATTAACAATTAGCAACATATATATGGTTTTCAATCATTTTTTTTTCCCAGCTCTCAAAGAGAAACAAATTGATTCACTCAGAAGAGATAAAGCCATACTGGCTCTCACCACTAGAGGTCACTATGACCAAAATGTTAATCACTTTATATATGTTAGTACTCACCTCTCTGTGAGATTTACTCTCATGAACTTTTTCTATAATGTCACTGTGGTTAAACATTACAGTCAAAAACAATGTCCTCAACAGACTATTTGAGACTTGAGGAAATATTTCAAGGCATCATTTATATTATACACATAATTTCTAACTGGACATTCCCCTCTGCTCAGCAGGAGTGTACAGTAGTTTACTCACCTAGTTGGTAAGAAGCAAGTTTAGTTTCATACTAAAGTTTTCACTTGGGTTGAGTCTTCTGTGTCAGTGGTTCTCAAAATGGGCACCGCCAGATGTTGCCAGGGGGGCTGCATAGAAATTCTAGAATATTATTTTAAAAAATTATTATTTTACCTGTATGTAAGCTGGGATTGTCAACCTTTGAACTATGATGTGCATAAACATGAGGAATATTAATAAATAGTAATAGAAATAGTAAAAGTAATATAAATAATAATAAATCAATTATTCACAGCACACTAAGACACACACCAAACAGAGGCATCCATCGATATACTAATGTACTGTTAGCCACACGCTGATAAAACCTACGACTGTTTAAATTTGATAGGTTATTAGATAGAAGACATAGTCTCTTAGCTGATAAAGTTAATACAGATGAACCTAGCTTGAAAAAAAATAAATTGCAAAAATTTCACAAGTCTAGGGAGCCACAAAGGGATGCACCCGACACAATTGGGGCCTCACACTGAAATGATTGCGAACCGTTGCTCTAATTTCTAGCTTTGAATATTGAGATAAAATACAAACGTACAAACAGTTAAAAACATGTCCTTTAGCTGTGACAAAAATGATGATGGCTCGTATTCTGCTATGAGAAATGTTTTATATTCTGTGTTTGTTCTGATCAAAACACACCCATGTGGTGAAATGTAAATCAGCTTTGCACTAATAAATCTATTTTTCCCTAATTTTTGTTTTAGTTACAAACTGTTACAAACTTTTGTCACCTTTCAAAGCACCATATCATGTAACATTCTCTGTATGAGTCAGTGAGCACTGTTTAAGGGGTTAAAACATCTTGAGTCAGTACTTTATGAAAGAAAGGGATGTCATTTGTTAAAATGCATTCATGTGTGGCTGTTATAATTTTAGCTCTACTGCGAGTGTGAAGGAAGGAACATTTCCTCATTTCTCAGTGGTTAAAGCTGCTCAGCTCAACCAAAAATGTAGGACATCTAAGAGTAAAAACAGTTCATGTCAAAGCCAATTATGTGCAAAATTCCTCGCCAGAACTCATTATTCGTTCTTTATGCAAGATCTGAAATGACTGAAATAAGACTAAAAAGCAAAACTGTCAGTATTGTTCCAGAAGCAGTTTTTCCAAAGTGCCTAATTTCCTGACCTGTTTATTTGGTGTGTCTGAGTGATTTCTCCTGTTACCAATAATCTAGTAATCATTTAAGAAATGAAGGTGAAACAGCTGACAGCAATGTTGTGAGGATGATTTACTGTGTGGCTTAAAGAGAACATGTGCATCTTCCTCCTTATCATTTACAAAAATAACTTGTGCCTTCTTTAGATTTGAAACAGGAAGTGTATATGGTTCCTGTCATGGGCCTGTCTTTAAAAAGCTTTAAAAAAATGAACAAATGCGACCAGATAGCTCACCTCATGATCAGAACCTGATCATGTGATGATATTTCCAGGTGAATGTGCACATAAATATGTAAGGTTTGAGACATACAGACAGCTATATAATGCACACCCAAAAATAATAATGCATACCCGATGTGGTAATGTGGCCATGAGGAAGCAGAGGATTGAGCCACTGATATTCAGTTATTTGCACGAGTGATAGAGCAAGAAAAAAGAAAGTGAGAGCACAAGAGAGCATGTGAGATTGCAGTAATGAGACAGAAAAGCAAAAGTAAAAAAGTATCAATGGTGAAAAAGTATCAATATTTATTTATTTATTCATTGTATTTTCTGTAGTAATAATAATAATTAAAAAAAACCCTGTGAACAAGTAGTGTCATGTAACAAGGAGGGAATTCGGGATTTTATTTCCCAGCAGCCACTGAACCATACTGCATCATTGTCACATGACCACCTGCACCTGTATCATGTTTCTATTTAACGAGCACTCCTATATATAGCCACTGTTTGTACTGCTTCCTTGTCTTACGTATTGTCTAACTTGACCTGTGTCCCTGTACCATGTTTTGTTTCTTAGTTTATGTTTAGCCTTAGCCACAGTATTTTGCCTGGTTGTCCTCGTGTCTTTTGTAGTTTCTTGGATACTTGTTATTAAATGTTTGAGAATCTGCGCTTGCTTCCGTATCAACTTTGTAACATCACAATTGATATTTATTTATTTATTTGTTCTGATTTATATTCTCAGCATGAAACAAAAATAAAACTGATCTCTCTGTCTCCAATAACTGCATATCAAAGGCTCAAGCCTCTGTTACTAGCTCTACAATAATATTTTGGAATTAGCAAAGGAGGCCTGAGATTGGGATGTGTAATAAATTAGTTCCACACACAAGAATGTTGTAAGGACAAAAACCTGACAAATGTCTTGAAATAAAACATTTGAGCAATGTCTTGAGGTCTGGTAACTGTGGTCTAAGTGAAATAATCGACTCTGGTCGGTTGAATTACTGTAAGATAATGCACACCTGGGGGTATTTCTTTATATACATACATTTTTATATCCTCTCTCTCATAATGTGAGCATCAAAAATATGAGCATCCCTGCATTTGTTAGATAATGCACTAGTTCTCCCATAAAATAGTTGCAATTACAAATGCTTTGGTATTCTTGTGTTTATTTCTTTTGGTGGCACTGGAACAAAAACAAGCAGAGGGGAAAAAAAAGGCTACACGTAGAAAATCCATCCATCCACCCATCTTACTCCTTTTTCAGGGTTGGGGGGAACCAGGAGACTATCCCATTGAGCATGGGTCCACAAGGTAGGGTACACCCTGGACAGGGTGACAGTCCATCGCAGGGCACAATCACATACACACTCACACACCCATTCATACACTACGGACACTTTGGAATTAGTGAATTGTGAAAACAAACACTTCCAGACCTTCATTTAAAGTGAGCATATATTTTGCATTTGGCACACAACCAATTAGCACTGATTAAACCTCAGTCATGTCTGATAATGAAGAGAACAGCAGTGGTTAAAAATATTTATGATAATTGAATATATTATGCGTTAAAAAATGTTAAGTCATTGTAAAGTATTGCTGAAAATGGTTACCATAATTTCCGGACTATAAGCCGCTACTTTTTCACACGCTTTGAACACTGCAGCTTAAACAATGATGCGGCTAATTTATGGATTTTTACGGGCTAATGAGCTTCATGCCACCAAAACATTTAACCTCGTCACATCAGAGCAATGAAACATCGTGACAGTGAAGATAGCCATCAATGACTTTTCCTGGTAGGCAACTGTATTTATTTATTTTTTTTTAAACCCGGTCACATGCACTGTTCGGAATAAAAGCATTTAGGGTACGTATTTAATTAAAAGTTTTTTAAAATCTTTCTGTGTTACATCTTTCTGTGTAAATATCTCATGTTACAACGTGGACACCTGCGGCTTATAGACAAGTGCGGCCTATATATGTACAAAATTATTTTTCTTTTTAAAGTTAGTGGGTGCAGCTTATATTTAGGTGCGCTCAATAGTCTGAGAATTACGGTAATATGCTAAGAAACATTGATGATAAATAAACAATAAAGTTAATTAAATTAAAATGCAAAAAAAGCTTGTAAAAAGCACATGCTGTCATTTGAAAGGACTTTGGGATGGGCGCGCACTTCCGGGGTAGCGTGCACGTTAGCCGGATTCATTGCAGGTGTGTTTACTTTCTGTTTAATGACTTATGTTATTTAAGTGCCTGAGTTACCGAGCACCTTGCTCGCAATTGTTTGTCGCTGTTCCTGTCGGTATGCTTGAGTTACGTAGACATGTTCGTAGCGGTCATATTTTTTATGTTAATTCTATAAGTGTGAATGCCCTGTTGTCACTTCAACCTTGAAGACCATGTCTGTATTTGAGTTTATTAATAAAGACTGATCTGCGCCTGCATCCGCCTCCTGTCTACGTACCGTAACACGTCATAATACATTAAGAATAACAAAATATACTTTCTGTCATATTTGTCATAAAGTTTGTAAACCACTTTACAGTTCAATTGTGCATGATTACAATAAAATGTTTTTTTTTTTTTTTTTTTAAACCTTAATGCTGGCATTAAAACAAGAAAAGTGGATAATATACGATTCAGATAAAAGACACTTATTTAAAAATACAATAATATAAATACCATAATAATAAAAAGAACTGCGGAGGTTAATTATTATTCAAAGCTTTTCACACAGCATATATACAGCCTTTTTTTGTTCCTATAACATCTAAACTCAATTTTACTCAATACTAAAAAAATACAAATAAAATCTATTGAAAAAATCATATGGAAGAGGCACTTGAATATATACCGCATCACTGACTGTTTAATGCAGTGAGGAAAGACAATCCAACATGCGTTTGCTTTGACAATCCACAAACAGGTAAATTGCAAAAGTAAGTAATAGAGAGTAAATAAAATCAAAATAAATAGAAATTCTTAACTTGAAAAAAAAGAGTTACAATTATATCAATTGTATCAATAGAAATGTTGAAGGAACATTTATTTTGTATATGTTTTTTTTTTCTCTAATTAGGATTATTATTAAAATATTAACCAATTAGTACTCAGTAATATAAACAGAATTGCCAATTGATTAGTTATACTTGCAACTTAGTTTAAAATCGATAACGCCAATACTCATCCAGTGTGTGTTGATAACTACATTCAGCTCCTGCTCCTCCCTTAACAAATCCAATCAGGAGTTTCTAAAATGCTTAGATTTGAGTACTGCAAAAAATACAAGCTTTTCAAACACTATTATTTTTTTCACCATGTTTGTTTCACCGTGTTATTTGGCAGCTTCAGCCATTGCTGTTTGGACACTTTGGACTTTCTTCATGAACCTACAGAAAAAGGACATTTTATATCATTTCTTTATTAATGACACAGACTACTATTGGCAGTGATTTGACAATAGTCTAGTAAAGCTGTGTGTAAATTCGTTGTTAGGCCAACCAAATGAAAAATTCTAAAAAGCTTCTTATCTTTGTACTCATGTGCGTATAATAGAGAGGTCACCCTGTGGAGGCTTTGAAACCTGGTCTCCAGCAAATAAGAGGAGAGAACTCAACCCAGTAAGTCACCAAGTGGGAAAACAAATGGCCAAAGATAACCCAAGAGCTCAGGCCCCTAAAAGTCTTTGCCGAGACTACAGAATAATATATCCTTGCCCACACTTATGAATCTCCACAGTACAGCTGACTAGGGTTGTCCAAAGTACTGGTACTTCGGTACCAAGTTGGTACTAAAAATAAAAAAAAAGTTGATGGTACCTGATTTTCATAAGTACCGATAATACCGGGTCAACCCAGTACTGACACGCTGCCTGACAGGTAGCCAGTCGGGAACATTTCACCGTGCAAGAAAAAGACATTAGAGCCAAAGCAGTAGCAGCTCCACCGGTTATCAAGGCTGTGTCCGAAACTGCATGCTCACCTACTATATAGTAGGCGAAATACATTAATTTTTCTCGGACACTCGTTTTCTGCTTTTGATGCTGTTACCACTAAGTGTGTAAAAGCTGTGCCCCTAAAATTTATGTCCTAATAGATTAACCATGTTTTCAGGAAGAGCGGCTGCTTACCAGCAGTATTTACTCAAGCAGCTGAGTTTAAAATGATGGTAGCGGTTACATTATGAATCTTGTGGCATAGTTTTATTGGAGTGTATTATTGAAAAAAAACATTCTTGTTTTTGCTTACTTAAGATATTATAGCATACTTGCGTTTAACGCTAATACGTTCAAGAGTCCTTATTAACCATTTAATGCTTTAACTATTATTGGGGTAAAATAAATTGGAGGACATGATGGGGTTTACAAATTTTACACATCAGAGGCTTCTTGATGACCGTTATATCTGAAATTTATGTGTTAGAATATTATAGATGGCTCGCACTGTTTATGTCTTTAATATCAGTCAGTCAGAAAAACATTTCTACTCTTGCCTGGATAACTCTAGTATCTTTAATAATGATTATATACTTGAAGTATACAGAATGACAATTTTAAAAATACATTTTATTTTGATATTTAATTTTATTAATAAAATAATCTGTTGTTCAATTAACATGTTTTTGTGTTGTGCTTTGGTACTGAAATTGGTACAGAGTACCGTGGAATTTTACTGGTATTGGTACCAACTACTGAAATTTTGGTACCGTGACAACCCTACAGTGGTGAAAGCCACAAAACTCATAGGTAAAGCTCACAGAGAGCTGAAAATGTTAAAATGAAAAAGCACTTCTTAAGCACGACATGCACTATATCAGGGTTGTCAAGCATACAGCCTGCAGTCCAAGCCAGATCAGTCAGAAAATGGTTCTAAACTTGTCCAACAAATTAACTTAGCATGTGTATGCAAAATTTAAATAGTCTTGTGGACCATTAAATCAAAAGCTTTTTTAAGCGCTAGTTTGTTATTCCTCTAGGGGACAATAAAGAGTAATGAACCCAGAGCCATAAATTGAAAATCTTTATTAGAAAGCTAACAGTTAATAGCTATTAATTGCTTGAACAGCAATGGAGCAGAATACTTATGCTATCAAACTTCTGTTTTGAAAATAATATACCTTGCAAATACACTCCCATACTTTATAGGCTTTTTTGTGTAGATGACATAATAAAATATCTGTCATGTGTCATGTCATAGGATCCTAATTTGTGTACAGTTTGTTTAGTGTTATTTGTCTTAATTTATGGATTTCTTTTGGCTTGCTTTCTTTTAAGTCCTTAATATGTATGACTGCGTTTCAAAATATGGCATGTTTTTTTTAACTGAATTAATGTTAAATCTTGATAGTGTAATTCATATGTAAAATCGCTGTAACGGCAACCAATTTATGAGTAAATTTATACTTGAATAGGCCTCATTTATCACCATGGAAATGAACAGAGAATATTACAGAATTATGCCTACCTGCATTATACTTTCTGCCCTTTTTCCTAACCTGGGCATAAGTTGCATCAGCAGTTTCAGTGAAATCTCCTGGAGGATGAAACATAGACATAGAAAGCAGTTTCAGAACACAAATGGAGAGCATTGCAACTGAATTACAGAAAGAGCTGGTATGTTTTAGATTTTTTATTATGATGGTCAGCACAGTGATGTACAGTGGGGGAAATAAGTATTGAACGAGTCAGCATTTTAGCCCAAGAGCCAAGGACCACTAGGAAAGAGCTCCAGAAACACTTAGAGGCAGCAGGTGTCATCATCACAGAAAAAACATCTTCTGATCCTCTGACTACTGCCTGTATCACAACTACAATTTCTGCACTTACTTCCACATCAGGTACTGTAACGATTTGCCTTACCTTGCTTGGAGAATTGCTTTTTCTTAGTCTATTCAATATTTTTTATTCTTTTTTATATTTTATTATTTTTTATTCTTAATTCTTTATATTTCCAGATTTCTTGAGTTAATGCTGATGTCATTGGAAATATATTTACTGAAAATTTTTTTGACACATTCAATACTTATTTCCCCCACTGTCACAACTCGTGACGGAGCGGATGAAGGAAGGAGGTAAGCGCACTTAAGAACGAGTGTAGTTTATTTACAAAGAGGCAGGCAGACAAATCCAACACGTAATCCAAAGGTGTAGTCAGAAAACAAGCGAAGGTCAGGCGAACGGCAAACAGGCATAAACTTGGGGCAAGGCAGATATCAACAACGTGGCATGGAAAACAGGGTCGAGAAACAAACACAAGCATAAACATGAACGTGAACTATGACAATGATCTGGGAGCGGATAACCCAGCGTGAACTATACTTAACAAGGAACGTGATACTATGTTTAATTAACCGCGCCGTGTGTAGTACGGCACGGGGTATATAAGCCGGCATAAATGAACTTAAACAGTGTTCAGCTGGAACTAATACGGACACATGTGGGGATTTAACCTATGACAGACACAGGGCAGGGTCATGACGAACATAAACAAAACACACGTGCCCTCACAGCCAATGACAGAAACAAAAACAAAGAGCACATGTTCAAATGTCACAACACGCATTCGCAACCGCGCGAGAGCATGCTGCTTCAAGTGGGAACCGTGACACCCACTGTATATATTAATTTTTTTCTTTATTGCCCATGACATTTGAGAAATCTCCAAATTTAATAAATGGTGATAAGAGTTAAAAAAAAAAGTTAATTGGAATAGTATCAAATAACTTTGTGGCTTTTATGTCACAGTTGGGTGATTTGTATTGCTGTGCCATAATCTCTTTGCACATTTGTAAGACTCTTTAAGAGCATCTGCCAAATAACTGACTGTAAAGTAGACATACTATTTGATTGGTCTTTCCCAAAGATCCCTGTTTGCCTTTATCTTACCTTTATCTGTGTTCTGCTTCAGTTCTGAGTAAACAATGTCGGCTCCCTCAGTGCGCTTTCCTAGTGGGCAACAGTCACTGATTTCAAACATACCATTCAGACCCTTTAACTTCCAGAGCTACAGGACATTTAACTCTTCTATTAGTTTCATTGTACATGATTCATAGCAGGTTCTAAATAATGTGCTTCAAGATGAATAACTGGCAAATAATCCAAAGGGTTTTATCAAAAACTAAAGCATTTTGCATTAAAAAAAAACACAATACAAATTGAAATAATTTAGACCCACCTTGTATTCTGTTTGGTTTCTTTGGCTTTTTCAGGTCAATATCAGCATAAGTCACATCATCGAGTTTGCTGGCATCATCTATAAAAGGGAACAAATACAGCTTTCTTTTCTCACTCTTCATGCTTGCATAACAATCGTTTAACAAAGTTCACAAGATATACACCATAATCACATGCAATTTTACAGTTCTGAACCAATTGTAGTGCCTTGTCCTAATTTCTCAGATACTGAACATAACACGAACACAATTTCCCATTAATTTTAAGTTCCTAAGACTAATGGTCACTAGATGATGCAGAAGAAAACACACTTTGCATAAACACAGTTAACCTAACTTAACCTAACCTAGTCTCGGCAAAGACTAAAATAAAATAAAAAAATAAAACAAGTGATCTAATTTCACTAGCAGCTATATAGGTCCATGCCATGATACTACCTCCACCATGTTTCACCTACACCACCACTCTTAATCACATCATCACACTATCTTAATATTTATTGTATTTGTTTACAATAAATTTTTTGCCGGACATTTGAGCAAAGCATTGCCTGGTGTTTCTACTTTTCCATTATGTCCTATGGTAATCCTATATAAGAAACATAGCGACTGATCATTAATAAATCATTAATCTTTAATTAGTAAACGATGTATCACCTGCTTATAAATAATGTATTACCAAACCTTAAATTAACATGTTACTGACACTTATTTGTCTTTGAATTTGACTCAAAGTGACTCTATCAAAAATCTAATGGAAAATCAACTGTAAATCTATTGTTTGCTAGAGAGTTTGCTTTTTGTCACTAAATGATCTACATCTACAGAAAGAGGCCATTTAACTTACACTGCAGACAAACTACAAATCTGTTTTCTTAGCCTATCTTGCCTTTAACACTTGTCTAAAACACTTGAATAACTATTACAATAGAGGCCATAACATTTTTTATGTATAGAGACTACATCTTGCTAAAAAAAAACTCACTGTCAGTGTTCAAAAGTTAGTTGTTCCCCATTGGATACAAAAATGTGTGAAGAGCCAAATACATTGAGCTTCAAGATCCTGAAGCTTGAGGCCAGAAAAATTTATAAAAAAAATATCAGACTGGCCCATGGCCTGGCAGAGCATCTGAATAAACAGGACCATAACTCCTAGAGATTCTATGATTTATTAAACTGTTTCTTCATATTTCATAATTAATTTAGGTCAAATAGTGTGTGCTGGTGTACAAATTCTTACACACTGCACTGTGTATGTAACTATGGATTTTTTAAAGTTACAGTACCACTGTAACCCTGTAAACATGCACTGATGTAATACCGCTATTACATTTTTACATATTACAGACAAAAATGAGCCAACAAAATGTCAGTGTAAACGTAACTTTGTCACCCCATTGAGGTATCACAGGATATGTGTAAATGAATGAAAAGCTGTATACAATAAGTACCACAATAAACAATATGTCCTACAAGATATTATATTTACCATTGGGTCTCATGTTTTTGCATGCAATCATAGAG
This sequence comes from Ameiurus melas, assembly GCA_012411365.1. NCBI lineage: Eukaryota > Metazoa > Chordata > Actinopteri > Siluriformes > Ictaluridae > Ameiurus > Ameiurus melas. The sequence goes on from CM022756.1 coordinate 10,845,356, forward strand.
TAAACCACTTCGTCACTTCGTCTCGTTGCAGAGTCATCTAAAAAATAAATTTAGGCTGTTTGCATGATAAAGATCAATAGCTACTGAACACTATTTGTTCCTATAAAAAGTCTCATGTTCTTTTAAAATAATGTGCAGTAGACAGCATTACCTTTACTGCGAGGGTTAACATTTTTCATCTCAATTTGGGAATATATCACATCACCTGGCCTTCTGGCTGCATCATCTAACATAGAAAATTAATTTGGGTTAATGCAAAAGGCAAAAAAAGTAAAAACCAAAAGAGTTGACATGAGTTTTATGCAGTGTTCTTACCATTTTGTTTCTTTTTTCTAGTCACAACCTGTGAGTACATACAAGTACTGCTAGAGCCAGCTGCAGAATCAACTAAACAAGAATAAAACCAAGCCATTAGAGAAGCTACTGCAATGTTGTGTTGCCAAATCCTTCTCAGTTTTAGCAGCAGAAAGTTTGGTAAACTATACCTGTGGTCCTGACAGCAGCATTTCCATATACATTTTCACCATCTTTTAAAGAGAAAATGAAAGACTTTAACGGGAAAATATTATAAATAAGGGGAAAAACAAACCCTGGGTTTATTGTTATTGTTGACGGACCTGCAGGCTGATTGGTGTCCTGGTTTACTGTAGAAGGAGGCTGATATTCTACACCTTCTCAACAAAGTAAAAAAGTGATACAAGTTAAAACATTGCCTTTACACAAGTATATTTGGTGAAACATGAACACAAATGCAAGAAGGGACATACAAATACACCGTCTGTTATCAAACCTTTTTTCTTCTTGAAGTGCAGCAGCAGGATCAGTACGATCATTAAGATGACAAACAAGAAGGCCAAACTCAGTCCTATAATTACAGCACTGGATCCGGCTGAAGGTGAAACTAGGGAAAAAGCGGAACCTGAATGTCCACTTAAGCACTGCATATTAATACAAATCTAACTCAAGTAAGAAGACATGGTTTCCTCACCTCTGACTGAAACCCAGCTTTTCGGTGACTCTCCTCTGTCTGGGTGTTTACAGTGGTAGAAACCTTCATCTGACTTTGAGACAGTAATGATTGGCATCTCTCCTGTAGTCTGGGACTGGAGAACTGAACCATTTTTATAGAAAACAACACCAGAGTCTGAGATACTTGAGTTGCGATATAAACAGCGTAAAGTCAGAGGATTTCCCTCAGTTACAGGGTGGACAGGACTCTCCAGGATCACATCACCATCTATAGGAAAGAGCAATATAACACTGAAAAAACACAGTGTCGTGTCTAAAATACAAGTATAATTCTCACATTCAGACCTGCATATATCTGTTTTATGTGGCATTACTATATGACCACACTGCCATTTTATGACCAGAAGATTGTGGAGTAATTGACTAGTGTCTGTATATATTATCTGGAATCGAATGATAATTAAATGTTACTCCATTCAAAAAGTCCTTGATTTAGCAGCAGTCAAGCAAGAGAACCATATACCAAAAACACACTCTATTGTCTGTAATGAACACTTTATATCAGGTAAATTGGTGGCTATAGCTACATGTGCTAAGCTAAATTGAGTTGATGCCAAGGAGCTCCATTTTGGTCTCATCTGACCACAACACTTTCACCCAGTTGTCCACTGATGGTCAGATGAGACCAAAATGGAGCTCTTTGGCATCAACTCAACTCGCCGTATTTGGAGGAGGAGGAGGAATGCTGCCTATGACCCCAAGAACACCATCCCCACCGTCAAACATGGAGGTGGAAACATTATGCTTTGGGGGTGTTTTTCTGCTAAGGGGACAGGACAACTTCACAAATCAATTTATAACATTTTTGACATGCGTTTTTCTGGATTTTTTTGTTGTTGTTATTTTGTCTCTCACTGTTCAAATAAACCTACCATTAAAATTATAGACTGATCATTTCTTTGTTAGTGGGTAAACGTACAAAATCAGCAAAATCAGCACAGAATCAAATACTTTTTTCCCTCACTATAGTGCTATCCTGACTGCAACACAAGTAACATCATAAATCTTAAAGAACATGGAACTAACTATGAACATAGTTTATACATTAAAGTTTTCATCATGTATTAAAGTTATGGAAATGTACAACTACGCAGTTATGTTAACCAAGGCAGAGTGATGCAGAGAGAATATCAGTTCATTTCTTTACAATACCTGAGAACTGATTTTTTGTAAATGTTAGGTCCAGGTATGTATATTAATCTATTACTGATGAGAACACTGAAGACTCACGGTGCACTGTGATGTTGACAGGATTACTGCGTAATCCAGATTCAGACTGACACCAGTAAACTCCAGTGTGTGATGTAGAGAGGGAGCTGATGTTACATGTAGATCCTGAAACTGATGAACAATCAGACACTGTCTCACTGTGTGTGTATCCTCTCACTGTCCATCCAGTAGAGTCACTCTGGTCCTCACAGCTCAGTGAGAGAGAGTCAGCAGTAAAGTGTTGAGTTCTGCTGGGATTGATGATCAGAGACTCTGGAGGAGATTCACCTGAAACACACACATTATATACTATGGTTGTGAATAGACCAGATTAAACATGTAAAATTAATGATATAGTAGACAGACAGACAGATAGAAAGAAAACATAATGAATATTTTAATTGTCATCACTGAGCATGTAAAATAAAGCAATATGATAAAAAATACTTAGATAGTATTTGTCTTATCTGCAAAGACATTTCAAATAAAAAATATTAAAAACAAAAAAGTACACGAGTGTCATACAGTGTTAATCCTTTAAAGACTGAGAAAACAGCAGTGAGATCAGATTCATTAACTACACACCTTTCCTAGTAGTTACTGAATACGGTGTAGGATGAGTAACTGAATAATAAACTGTCAGTTTAAAGAGTTAATTCTCACTATTTATTAACAATAAACATTATGTTGAGACATGTTTATAAATCATCAAGTAAATAGATTTTAGTAATTCACTGGTCATTTCTAGAGTTTATAAAATGCTCATGAAACATTATCAAATAATAATGATTACAGAGCTGTAAAAGTTGTGCTACAAAAAATCTAAAAAAGGTGTTGATTTATTTCCTCACCAGTGATGCACAGTGGCTGCAGGTTGCTGAACCGTGTGTGAAAGACTGGTTCTCCTCTCTCTCCTCTGCACATATAAACTCCTGTGTGATTCACAGTAACAGGACTGAGAGTGTAGGAGCCTCCAGATCCTCTGCTGCTGTCTGAGAGGAGCGCTGTACTGCACCTGAGGGAACCCTGACTGTCTCTGGAGAGAACCCCTGTGTACCAGCTGATTGTCCAGCCTGTAGGGGAGTTTTTAACCTCACAGCTTAGAGTCACTGAGTCTCCTTCAGTCAGCCAGCGCAGTGGAGACACACTCACTACTGCCTCTGCTGCGTCTGATGGACAACAAATGTTAAATAAATTAAATCAAATAAAATCATACAGAGTGGTAATCTTGTTACATATAATTAATGATAATATAAAACAAACTCACACACTCACCTGATACAGTGAGTGTAACAGCATCACTGATCTCTGATCTCTGAGAGTCACTGCTTCTCCTCCCTCTGCAGGTGTATTTATCACTGGTATAATTTATAACTGATCTGAAGCTGAACTCCTGTGATGTGCGGTATGGGGAGAGTGTGTAATCATTCTTATACAAGCTGTATGTCCACTCAGTGTCTCCTCCTCCCTGTATTTCACATCTGAGAGTCACAGTCTCTCCACTGAACACATGCGTATCAGGCTTTACGGTCACCACAGGTTTAGGACTCTCTGTAAGAAAATTACACGGCTATAATACACAGATTAGATCTCAGCACAATTATTAAATCAGAAGCAACATTTGTGGATGGGATTCTGATTTAAGATAATCACATTCAGTGTACATAATCATCTGTACATTTTCAGGATATTTCTACGGAACCATCATTTAATAACAACTGGGGGTTTAATTATTATTTTTTTAATTATTATTTATTTTTTTTATTTTTCTTCTCAATTAAATATTTGGGAAAGGGAAGGGAGGGGAGAAAAGGTAAATTAATCACATGAAAATGAATCATATGAATATGAATCACATGAAAAGGAATCACATGTAAATGAATCACATGCATGAATATGAATCACAAGAAAATGGAAAATGAATCATATGTAAATGAATCACATGAAAATGAATAAATAAACAAAGGCAAAACAATTATAATAATGTTTCTTTTTGTTAAATACAGAAATTAAAAGAGCTAAAAAAAAGTGTAGCGTATTAAACATATGGTCATATGACAATATCAATGACAATTTACTGAGTAAAAATTATCTTTCTATTTGAAATGCTGCATTTTACTGAAGCTAAGTGACAATAACTAGGACGTACACTTACTGTATTTACTCATCATCACTCAATGCATATGTCAGGGGCTTAAATGAAGCATTATACTTTATACAGTTCAGCGAAGTTCATGCAATAGACAGTTTTATCCAAAATTAGCATACAGTTAGTGCTGTTACAGTAGTGTGTTTGCTACAAGGCAATGTATTCCTTTCATATATATATATATATATATATATATATATATATATATATATATATATATATATATATATATATATATATATATATGTGTTGTGTGTGTGTGTGTGTGTGTGTGTGTATGTAAAGTGGATGATGTGTAAATTTGGGTTAATAATAATAATAATAATAATAATAATAATAATAATAATAATAATAATAATAACTTTCATATAGTTTTTGGATCATTAATGAACAGATGCAATGGTGACTAATTGTTGTGCAATATAGAATAATTAATATTGTACATTGAGCACACTGAAACGTGTATTTGTACACTGGAGCATGTTAATCAATGTGTTTATTACAGATTCAGGGATATGTAAATAAGACTTAAATAACTATACTACACTAACACTGGCTCTCTGCTATGATGTATGATGTTGATATAGGACTTATACTCTTGTAAGTTTTTGTTTAATAGTTGAAAGTTTGCCATTTTAATAAGGACACAGCAGTTTGCGCTGTTCCCTGCTGTGGTCTGGCTATTTATTCTATTCTAGACTGGTCATTTGTTCAATTATACACATTTGTGTGGTTGCTGAACTCATTGCAGGCTGCCATTGATGTAATATGTGATAATTCCACACGCTGAGAATAAAAGCTACCCATCATCCTCCAAACTATGGAGTCTGATTTGTGAGGAAATGAAGGAAGGAACGCTTGAACACAGAACAGACGGGGAAACACATGTTTTCAGATCATGCACAATCACTCTCTAATCTTTTTCAGTCTTTCAGATTCTGCACCATCATTAACAAAACTTTGACTCTCTTCTGCATTCATTCTCACTCAGACAGATCTCGACTCGAGAAACTTTGTATGTAGTTGTGTAGATATAACTTATGATGTGTTACTAGCAAGCTGTGCTGTTAACATGTTTTGTGCTGTGCAGTCTCTTACTCACCAGTAACATTTACCCAGAGTGCATCACTGTAGTGTGTGTAGTAGACTGGGTTTCCTCTTCCAGCTCTGCACCTGTACTGACCTCCATCAGAGACACTAACTGATCTGATGGTGTAGGAGTGTGTTTCAGTCTCAGTGCTCTGTGTGTGATTACTCCAGTAAAACTTCCATCCATCAGACTGCAGCTTCAATGTACAGTACAGAATCACTGAGTTTCCTGTCAGTGCAGCTCCTTTAAGATTTGATGTGAGTTGAGGTTTAGGTTTTTCTGTTAGAAATGAAACACAAGTTCAGGTTGTTCGAAGTTCGAAGTCTTTACTACACTAATCACTTCTACAGTAAAACATGTTATTAATGTCTCTGTGATGATTGGAGTTTCAGCTAAACAATAACTGGCCCTATGTAACTTATTTTATTACTTGTTTCAGTGTAGCATTGAATTTTTTAAAAACCATATTCACTAAAAAGGGAAAAAATTACAAAAAAGAGAAGACTAGAGCAAATGTCCTACAGGTAGGGATGTCACGATACCAAAAATCTAGTCATTCATACCGATACCACCAAAAGTCCACGATACTCGATACCACGGTGTGAAAAAATAAATTAAAAACTCTCCTGGAGGACATCCTCCTCTGGCTGATACTGGCACCGAGAGAGAGAGAGAGATTTTAGTTATCGAACACTGTTTGACAATGAGAGGAGGTGCAGCACTCCTAAACGCGCGCACACACACACACACACACACGCCTTATACTCTGAATGCCAGCATTAATTTAAATTCACTGATTTGGTGTCAGGCCAAAAAGATTTATTAAAAGTATGAACATGTGAATAATTATTAGTGACATTAGGCTACATTTATCTGACAGGACACGGGCTGAATGGAGATGCATGGTGTACATTAGGAGGATGTTTATAACATTGTAATGTGTTAGCGTCATTAACAAATAACTGTCTATCGCGAACATTACATTGAGCATAACGTTATCTGGTTTCACGGAAACAATGCAGCTGCCTCAAACAGACATAATATAGGACTGTCTTTCAGGTGCTTCACCAAATTCCAGGTGTTTCCTCACTTTGTCTGAAATGAACAATAGCTTCGGTTACACACCGGAACCAATCTTCTGTAGTTTTTCACATGGGCTTGTATTTGTTGTTCTTCTTCACCACTTGTGTACCGACTAAAACATTTGTGTGTATTTGCTGCCCTCATCAGGTCTGGAATAATGGCAACCCGGTACCTCCACTAGACTCGGTTTTAGCACTACTCCATAAAAACAAGAACCATCACGTTTTAAGAATGTTGGTACCAACTTTGGTACCAAAGTATCGGTTCTCGTGACATCCATACCTACATGATGTGATTTTTCTGTTGATCAGAATAGTGTGGTTAATACTAAATAAATAAATAAATAAGATTATTTACACAATTTAATGATTTTCTCTTTAATTAGCACATACTCAGATGAACATGGCCTGTGAACAAAACTGAAAATAGCTAAAGTTCAAGTCTTTGATTATTTCAGAGCGTAAGCTAAGTGTCACGACACCGGCGACAGAGGTCACTGCGGTGCTTTGTTTAAATGGACTGGACTCTGTTTTGGTCCACTGACTTTCGGGTTAGCGCGAGCATTAGCGTTGAGTGATCACAGGTGTGTGAACTTTGTGTTAATGACATTTGCTATATAAACGACTACGTTACGGAGCACGTTGCTCCTTATTGTTTTGTATGTTAATAGATATGTTGACACATTCGTAGCGGTCTTATGTTTTGTCAATATGCAACGTTCCAGTTTCCGGTGAAGACCGCATTTACCTCAAATTGTGTTTATGTTAAATAAACACTGTGACCTGCATCTGCATTCGCCTCAATTCTACGTGTCGTCACACTACGAATGCAATTTCTCTCTGTTATTTGACATGCTTTATACTGTATTTGTAAAATGCTGTTCTACAATCTTAGAAGTTTATTTAAAATACAAACAGAGCTCTATCTGCCACGCCACGGCCGCCAGAGGCCGCTGTGGTGCTTCATTTGGAAGGACTTTGGGTTGAGCGCGCACTTCCAGGTTAAGGGCTAGCTTAACCACCGTGATCTAGCACAGGTGTTTCGTGTTAGATCTAGTTATGTTGGCTATTTAAGCGCAGGGTTTTCAGAACACGGCGCTCGTTATTATTTGCTTGTTTGCTTATTTGCCTATTTACTTATTTATACGTTTAGCAGTTAGTTGTAGTAGGAGGGAAACCTGTTTATGTTTTCAGCGTTAGAGTTCATGCCAAAGAGGTTATGTTCTACACTCCGTTTGCTTTGAGTTTGTGTTTTGCGTTGAATAAAGAGTTCTGATCTGCATCAGTGTCCGACTCCACTACGTGCCATGACAGTATAACGAGCCAGTTTACGGACGCAGCAGATTGAACCGCGGGTCCATGCATGCAACAGGAGAACGGCGAGGACGCCGAACCCAAAACCCAATGCCCAAGATTCCCACCTTGGATTCCATGAGCTTGGCACAGAGGTATTCCGTGGACATGCCGGAGCATGTGTTTTGGGAGGAGTTCGGAGAACCAGGACAGAACTATGATCAGTTGCTGGAGGATGTGAACGTGTTGGAGCGCCCATTCCACGTGTACTATGAGCAGGTAAGATATCAAGAGAGATGGACAAGACTCTCACCACTCATCCAGGAAAGCGACTTCTGCTCATCTCTAGGTCTCCAATCCCAACCACTGCCGCGCCCCAGGCCCATGCCCCTGCCGCGCCCCAGGCCCATGCCCCTGCCGCGTCCCAGTTCCATGTCCCGGTCCAGGCAAAGCCATAGGTCCAAGTTACCACGCATCCTACTAAGCAGAATCCATTCATCTCCAAGTCTGCTCCAAGTTCCACGTTCAAGCCCAAGTCACACTTCCAGTTCAAGCTCCAGTCACAGCCAAGCCTCACGTTCCCGTTGTAATCGCTCAGAGTAAAAAGGACTCTAAATCTCGCAAGAAGAGAGGCTACAAGAGCTCCAACTGAAACACAGCGAGAGCGAGAAGCAGGGGAAAGTTATGGCAGAAGAAATGAGCAAAATGCAGTTGGAGTTGGACAGTTTAAGCAGCACTCTGTCTGAAATGGAGAAGACATGCATCAAAGCTACTAATGAATGCTCATCCGTGGAGTCACAACTACAGGAAACACAGGTTTTGCTGCAAGATGAGACACTCCATAAAACGTGTTATTAGCATACAGCTTTTTCAACTAGAGGACGAATGAAACCAACTAAGGCAGCTTCTGGAGGAGAAGAAGGATAGAAGGAAAAGTGCAGAAAACCAGCTTCACCCCGTTAAGACACAGATGTCTGAATTGAAGGAGAAATCGGAACAGGTGCATGAAACGGAGGCAGAGCTAGAGGATGAGAGAAGACAGAGAGCTCTGGCTGTAGCAGCAAAGGAGAAGCTGGAGTTTGATCTGTCTGAGCAGGAAGCTCAACTCTCCAAGCCAGTGAAGCTCGAGTTGAAGCACAGAGACAGCTGGCGAAAGTACAGACTCAGTTAAAAGATCAGTTGCGGGAGATGGATGAACTCCGAGCAGCGAGAGATACTGCACGGGGCAGCGCCGAGGAGCATGAACGCAAGGTCAAGAGTCTGGAAGCCGAAAAGGTACAGTTGCAAGAGAATCTGTCTGCAGCTCATCGCAGTCAGAAGCAGGTGCTGCAGGAGAGAAATGAGCTGCATGAAGAAGTGATCAGCTATACCTCCAAGATATCTGCTTGGAAAGAGAAGAAGCGGAGGTTGGAGGCTTGTATTTCACAGCTGGAAGAGGAACTAGAAGAGAAGCAGAGCCTCACTGAACTTGATAGTGAACGATTGAAGAAGGCTGATGCACAAGTGGACACGCTGAGCACCGAGCTAACGGGTGAGCAATGCACAGCTCAGAAAAGAGAGACTGCTCGACAGCAGCTAGAGAAACAGAACAAGGATTTAATGGCCAAAATGCAGGAGCTGGAAGGCTCAGTCGAATTGAAATCTCAAGTCCACGACATCCGATTCATGTCACAAGTCTCTGACGTTCCAGCCAAAGTTCAAGGGCCTGACGTCCACGAGCAGCCTCCAGCTCTCGACGTCCACGAGCAGCCTCCAGCTCAGGACGTCCCAGTCCCGTTTAAAGTCCCAACCCTGCGGAGGAAGCTATCCCTGAGAAAATTTTTTTGGGGGGGGTATGGAGGACAGCAGAGCTCCAGTCTGAGGCCTACGGTGAGGCCTCAGCAATGGACATTCAGCCTGAGACCTACGGAGAGGTCTCTACGGAGGAAGCTGTCCCAAGTTCCAGTGCCGCCGGGGGCGGCGTTCTGCGTTCCAGTGCCGCTGGGGGCGGCGTTCCGCATTCCAATGCCGCCGGGGGCGGCGCCTTGACATTTGACCCTGCTGGAGGGGTCGATCCACGCATCCGTTGTCCTGCTAGGACAGCCTCCTTTCCCGGGACAACGAGAGACAGTCTTCACAGGGGCCCAGGACCCCCTTTAGGAGGGGGGTTTTGGGTACTCCGGGAGGAGTACCCTTTGGAGGGGGGTTCTGTCACGGCACAGCCGCCAGAGGCCGCTGTGGTGCTTCATTTGGAAGGACTTTGGGTTGAACGCGCACTTCCAGGTTAAGGGCTAGCTTAACCACCGTGATCTAGCACAGGTGTTTCGTGTTAGATCTAGTTATGTTGGCTATTTAAGCGCAGGGTTTTCAGAACACGGCGCACATTATTATTTGCTTGTTTGCTTATTTGCCTATTTACTTATTTATACGTTTAGCGGTTCGTCGTAGTAGGAGGGAAACCTGTTTATGTTTTCAGCGTTAGAGTTCATGCCAAAGAGGTTATGTTCTACACTCCGTTTGCTTTGAGTTTGTGTTTTGCATTGAATAAAGAGTTCTGCTCTGCATCTGTGTCCGACTCAACTACGTGCCGAGACACTATCACAGGTTTACCTGCAGAAAACTTTCATTCTTCAAACATTTAAACACTCCTGCATCTTTTATTACAACTTTTATTATAACTGTGATTTGCAGTCAGTGTTTATTAAAGTGAGTTCACTGACAGCATTAGATCATCTAACATACTGTGTTCTCTACAAAATACACCTCTACACTTTTCACTGTTAATGGAATAAACAATATGTGAGATAAAACACACTCACCTGATACAGTCAGTGTAACACCAGCACTGGTCTGTGTGTATTTAGGGTCTGATGACTGTGTTCCTTTACATGTATAATCACCTTTATCAGACTCTTTAATATCAGTGATTGTGTGTGTTTTGTTTCCTGCAGCATCACTGAGTTCTTCATTATTTCTATACCAGAGGTAACGCCAGGATTCTCCAGTCTGTATCTCACATGTGAGAGTGACGGTTTCCCCAATGAACACACGCTCAGCTGGCTGTACTTTCACTACAGGCTTTGGTCTCGCTATAGAAACATAGCACAACATTTAAAACACATACAGAATCAATTAAACATATAATTTAGTTACATAATTACACAATTATAATACTGCTTTAAACAGTTACTAAAATAATTCTTAATTTTAAATCAGTAGTCAAAAAGTAGAAAACATGACGTACCTCTCACTGTAATTGTGGCTGGATCACTGATCTCTGAGTCGTAGTTTCCCCTGCGTGCTTTACAGTAGTACTGTGTTACTCCTTCATTAGAGACTGTTACACTGAGTGTGTTGGTGTCTGTGGTTCCAGGAGACAGGGGATTTAATTTCTGATAATCTTTGTACCAGAGAAAAGTCCATCCAGTAGACTTCAGATTACAGGTCAGAGTAACTCTGTCTCCAGTGTAGACGGAGCTCTGAGGATTTACTCTCACAGTCGGTTTGGGTTTTTCTGTTGATATGAAACGATGAAGAGCTGCTTTTACATTTACAACATAAGCAGTAGATTTATCTTTGTGTCTAATTGAGCAATTAGATACAGATTCATTTGTAAAGGTTACAGTGAGGTAACGTTTAATTAATTCATTTATTTTTGAAAAAAAATTTAAATAATTATTGAGCTGAAGTGTAAAGGTCACTGTATTGCCCCTGTGCTTTTCCACATGATGTTTTATAAATCGTTTCTCAAATTCTGAACCGCGCTGCACACATAAGTGTCTTTTTTAATGTCATTAAATCATTTAACTCTTTACTGTAAAAGCACAGCAGTGAAACTTTGGCAGTAGAATCAGCTTGACTATTAGGTGAAGAAGAATGTGTTTCGCTTAAATGTCACACACACACACACACCTGATACAGTGGGTGTAACAGAATCACTTGTCTTTGAGATCTGAGAGTCACTTCTCCTCCTCCCTCTGCAGGTGTATTTACCACTGTAATAATCACTGATGCTGAACTCCTGTGTTGTGAGTGATGTGTATAATGTGTTATTGTCCCTATACCAGTTGTATGTCCACTCAGTGTCTCCTCCCTGTATGTCACACCTGAAAGTCACTCTCTCTCCTCTGAACACCTGTGTATCAGGCTTTATAATCACCACAGGTTTAGGACTCTCTGTAAGAAACAAAAACAAAATCACTACTGTTTCTATAAATGAATTCATTTCCATCACTATTATTTACACAAGTATTAACACTTTAAAATTGAATACAGAATGTAGGTAACTATTCAGAGTGTAGATACAGTATATCTGCTCACATGGAAATGATTAAGCTCTGACAGACAACAATCACTACTGATGAAGTAAATGTAGATCACAATTTTAAATACAGACTCAGCCCTAAAAATAATCAGGTCACTGTACTGACAATTAACATCTACACTATTTATTCATGTCTGAATTACAGTGTGTTGGACATCCTGTTTATCTTCTCATAAGATCTTTAGGAACACACACACACACACACACACACACACACACACACACACACACCCACACACTCTAATCTCTCGCATTCTGTCAGATTCTCCAGCCTCTTACACTCAGTGGTTCAGTATAAAAGTTCGACCCTCGTCCTCTTCACTCATTCACACTCAGGCAGGTCTCCACTCGAGCATGTTGATGTTTCTGAAGCAGTAACTTTATGAAGCCCCTTTTACAGCCTCTGAGCAGCTTGTTCAAAGAGTTTTACAGGTTTTGGTGACATTTTCTACCAAAGCTAAACTAGTGTTGTTCCACTTGCTTTCCAGCTCACCTCACACCAGCCCTGCTCAGCCGTGCTCACACTGTCTCTCTCTAACTTTAATAACATGATTTAGCTGAAAGAGTTGTTTATATGTTCAGTGTTGTGCAGAATCACTTAACACAAAGTCTTATACTCACCAATAACGTCTAACCTGAGTTCATCACTGTATCGTGTGTAGTAGTCTCGGTTTCTTCTTTCAGCTCTGCACCTGTACTGACCTCCATCATAGACACTAACTGATCTGATGTTGTAGGAGTGTGTTTCAGTCTCAGTCTCATTGCTCTGTGTGGGTTTGATCCAGTAAAACTTCCATCCATCAGACTGCGGCTTCAGTGTACAGTACAGAGTCACTGAGTTTCCTGTCAGTACAGCTCCTTTAAGGCTTGATGTGAGTTCAGGTTTATGTTTTTCTGTTAGAAATGAAACACAAGTTCAGGATGTGAAGTCTTTACTACACTAAAGGGGGGAAATAAGTATTAGATGCATCCAATTTTCACCAGACATCAGTATTAACTCAAGAAATGCAGAAATATGAAGTATTCAAAACATTAAAGTTCCTAAATAAAGTTATGTGTAATACAGTGGAATGACACAGGAAAAAAGTAAATGAAGTTATGTGTAATATTGATTGCAATGAAGACGAAACAACTGAACATCTTTTAATATACTGTCCATCAGGGGTGGTTCTAGGATTTCATCATTAGAGGGCTTAGCCCTCAGTGAGGATGTAAAGCAAGAGACAATTTCATAATTAGTGCCTCTTTGTAAATCGGGACCATTATATTACTATATAGTAAAATATAAATATCAAAACTAACGATATTTAAATTGGTATCAAGTCGATACTAAAATTTTATAAATGATGCAATGCTTCCAGTCTTGCACTCTGCAGTACGGCTCAAACGATTACACGTATAATGTTTGACTGATAGAAGACTGTCTGTATGCATATTTTTTAATGAAACATCTCTCTTTAATTTTAATTTGAAAGACATGATTTTGGTTCTAGCGCCAGTGTTCATGAAGATATTCAACATCTCCCTGGCACAGTTGGTAATCTCCAGATGCTTCTAACAGTCCATTATTGTCCCTACCTAAAGAAATCCCAGCCTGCCTGTCTCGACGACTATCGTCCAGTAGCCCTGACCTCAGTTGTGATTGAGTGCTTTGAAAAGCTGGTCAAAGGCTTCATCATCTCTTCATTACCTGACGCCCTGGACCCATTACAGTTCATCTATATACAGAGCCCTCCTCTAATATCGACACCCTTGGTAAAAATGAGTAAATAAAGCTGTGAAAATTTGTATGTATTGTTTAATCTTTAGTTAAAAATAAATAAATAAATAAATAAATAGAATAAAAAATCACAAAAACACTCTGCTCACATGGACAGTGTTGGATAAGTTACTCAAAAAAATAAATATTCCACCACAGATTACTAATTACTATTTGTAATCTGATTACATTACTGATTACTGCATGCAAAAAGTAATCAGATTACTAATTACTTTACTTTCATGTTACTTTCAAACCCTATCAAATCTACCAAATATATACTACAAAGTGATACTCATAGTTCTTTCAATAATTTTTAGAGCACATCAATGTATGGCATGAGTATTTCCACGTATTTTCCTCTAACCCCTGTCTGATTTGTCTTGCTTCCATTAACTAAAGAAATATATGTATAGGAACAGGAAAGAGTTCAGCCCTGACTTCTTGTTTCACAGGGGTATAAATATGATGTAGCACATAGGCCAAATACCATTAGTCATTGTTAAGACCAAGAATTACGTCAAAAGTCTTAAATGCAGTGTTCATTAATGTCATTTAAAATGGTGTTGGGCAAAAAGCTCTATTTTGGTTTCATCTGACCATGAAACCCGATCCTATTTGAAGTTCCAGTAGTGTTTGGCAAACTGAAGATGCAGGTTGATTCATAACATTTCCAGTTGACTAATAATAGTTGACGTAATAGCTGTGATATGTGTCAAATATTGTTGAGCTTCACAAAATGGGATGTGGCTATAAGAAAATAGCACAAGCATTGAAAATGTCCATTTCCACCATCAGGGCACTGATTAAGTTCCAGTCAACTTGAAATGTTATGAATCAACCTGCATCTTCAGTTTGCCAAACACTACTGGAACTTCAAATAGAATCGGGTTTCATGGTCAGATGAAACCAAAATAGAGCTTTTTGCCCAACACCATTTTAAATGACATTAATGAACACTGCATTTATGACTTTTGACGTAATTTTCTGTTTCTATTCTGTAAGATATTTCACAACTACTGGTATTACACCAGAAAAATGTAATTCTGTGTTCACTGAAAAACACCCAGTTATATTACAACTATTTAAATAAACCATGTTAACATGCTAGAGATAAAAAACAAAGCAGTGTAAGGTAAATTAATAATGAATAAATGAAATGTACATTTATCACCTGTTTGTGTACAGTGGATGAGTCCAGTCAGCACTAAATGTTCAGAGGGAAACAGAAAGGACAATTTAAAACAGGGATAAACACTTGGGCGTGTGCTGTTATAGGAAAATAATGAACAACAGGGTGGTATGATGTGGCCCAGTGAGAAGCAGGTTTACTCTTACCATCCCAAATTAGTATATTTTCCCATTACTTCCTGTTCTGGAGTGTTTGATTACTCTTACAGTATATCAACAATTTACCAACAAAAGCAATAAATAATTTTATTAATGAACTTTATGCTGTACTTTTAAACTTTTCAAGTTAATTTGTATCACTTATAGCAGATATAAACAGTTCCTCCCCTTTATCAGTTTCTGCTTTTTTCACAGTTGAAGTTACAAAAACTGAAGGGTGTGAAACTTTAATATAAACCTCTGCTTTGTATCACATCCTGCACCAATGTGTCATTCAGAGATAAATTTAAATAAACATTCTAATCAGTCTGTATCTGTTAGTATATGATTTCACACTCTATATGTTATAATGATCTTAAATCCACAAATAGATTTATTCAAAGCAGCATCTGTTCTGAACACAGTGCCATGTCTCTATTAATATACACCTCTCTCATTCAGAAACTGTCATTTGATTTCCTGTCTGCTTGGCACAGTCTCCTGCTAAATACTAAGCCCTGCAGCATTTTATAGTATAAATACACATGCAACTTTCTTCACTTTCTTTACAGATGAAAGAGTACAGAATCTATCTCCAAAGAAATTTAGAATAAAGTATAAAATGTAAAATCCTAAACAAATCCTGACTGCCAATGCATAACTGCAGTTAAAATGATCAGCTTTTATGTTCTGCACACGTGAGAGACACCAGGATGCAATTACTGAAAGCTGTGTTTGTTTAATGACTATTTCATATTTTACTCATAAAATAAATTGGGTTGAATGTGAACACACCACAACAAATCAGAATGCACCGTTCACACTAAATTCAGTATCAAACCTTAACTACAGACTAATCAAATAATCCACAGAACCTGATTAAAGGACTCTCAGCTTGTTAATTCAAAACTTAATTCACTACAAATCACTGTAATGAAGACACACAGAGAACATTTACTCACAGAGAAACACACAGAGTTGATGGAGCTCCATCCTGACACACTGATGACGGACTGAATGAGAAGAGTCTGGGTTAAAGCCTCGCCACTTCCTGTGTTCTTAAACACCAATCACACTGCAGAGAGAGAGAGAGAGAGAGAATTCAGGTGGAAATTCGTGCTTGAGACGATTAATAGGATTCATTAATACCACACATAATGTGCATTATGTACATTATAGCAGTGATCTAAGACATATCTCTCTACATATAATGGGAGTCTAAAAACAATAAGTGTTTTTAAAGAGGAAGTACAGAGCAGGTGAGTGCTGTTGTGGTTTCAGTACATGTACAGTCTTGGTGATGCTGACACTAATAACAGAAACTGATCAGTATGTAAGGAGTCAGTTTTACTATTAGAGCTGTTGATAAAAGGCCTGAAATGAGACACATGAATTGACTTAAATTAAACTGACATGAATGACACTTTCTCTAAGGAAGCAAATATATTCTTTCATTCACAGTCTGATGGTGTGAATGTTGCTGTCTGTGTGTGTTATCTGTCTGTTTCTGATGAGACAGGGTTGGGGTAGGAGTAAACTCAGTGTTCCTTGTTAAGGGACAACCAATAATATCTGGCATAATTCAAAGCAGAGGTCAAAGTACAGGAAGGCAACATCACAGTAAGCAGATCCATAATCCAAATAAAAAAGCATGCACAAGACAATAAACAGATTTAAACAGGAACATAGAACTAAAGCTCATAACTATATGTTCTCCTGTATTAGGTCGTCTCATTGAGTTCTGGTAGTGTTTGTGGTGAAAACCCTGGCACATGCCACAGAAACCAGCAATAGTGAGAACATGCAGGTGTTTGGGCTTCACTGAGAATGTGAATGACAGCATTTCCTCGTTTCTCACTGACTAAAGCCACAAAGCTGAACTAGATTAGAAACCGAACCACAATAATCTTCCATCTCTTAACTCCTACATCATTTAAAGTGAAATTCACTTATTTGCTGAATAACAAAGAAGTGTGTAATAACTTTGTGTAATAATGCCAATTAATCAGAACATTCGTTGCTATTTTTTTTATGTAAATTAGATCTGAAATGACTGGCATGAGCTAATTTGCAGTTTTTTTTACAATTTTCAGATAAGACTACAAGCAGAGCTGTGGACGTAAATGGAGCACTTTTATCCAAAGCACTTTACACTGTGTCTCATTCACCCACACACCAATGGTAGAACAGCTGCCATGCAAGGCACTAACTTGCCATCAGGAGAAACTTGGGGTTCAGTGTCTTGCTTCGTCATATGGAGTCACCTGGGCCGGGAATCAAACCGCGAACCTTACGATTAGTGGACAACCCACTCTTCCAACTGCGCCACAACCACCCAAGCGCCCTGCTTTATTTAAAGATCTTCAAAACACATGTTTGTGGAAGTGTATCATGGTATGAGGAGAGGAGATTTTTGAGGATCTCAGAAAAAGACTTGCTGATGGAAAGGCCAGAAAATGTTACAAAACTGTCTCTAAAGTGTTTGGACTGCACCAATCCACAGTCAGACAGATTGTGTACAAATAGAGGAAATTCAAAACCATTGTTACCCTCCCCAGGAGTGGAGACCAACAATGATCACTCCAAGAGCAAGGCCTGTAATAGTCCACGAGGTCACAAATGTATCCAGGGTAATTTCTAAGCAACTAAAGGCCTCTCTCACATTGGCTAATGTTCATGAGTACATAACACAGAACAACAATGGTATGCATGACAGGGTTGCAAGGAGAAAGACACTGCTATCCAAAAAAGAACCGTGCTGCCCATCTGCAGTTTGTAAAAGATCATGTGGTGAATCCAAAAGTCTAATGAAAAAAAGGTTTGGTGAATTGATGAGACCAAAATAGAACCCTTTGGTTTAAATGAGAAGCATTTTATTTCGACAAACACTGCATTCCAGCATGTCACGTAATCGTTGTATTTAAGGTTAGAACGGATGCAAGTGCAGTTAAAGATTGTTATTTGATAGAGATACGCAGACAAATCCAAATCATGATACAAGAGCATGGTCAAAACATACAATGGGTCAAGTGATCTACAAACAGGCATAAACTGTGCAAGACTACATTCCTGAATGAGAAATAAGAAATAAAGTCAACAAAAAATAACAATCAATATGAGATACAAGGAGCAACCGTTTGGTAACAAGAATGCACTCAATACTACGCGATGTGCAAAGAGACACGAGGGGTTTAAATGACAAACGTAGTCAGGGGTTAAACACAGGACAGCTTAAAACAATGATGGCACACAAACAGGAAACAACAAATGACAGTACAGGGGAGGAGACAAGACATAAACCACAACAAAAGCACATTTCCAAAGTAAACATAGTCAATATCACTGAAGAACCAAAAGCATGTGTTCAATAAGAGCTCACGCATTGGGTTTCCGATGTGTTTCCAAGGAGAAATCATGACACAGTATAAGAACTTTATGCCATCTGTGAAACACGGTGGTGATAGTATAATGATTTGGGCCTGTGTTTCTGCATCTGGTCACTGATGGAAAAATCAGTGAGTCACTGATGGAAAAATCAATTATGAACGATACCAGCAAATTCTAAAGGAAAATCTCAGGACGTCTGTACTAATGAATAGCTAAAATTCCTCCAAACCAATGTGCAGGACTGATTAACAGTTACTGGAGATAGCTTAAGTGTTTTGAATGCAATAAAGAGTGTATATATTCCATATGCTTTGGTTGTTTTCAGTCACAAGTCCATCCATCCATCCATCTTCTACCATTTACTCCCTTTCAGGGTCACGGGGAACCTGGAGCCTATCCCAGGGAGCATCGGGCACAAGGCAGGGTACACCCTGGACAGGGTGCCAGTCAGTAACAAGTCTTAAAGTTTTATTCAGATCATACCATGGTCTGCAGGGGCAGTTCCATCTAGGGCCATTAGAGAGCACCTTAGATGTCTTTTCAGAACTTCTTCGTCTGTTTTCTCCCTCCTTTCCGGTTTACCATGCTCAAGTGTTTGTTGTTTTTCTTGATTAGTTGTACTATTTAGTTCCCCGTTTCCGTTCCTTTGTTGCTGGAGCATTGTGTTTGTTTCTTTGTTTTCATTTAGGTTGTTTGCACTATGCATAGTCTTTTTGATAGTTTAAGTATTTCTAGCCTTGTTTATTTAGTTTGCCTAGTTTCTAGTTGTCCTGGTTTTCTGTTTTTTTCTGTCCTCATGTCTGTTTCTCTGAGTCTTTGTTCCTGTTCTGCATTTGTATTCGCATCCATCCATGGACTCAGTCATGACAGATCATCAGTTTTACTGTTAGAGCTGTTAATAAAAGGCCTGGAATGAAACATATGAACTTTAAACTTTCTCTAAGGGAGCAAATATATTGTTTCAATCACAGTCTGATGGTCCAAATGTTGCTGCCTGTGTGGGTCATCTGTATGTTTCTGATCAGTAAACTTGAGTTGTATGTTAAGGCAGGACCAATAATCTTCATGATAACCCCAAACAGAGGTCAAATTACAGGAAGGCAACATGACAGTAAGTAGATCCATAATCCAAATAAAAAAGCATGCACAAGACAAAAACTAAAGTGAGAATCAGAGGATAAAAAGAAAAACAAACCATGATCTAAACTTAGAACAGGTGCACACTCACGAGCCGTGGGTGTGTCGGCGGCCCCGCCCCCGCCACGTGCTCTCTGGCCGTCCAAAACATTTGGTGGCGCTGAAGCGGAACTGTCTCTTCCGCGCCACTGCGGCAGTCGCGGGAGGAGCGATCTTTGTTTCCTGTGCGCCGCCCACCGGCCTGTCGCCTCAGTATATATTATCTAATGATGTCATTTTTAATTCATTACAGTATTTGGTGAAATGAACTTGACTGGTTTATATCTGTGTGGAGCTGCTTCATTCACAATAATATTATATTCTCAGTTTTTATTTCATTATTCATTACAAGTCATTTGGACCTCCCATAGAAGTGTTAAGTAGCGTCAATATATGCATGTACATCTTTTAGCCTTTAGCCTGAGAATGTGAAATGTGATCAGCAGTGCAAAAACAGTTTATCACATCCTCTCTCTTTCTTTATGTTTTTTTCTTTCCATTCTAAAGCCCAGTGATGAACAGAGTGGGAAATGTTCATGAAGGCTCATGGGAAACGTAGTTCTGTACTAAAAGTGCTGAACTAAGCTGATCTGACATCCTGTCAATGCTGTCATGATGATTGAACTTCTTTTACAATTTAAAAAAAAATAAGTTATAAAATCTGTATATTAATGTGACGTGGTTGACTGTGTGTAAATACAGCTGAATGTGAGAATAGTATTAAATGTTTCTGTAAGGCCTTTAGGACTTCTGAAACTATATCTGAAGTCTCATAAGATGTAATATTTTGATTAATGTTGTTGGTAATGAATTTAAGTCATTAGGCCTTATGAAAGATGACTAGGCATTAAATGAACTACACATCTTGAGATTTTCTGAGCTATTGTCACAGTGATAAAACCTTAATAAAAAGTTAAAGTAAAAAAGGGTTTTTCCTTAATGTCTTACTAGAATGTTTCCTGATCTTTTGCTAGATAATTCCCACTGTTTTTTTATTAAAGACTGAAATCTTTTTTTTTTTTTTACAGACTTACAGATTGTTTTTTATTAAAATATTAAAATGTATCAGAACAAAAGCACATTTCACTCCAAAACCTATCTGCACAGGTATTTACTTCATAAAATATTACAGAATAAGAATTGCTCCATTTAATTACAAATATTATACTGTATCAAACACAATACATATTTATCCCTGAGTAAATAGTAAATTAAATAAATTGGTATTTAATTAAATATAATCATTTTAAAATTAATATTCAATTTAAACAAAGTAAAAGACATATAGCTAAAACAACAACATCAATAATACAAAGTAAAGCTTAAATAATAAACAAATAAATGCATATGAGTATTACAAATACATCAGGAATTGAAATCACTCCATTAAAAAATGCAAGATGAGAATTAAAGATCGAACGTGAGAGCTGGTGACTTTAATTTGCCGCAGGTGCTAATGTTGAAGTACTGATTATGTTCTCTATTTAAGTGCCGTGGTTACAGAGCACTTCGCTTGGTATTAACGGTGTTAATGTGTTTTCGTGTCCATGCCTTGAATGACCTTTGAATGCTACGTTTCATGTTTGCAGGCGAAGACCGCGTTTACTTTGTGTTTTGTGTATAATTAAGACGCATCCGCCTCCAACTATGTTACGTTACATGCTTGTATTGTTCTCTGCTTGATATGTCGCTTAATGCCTAACTCGGAGTTAGTATGTGTGTTTATTAATAAACACTTATTTACACCTAGGTAATTCCCACCGGTTATTTATATATAAAAAAAAAAAATCTTTTTTTTAAAGACTTTTTTTTTTATTAAAATGTGTCAGAATAAAAGCATACTTCTCTCCAAAACGTACCTGCACAGATATTTACTTAATAAAATATTACAAAATAAGAATATAACACTGTATCAAACCATAATGCATATTTATCCCTGAGTAAATGCTAAATTAAGTAAATGGGAAATTAATTCAAAACAGTAAATTTTAAATTAATATTCAATTTAAACAAAGTAAGTCATATAGAATGCCAGAATGATGGTCACCAGCACATACGGAGAGGACGCTACTGCACTGCTGAGGGGCTTCTGTACTGACAGTGGAGCTTTTACATCTGATAGAACAGGAGGGTAAAATACCATGAATAATAAAATACTAATATAATTTACAAAATAATAAACTATAATTAATCATATATAAAGCATTAATTTCATCCAAAAATATGAGTCTAATTTTCCTCTATTATGTCTGAACAGATGTCTTAATATGTTACTTTCTTAATAAGTGTCTTAATATGTCTTAATATGTCTTAATAAGTTACAAGTGTTTCTCTGGAACATTTATTTGAACATTAGAACAGTTATATTTGCTCTTTCCTACTGATCATGTAGAAGACATAAAATAAACATCTAAGACAAAATGTAAATAAAAATCAGGCTGGATTTTGGACAGTGCTGTATTGTTGAGCATGAGCTGAGAGGCTGGTTGATGACAGTCACATGGCAGGTTAGTCACAGCTTATAGATGGTTTGTTGACTGTAAAGTGTCTAAAGTGGGCTTTAATAAATAAATTGTTAATGCTTGAAATGCAAGTATTGTGTCTAAACATTAACACAGAGTCTAGCCTGCCAGTCTTTTATAATAACAAAGGTTTCTCTGGTCTACAGTACTTCAAATACAACATAACTTTCTATGTTTCTAAACAATAATAAATATAGAGTTTCTTAGAAAGTGTAAAGAAGCAATAAGTCATAATAAATATTCTGAAAATGCTTTAAGAATCGAAAACTGAAAAAGTTTCATTTAAAGTAATATGCGAATTATTTCTCACCTCTGACTGAAACCCAGCTTTTCGGTGAATCTCCTCTCTCTGGGTGTTTACAGTGGTAGAAACCTTCATCTGACTTTGAGACAGTACTGATGGTCATCTCTCCTGTAGTCTGGGACTGGAGGATGGAATCATCTTTATAGAAATCAACACCAGAGTCTGAGATAGTTGAGTTGTGATATAAACAGTGTAAAGTCAGAGGATTTCCCTCAGTTACAGGATGGACAGGACTCTCCAGGATCACATCACCATCTGTAGGAAAGAGAAAGAAGACACTGAAATCAGAAAGTATGAGCTGTGTGTTTTATCTGGGAGGGTGTATGTACCAGTTTACCTTTAAAGAATTACTCTAAAAGAGGTAAACTATATTCACATTACCATGTAAAAGATACAATAAAGGTCAAAAGTTGTACCCTTGAGGGGACCACCCCAATGACAAGGAAAGGTACCGTTTAGGATCATTTTAGTTTCTGAGAGAGTACAGATATAACTGTGATGTGATATTTTGAGAACATCAGTCTAATTAAAGGTCCAGTAAATGCACAAATGTGGTCCAAAGACACCAGTTTGTTTGATAGGGTTTTTTCCCCCTCTCACTCTCTACATTTAAAATACAATTAGCATTCTACAGTGTTTTGGGGTTTAGGTTTATTGTTCAGATTATTATTATTATTATTTATTTTTATTTTACTTATTTAGAATTACAAGTAACTCAATGCTCATTATATTGTATCAATAATCTTAAATCCAGTTATGGACCATATCATGGTTTTGGAGCTAATAGTACAGTCAATCAGAGTTATTCAGAGCTACATGCTGTCCTGCCTGCACAATTAACATCATAAATCTTAAAGAACACAGCAGTAACGTAATAACTATGGACATCACTTATACAGTACATCATGTTAAAGCTTTAATTTTCTTAGGTTATGGAAATAAAAACTATGCAGTTATGTTAAACATGGCAGTGTGACTCAGAGAGAAGGAAACAGAGAGCTACTTGAGCTAAAGAGTCTAACATAATGGTAATTTAAAGTCACTAATGGCACTGTCTTAAGTAAAATTTGCAGAAATTCCTCAAACACTTTCAGACATTAAAATAGGTTTCATTACACTGCCGTCAATCACAAGATACTAAATTATTTTTCATGTGTTATTATTACTACTAAGGTATCACTTATCCTCTTTACAATTCATAAAAATCGATTTTTAATGTTACTGTAGGTCTGGTTTATGTATTAAAATATTACTGATGAGAACTAATAAAAAGACTCACGGTGCACTGTGATGTTGACAGGATTACTGCGTCCTCCAGATTCAGACTGACACCAGTAAACTCCAGTGTGTGATGTAGAGAGGGAGCTGATGTTACATGTAGATCCTGAAACTGATGAACAATCAGACACTGTCTCACTGTGTGTGTATCCTCTCACTGTCCATCCAGTAGAGTCACTCTGGTCCTCACAGCTCAGTGAGAGAGAGTCAGCAGTAAAGTGTTGAGTTCTGCTGGGATTGATGATCAGAGACACTGGGGGAGATTCACCTGTTAATTATATTAATATTATTACATTTAAATTTTACTATTATATTAACATTTATTTTGGTTAATAAAGTAAGAAAATTACAAAGAGATGTGTGTTGTGAAGTAAAGAAGATAAAATATTAAACTGTAAATAGAGTATAAAAGCTGTTAGCAATGAAAATTTAGGTTCAGGTTTTTCTGTTAGAGAAGAAACACAAGTTCAGGAGTAATGTAATCTTTTCTGTAATAATCACTTCTACAGAGAGAAAAACATTTTTACTGTCTCTGTGATACTGGTCTCAGATAAACAATAACTAGGCCTGCATCTTTTTCTACAGTCATTTTACTTTATTAGTGTAGCGTTTGAGTTAAAATTGTCATTTATTAATTTACATTTATTTGAGAAACTGGAAACTGCTAAACAATTAGACCAAAAGCAGGTCCCTACATGATGTGATTCTTCAATTCATCAGCGTTGTGTGGTTTATTATAAATAAATGATTTAAGAAGAAAATAAAACTATTTACACAAGTGAATGAATTTCTTCTTGATGAACACACACACCTTTGGTCTTTTGGTCACACACACCTTGGTCTGTACAAAGACGATGCATTCTTTTGATAAACATTACTCTTTTAGTGGATATTATTCAAATTAACAAACAGAAATAGAATAATTTTAATAAAATAAAAAATAAATAAATGTTTAGAATCCATAAAACTGAATACAGCAAAAACATTTTAAACATATACAGAATAATTTAAACATATACTATAGTTACATAATTACACATAATTACATTAATATAATACTTCTTTAAAAAATTATTAAAATAATAAAATAATTAGCTTTTCACAGCTTTCCTTTAAGTCAGTTGTGAAAAAGTAGAAAACATGACGTACCTCTCACTGTAATTGTGGCTGGATCACTGATCTCTGAGTCGTAGTTTCCCCTGCGTGCTTTACAGTAGTACTGTGTTACTCCTTCATTAGAGACTGTTACACTGAGTGTGTTGGTGTTTCTGGTTCCAGGAGACAGGGGATTTAATTCCTGATAATCTTTGTACCAGAGAAAAGTCCATCCAGTAGACTTCAGATTACAGGTCAGAGTAACGCTGTCTCCAGTGTAGACGGAGCTCTGAGGATTTACTTTCACAGTCGGTTTGGGTTTTTCTGTTGATACGAAATGATGAAGAGTCGCTTTTACATTTACAACATAAGCAGTAGTTTTATCTTTGTGTCTAATTAAGCAATTAGATACAGGGTTTATTGTAAAGTTTACAGTGAGTTTATATGCAGTACATTTGTTTACAAAAATGAAAATTAGCTGAAGTGTAAAGGTCACTTCTGAAAGTTTCTCAAATTCTGAACCTGTGCACATTAGTGTTTTTTTTTAAATGTCATTAAATCATTTAACTCTTTACTGTAAAAGCACAGCAGTGAAACTTTGGCAGTAGAATCAGCTTGACTATTAGATTAAGAAGAATGTCTTTCTCTTAAATATCAATTATTTCTATCAATTTAAATAACAACTGAGGAAAAATGTCACACCAATCAGAATAGCTAATAAGTTGTAGTGATTCTTTACAAATCAAATGAATCAGTTACTTTAAAAGAGGAAAGTGAAAATCAAAAGAAATCAGAAAGAAATGAACTTTGAAATCATTATAATGAGACTGTGTTATTCATATGTTGAAATCTGGAACAAAATCTGAAACTAGTAATAACTTTTATATATAAGTAATCAGACATACACACACACACACATACACATACACACACCTGATACAGTGAGTGTAACAGGATCACTCGTCTTTGAGATCTGAGAGTCACTTCTCCTCCCTCTGCAGGTGTATTCACCACTGCCATAATAACTGATGCTGATCTCATTTACTGTGCAGTATGGATATAATGTGAAACCTTCCCAAAACCAGTCGTATGTCCAATGACTAGTGTCTCCTCCTCCCTGTATTTCACACCTGAAAGTCACTCTCTCTCCTCTGAACACCTGTGTATCAGGCTTTATAATCACCACAGGTTTAGGACTCTCTGTAAGAAACAAAAACAAAATCATTACTGTTTCTATAAATGAATTCATTTCATCACTATTATTTACACAAGTATTAACACTTTAAAATTGAATACAGAATGTAGGTAACTATTCAGAGTGTAGATACAGTATATCTGCTCACATGGAAATGATTAAGCTCTGACAGACAACAATCACTACTGATGAAGTAAATGTAGATCACAATTTTAAATACAGACTCAGCCCTAAAAATAATCAGGTCACTGTACTGACAATTAACATCTACACTATTTATTCATGTCTGAATTACAGTGTGTTGGCCATCCTGTTTATCTTCTCATAACATCTTTAGGAACACACACACACACACACACACACACACACACACACACACACACACACACACACACACACACACACCTGTTATCAGTTCATAACTCCTCATACACACTCAGTCTCTAATCTCTCTCATTCTGTCAGATTCTACAGCCTCTTACACTCAGTGGTTCAGTATAAAAGTTCGACCCTCGTCCTCTTCACTCATTCACACTCAGGCAGGTCTCCACTCGAGCATGTTGATGTTTCTGAAGCAGTAACTTTATGAAGCCCCTTTTACAGCCTCTGAGCAGCTTGTTCAAAGAGTTTTACAGGTTTTGGTGACATTTTCTACCAAAGCTAAACTAGTGTTGTTCCACTTGCTTTCCAGCTCACCTCACACCAGCCCTGCTCAGCCGTGCTCACACTGTCTCTCTCTAACTTTAATAACATGATTTAGCTGAAAGAGTTCTGTGTATGTAGCTGTGTAAATGTTGCTATATTGTGACTCTGCTCACATGTTGTTTATATGTTCAGTGTTGTGCAGAATCCCTTAACAGAAAGTCTCTTACTCACCAATAACTTTTACCCAGAGTGCATCACTGTAGTCTGTGTAGTAGTCTGGGTTTCCTCTTCCAGCTCTGCACCTGTACTGACCACCATCAGAGACACTAACTGATCTGATGGTGTAGGTGTATGTTTCAGTCTCAGACTCAGTGCTCTGTGTGGGTTTGATCCAGTAAAACTTCCATCCATCAGACTGCGGCTTCAGTGTACAGTACAGAGTCACTGAGTTTCCTGTCAGTACAGCTCCTTTAAGGTCTGATGTGAGTTCCGGTTTAGGTTTTTCTGTTAGAAATGAAACACAAGTTCAGGATGTGAAGTCTTTACTACACTAATCACTTCTACAGTAAAACAGTATTACTCTCTCTGTGATGTCACTAAACATCTTATGACTACTTTCAAATTATTTGACAGTTTTCAGTTAGTAAAATGATGAGAATGAAAATAGGGATATTAAATGTAAAGCTTCACTGAGATTGAAGTGAGGGTCAGAAAATAACTGCAGTGTGATGATGCAGGTCTCTAATCTCTCTCTACTCTACATCAGTTTATTTTTATGGGTGAATAGAGTATGGTTGAAGCAGTATGAGATTTGACCGGTACGATAACCATCTCAGAAAATGTCAGTGTAATGTTTCACAGTATTACACTATTATTATTATTATTATTATTATTATTATTAATAATAATAAATAATAATAATAATAATAATAATAATAATAATAATAATAATAATAATAATAATAATAATAATAATAATAATGATAATATTATTATTATTATTATTATTATTATTATTATTATTATTATTATTATTATTATTATTTACAGTGATCATTAAAGGAATGAAAACAGAAGAGTTCTTTTTATTTTTAACAATCTCCTGTTTGGAAAAAAAAAAACAGACAATATTGAGTCTAAAATGTAAGTAACTTAATATTAGATAATCGTTTACATTAGCATATGTAACCCAGCCAAAGTTATACAATTATAGAATTATTCTGGAAATTATTTAGTCTGACATCAGTTATTGTGATTACTTTATTATTATTCTTTCTTATTGTATTTTGTTTTATTTGTATTTTTCTTGATTCTGTTGATTGAGTTTTGAGCGAATAGGAAGGCAAGGGGGAGCAGAAGTCTTTCTGCATAATATTTCTTTTGCAGATGCCTGTTTTTGTTTTGTTTTTTTTTCTTTTTCAATTGAGCCATGTATCTGTCGCAACGTTGCAGAACTGTCTATTGTTTTTCTTATATAGCAAACTGAAACTTTGCATTTAACAGCATTAAAGCTTCCCAGTATATACTGCTATCTTTTTATTTTGTGTAAAAAGGAACAGTTTTTGGTGTGTTATCTTTTCTGAATTTTTTTTAGAACTTGTAATGTAGTAAGTTCAGCTAGCTAGCGTAGTTTCTGCATAATGTTTCTGATGCTTTCCCTCGAATAGAATTTGGAATAGTTGACGTCACTAAAAGACCATCTGGCAGCATGGAAACTACTGCCAAATGTGTCGCCATGGGTTCTGTCTACTGTTGAAAAGGGTTACCAGGTCCAGTTTAGAGCTCGAACCCCAGGTTCAGAGGTGTACTCACCACAGTAGTCAGCACAGACCAGAGCCCGATGTTAGCACAGAAAGTAAGATCCCTCTTGGACAAAGGGGCCATAGAACATGTAGCCCGTTCCCTGAGGGAGGGATGTTTTTACAGCTGTCATTTCCTGGTCCGCAAAAAATAGAGGAGTATCCGGCCAATTTTAGATAAGCGTCATCTGAAATGTACTCTTCGGACATATAGGTTCAAGATGCTGACACCCAAACTTATCGTTCCACAGATTCAGTTTGAGGACTGGTTTGTGACAATAGATCTAAAAAGTGCTTTTTTCCACATAGAAATATCACTAGCTTTATCCCCTTGCAGTTCGTGGATGTCATTCTGGCTCCATTGTGACTCCAGGGCATCTGTGTACTAAACTACCTGGTTAATTCTAGCATGATCCAGGGAACTGGTGGGTCAAAATCGAGATGTTGTTTGATGTTGCCCACATGAAGATCTTAGGGCTCAGGTTGAACCTCAGAAAAGTATGCTTTCCCTAGTGCAGTGGACAACTTTTCTAGGGGTTATAAGGATTCTACTACGATGAGGGCGTTTCTATCCCCAACATGTGTGGGGTCAATCCTATCAACACTGAGCAAGGAGTTCGAATTTGGTGTCGATGGAGTAAGACATGAAGTTTGAGTCTCCTGCTGATTTTGATTTTAATTAATTAGCACTTTTTTTGGTAATATAATATATTTTGACTTATTCTATTTCGTTTCCTTGTTTGTACTTTTAACTCGGTGGTTCGTTAAGATGTCTGGGAATAACTCGAAAATCGGTGGTAGCATTCAAACAAAACAGGACTAGACAGCGCACCGTGAGCGCGTCTCATTCTCGCCGTGAATCTGCAGCCGCATCTACCTCTTTCCATGAATCTGCAGCCGCGTCTCCCTCTCACCATGAACCCGCACATGCGCCTCCTTCTCCTCAAGAATCCATAGCCATGCTTCCTGCATGTATATAAATGTGAGGATTTGGAGTCGAGGTCACGGGGCAATAACGTTAGGATAGTCTGAGTTCCAGAGGGCGCTGGACAACTGCTGCTGTAGCGGCCTTGTTAAAAGAGGCGTTTGGTCTGGAGAAGGAGCCGGTTCTGGACCAGTCCCACCGGACCCTTCAGCTGAAGCCAAAGCCTGGTGAACGACCACGAGCTATTGTGTGCAGATTCCACTACCACAGTGACTGTGTGATATTTTACACTGTCCGACAGAACTCCAGCGGATTAAAGTGAGGGATTTGACCATCTCCATTTTCCCTGACTACACAGTCAAGATACCCCGGGCCCGGGCCGCGTTTAGCAAGGTTCGGCGTCAACTTCATGGTATTGAGGGCGCTCGCTATGGAATACTTCACCCAGCTCGGCTTCACATTACATATAACGGTATCCAGAAGGACTTTATTTCAGCGGATGAAGCAGGAGAATACATTAAACTCTTAATACCGGGGTGAACTGCATCATCTACACAGTGTAGTGTTCTTTATTTATTTATTTATGTATTTATTTATTTATTTATTAGTTTATTTATTTATTTATTTATTTATTTTATTTATTGATATTATTATTATTTATATATTTTTTGGTAATATTCTTTATTCTTATTTGCACTCGGCCTTCCAGCTCTATAGAATTTGAATTCTTATTGAGGATATTGTGCGTTACTTGGTCTAGAATTTGTGGACTCATTCCTCTTATATTCACTTCTGTATTAATGTTCTCTGTTTTGATGTTTTGACTGGGTTAGAGTTTATTTATTTATTATTTTATCATTAATTTATCTTTTTTTATGTGCTACACTGTGTAGGATTATTAGATTATTAGTCTTTAAAAGGTAAGGACATTATATTTGTTAAAGTGCGCAGACTATTTATTAGATTTGAAGTCAGTATGGGACTTTTCTCTTACTAGAATTTTTTCTTTTTTGTTTAGGTTTAGCTTACTCTTTGTCTCTAGGTTGGGAAACACTGCTGTCTCCATTGTTTTATGGAGACTTTGGGTGTGGCGGGGTGAGGGGTAGGGAGGATGGGCGGGTGGAAGGTCCCACTTCAGCTCTCATTGGCTATTTATGCTCCTATGGTTTACTTTATTTAAATAGTTAGTAGTAACATGGATCCCAGCATAACTGGGACAGGCACACCTTTAAGATTTATTAGTTGGAATGTTTAAACTCCAGTATAGTATTTTTACAGGAGACGCACCTACGTATTAAAGATCATCAAAGGTTACAATGCCCTTGGGTGAGTCAAGTCTTTCACTCGAATTTTTATTCGAAAGCAAGAGGGGTTGCTATTTTAATTGACAAAAGGTTACAGTTTTTGTCCACTAATGTTATTGCTGATGTGAATGGTAGATATATTATAGTTGCTGGTACTTTAATGCAAAGACAGGTATTGTTGGTTAATATATATGCTCCAAACTTTGATGATGTAGAATTTGCTAATAGATTGTTGAGCAATCTCCCTTTCTTAAATACTCACTCACCTGTTGATTTTCGGGGGAGATTTAAATTGTGTATTTGACCCGAACTTGGATCGATCTAATCCCCGTACACTGAATCAATCTGCACATTTCAACATTTTCCGATTTTATGTGTCAGAATGGTCTCGTTGATCCCTGGATATCTCGTAACCCCTCTCTTAAAAAGTTTTCTTTCTTCTCCCAGGTTCATAATTCTTATTCGAGGATTTATTATTTTTTATAGACAGCACTCTAGATTCTTGCGTAGTTTCTTCTGACTATTTGGGTATTGTAATTTCTGACCATGCGCCTCTACAATTAGATGTTCAGCTCTCTACTTATAAATGTAGCTGGCCGCCTTGGAGATTTAATTCTCTTCTTTTAGCAGACATTGAATTCTGCGAGTTAATTTCTAGTTCTATTGATGACTCCACCTCTTATTCACTGTTATGGGAGACACTTATATCCCATATCAGAGGGCAGATTATTTCTTATTCTGCTCGCTGTAATAAAAAACGCAGTGCTAGGGTTAATGAACTTGCATCTGCAATCAGTAGTCTTAATCAAAGATGCGCATTAAACCCCTCCCCAGAACTTCTTAAACAGCGTATTGACTTACAGGAAGAGTTTAATCTTATTTCGACTAAAGAGGCGGAATGCTTATTGTTACGTACTCGTGGTTCATATTATGAACATGGCGATAAGCCGAGTCATCTACTGGCACATCAGCTACGGCGACAGGCCACTTCCTGTCTCATACCTAGTATTAAAAACACGTAGAATATTATCAGTACTGATCCCATGGAAATTAATGCTACTTTTAAATCTTTTTTACTCTTCACTTTATAAGTCCAAATCTCCATCAAACAATACTAAGAAAACCTCTGTAACCCTGTTATAGATACGAATACTGCTATGCAATTGGATTCCCCAATTTCTCTTGAAGAAATTTTAATTTCAGTTAAATCTATGCAATCTAACAAAGCTCCTGGCCTGGATGAGTTTCAAATCGAATTTTTTTTAACATTTATTGGAAAATTAGCTCCAATGCTTTTGGCTATGTTCAACAAATCTTTGGAACGTGGGTCTTTGCCTCCAACTCTGACACAAGCCATGATATCTCTGCTCCTAAAGGAGGGTAAGGATGCATCCTCCTGTGGTTCTTATAGACCGCTATCACTGCTGAATGCAGATGTAAAGGTGTTGGCGAAAGTAATGGCATCTCGGTTAGAGAATGTACTTCCTTGTTTTATATCTGAAGATCAGAACGGTTTTATAAAGGGACGTCAATTGTTTTTCAATGCCCGTACACTCTTTAATATAATTTATTCAAAGCATTCGGCTGAGCTCATTGTGATTTCATTAGATGCTGAAAAAGCATTCGACAGGGTCGAATGGGAGTATTTGTTTGCAGTCCTGAGGAAGTTTGGATTTGGGGACAAGTTTATTTCTTGTATTAGCCTCCTTTATTCAACCCATAATGCTAGGGTTCAGACTAACGATACTTATTCGGATGATTTTGTGCTCGGACATGGGTGTTGCCAAAGTTGTCCTTTATCCCCTCTGCTTTTTGCTGTTGCCATCGAGCCACTCTCTATTGCACTAAAATCTTCCTCCTCGTTTAAAGGAATAGTTCAATATGGTGTAGAATACAAATTGTCGCTATATGCTGATGATTTGTTATTGTATGTAATTGATCCTATCGCCTCTATGCCTTCTGTCTAAATTTAGATAAAAGCGACTGTTTTCCTGTCAATACTCCAGCTTTGTCTCTCCAACATTCAGATCTACCATTTCGATTTAGTAAGTCAGGTTTTAAATACCTAGGTATCAACATGACACGTTCTCTATCTAATCTTCTGTCAGCTAATTTCACTCCCCTTATCTCAAAGGTTAAATCTAACATTCAGAGTTGGGGTAACTTATCCCTTTCCCTAATTGGCAAGATCAATGCCATCAAAATGAATATATTACCGAAGTTTATTTTCTTGTTCCAACAAGTGCCTCTTTCTCTCCCAAAATCATTCTTTGATCCATTGGATAAGATAATTAGTACATGTATTTTGGGAGGTAAGCCACCAAGGGTTAGTAAATCTTTATTGCAGAAATGTAAACTTAGTGGAGGACTTGCATTACCCAATTTTCAATTATATTACTGGGCTGCACACATCCATAAACTTTGTTACTGGGTTCAATCTCCTGGATCTTCTTGGTCTAAATTGGAATTATCTTCTTGTAGTGAATCCTCTTTACCTGCTCTGCTTTACTCCCCTTTACCTACAAAACTTTCCCTATATACTGCTAACCTTGTTATCCTCAACACACTTATGACTTGGTATCAATTTAGATGACATTTTAAATTTGTAGGTGCATCCTCTTTGTGTCCTTTAGTGAACAACCATCTATTTCCCCCATCGTGTATGGACTCCTCATTTTCAGTGTGGTCTGACAAGGGTATTAAACAAGTTAGAAATTTGTATTCTCATGGTGTGTTTGATAGCTTTGCAATTTGGCATCCACTTACAATCTTCCCTTGACACATTTCTTTCGGTACTTTCAAATACGGAACTTTGTTTCTAGATGTTTTCCTGATTTCCCTTCTGCTCCTCCTGAACATGCTTGGGAAGCCCTGTTTTCAAATAACCTGCATCAGATAGGAATGATTTATGATTTTATTCTGACGCTAGGTAGTGGGTCGAGTAACAAAATTAGGAATGCGTGAGAAGCGGAATTAGGAGTACAAATAAGTGAGGAGTGTTGGGTACATGCTATAGGGAGGGTACAGCCTACCACTTCTTGTGCGCGTCTTGGACTTATACAGTTCAAACTTTTAAATAGAGTCCATCTGTCGAAGTTGAGATTGTCTGTGATGTATCCGAATGTAGAGGACAAGTGTGATAAATGCCATGGCTCTCCCTGTCATCTTGCCATATGTTTTTCTTCTGCCCTGAAGTCCATGGTTTTTGGTCTGTCTTTTTTACCATCATGTCCACTATTCTCAGGGTAGATTTAAAGCCTTGTCCCTTGATTGCGATACTTGGGATTCCTGAGGCTTAAATTCCTTTGAGCTTGATACAAAAGGATGTTATTGCTTTCACATACCTTATAGCAAGATGTTCCCTACTGTTATATTGGAAGTCTGCTAAATACCCATCTACCTCCTAGTGGATAAAGGACGTGATTTTTTTTCTGAAATTCGAGAAAATAAGATATACGATGAATAGTTGTACAGACAAGTTTTTTTCATAAATGGCATCCCTTTATTGCATACTTTATGGAGTTACAGACACTACCCGCTTAAAGGTTGGTGCCTGCTGTTGAATTTAATAATATATTTATAACCAGCGCCAGTTAATGGGTAGCCATGATGAGCCGGAGGGGTGGGTTGTGGGTTTAATTTTGTTTTCCTTTGTATAAAAGAAAAAACCTGTGAATATTTAATGCTGTTTCACAATTTGTTTTTATTTTTGGGAAAGGGTGGGGCGGACAGAACAGAAATGGCTGAACAGAACGATTTAGATAGGCAGAAATGTTAGCAGAAATGTTCAACAGAAATGTTTAGCAGAAAGGTAATTTGAAATGTTAGCAGAAATGGTCAGTAGAAATGTTTAGCAAAAATGTTTAGCAGAAATGCTCAGCAGAAATGTTTATCAGAAGTTCAGCAAAAATATTCAATAAAAATGAAACCCTAAAAAAAAGAAATGTTCAGTAGAAATGTTCTGTAGAAATGTAGAAATGTTCTGTAGAAATGTTCAATAAAAATTAAACCTAAAAAAAATAAAATAAACACTGAGCAAGATAAAGCTTGATCTTGGGAGACTATTGGAGCTCATGGGCCTATTGCACAGGAGACCGTTCAGTGGTGGCTGCGAAGTTGGCTTTTCATCCAAGGACAAAACCTCTGAGAGTTATCGGTGTCACGCGGCGATGCCTACGTGCTCTGATAATTTGAGTGTCCTCGGTTTCTAACCTTGGGTCACATTCTCGGGGTGTCTCCTTAGCACAAGACGGGAAATGACGGACACCTCCCTCATGGGCTGGAGCATGGTCTTAGACAGCTGTCTTGCTCATGGTCACTGGAGCTGCCCTCATCTGGAGCAGCATATAAATTGCCTAGAAATGTGCACCATAATTCTAGCACTGAAATTCCTTCTTCCTCAATTTAGAGGTCACCATGTGTTTACAGACAACACAGCAGTGGTCTCATATATTGACCACCAGTGAGGATTATGTCCGCACCCCCTGTTCAGGCAGGTGCAACTAATTCTCTGGGCAGAGGGAAAGTTTGTCAGTGATGCAATGTACATTCTGGAAATATGGAGGCAGACATCCTGTTGAGGCAGGGGCTGAGGCCCAGGAATTGGTCGTTCCATCCACGAGTGGTGGAGTCCATATGGCGAGTTTTGTCTCTGCATGTAATCGCCTCCAAGGAAAAAACACAGGCCTGCTGTGGTTCGACTTCACTCCTCCCGCACAATTAGGGCTGGATGCCATGGTGCACATGTGGCTGAGGTCACATCTGTACGCTTTACCCCCGATCGGTCTGCTTCCACAAGTTCCAGTGAGAGTTCACCAAGACAGTCTATGTCTGCTGCTAGTAGCACCTTCTGGGCCAGCTTGAATATGGTTTTCAGAGATAAAAAATTCTAGGTTGGTCATAGACATGAATGAAAGGCCATGATGTACAGTTGCAATCAAAACTATTCCACCCCATTTCAAATGATGTTTATTGTCAAAATATACAGACTTTTAGCTGTTTGCAATGAACAAATCAAACAAAAGCAATTAAAATAATTCAACTCAACAAATGCTTCCAGTGGTTTCCCCAAATTCAACTGAAAATGCAACTTATAATGACTTCTCCAGTTTCAAAATTATTCAACCCCCTGAATAGAGTCCCTAACAACAGCACAAAAATGCAAAACATCTGGGTTTCACTTGTAAAACCAGGCCTATTTATAAGCCTGCCATGATCAGGTGATGTGGCAATTAAGCATGTTGCAGTAAATATGGTACCTATGAACTATGCTATCAGCCTCTATTATCTGAAGCGAAGAAGCAATTCACAGGCCTGTCCTTGAATGACAAAGTTATGCAATGTCTTGTTCCCTTCTCAGGGAACAGGGTTACATGCGTACCCCAGATGTTCCCTGAGAAGGGAACGAGACATTGCATTTAGCATAACAGTATGGGAACGAGAATACCCACTCAGTCATATAGTGGGTGCGGCCTGTTCAAAAAGACCCAAGCCCGAGGGTCACTGCAAGACACTCGAGCCCGGGGTAAAATGAATATCCAACCTATAATATCAGATGAATGAGTGTGGCGTAAACTCTAAAACCTAAAAGTGGTCATTGAAAGACCTTCCAGGACCACAGAATGGTCCCAGGAAGGTATGTGCGGCCTGCAGATGGGCCTCAACTGCCTGACACCACGCATGAACCTAGAAGTTAGAGGATGTTGTCCCACAGAGGCTCCCTCAACAGGGGCTTGGCTGGCCAAAATGGCGGCCACGTCACCCTGATTGTAGAAAGACCCCACCCTGCTGAGAAATGTTCTTGTAGGCGCTCCAGGACTGTAGCAATTGCGCAGTTCACTGGGTCTAGCTGACATTCGTCACAGCACAAGACAAAAAGCCACCACTTGAGTGCATACAATTTCCTTGTGGATGGTGCTGTACTGTTTACCATGGTCTCTACAACCTCAGCTGTGAGACCAGAATCTATGAGCTGGTGCCCCTCTGGGACCAGACCCACAATTTCCATAGTTCTGGTGATAGATCAACCCTCTGCCTTGAGACAGTAGATCCACTCTAAGGGCTCGAATGGGGCGCCCGACAGTCCTTCCAGGATCACAGAAGGTCCCAGGAAGGTATGCGCAGCCTGCAGATGGGCCTCAGCCGTCTGTCACCATGCATGAACCTCAAAGTTAGAGGATGTTGCCCCACAGAGGCTCCCTCAACAGGGACGTGGCTGGCCAAAATGGCGGCCACGTCACCCGGATTGTAGACAGAGCCCACCCCACTGAGAAATGTTCTTGTAGGAGCTCCAGAACTGTAGCTATTGCGCAGTTTATTGGGTCTACAGTGGATCCCAGCGGGTGGGAATCTCCCAAGGAGTGCCATCTAGCAGGGATATGATCTTTCAAAACAATGTTCAAGCTGGCCAAAACAGTGCTACTAGCAGACCGTCGAACTCTTGCTAGAGCTTGTGGGAGCAGAGTGATGGGAGGAGCAGCATACAGATGTGACTTTGGCCCAAAAGTCTCCCAAGATCCAGCTATAACTTGCTCAGTGTTGATAGGATTGACACTATGCTTGTTGGGGATAGAAATGCCCTCATCATAGTAGAATCCTATAACCCCTAGAAAAGTTGTCCACTGCACCGGGGAAAGTATACTTTTCTGAGATTCAACCTGAGTCCTAAATTCTTCATGTGGGCAAGAACATCTCGATTTTGAACCGCCAGCTCCCTGGATCATGCTAGAATTAACCAGTCGCCCAGATAGTTTGGTACACAGATGTCCTGGAGTCCCAATTGAGCCAGAGTGACATCCATGCACTTTGTGAAGGTGCGAGGGGATAAAGCTAGTGATATTCCTATGTGGAAATATGCACCTTTTAGATATATCACCACAAACCAGTTCTCGAACTGAATCTGTGGCACGATAAGTTTGAGCGTCAGCCTCTGAACCTGTATGTTCAAAGAGTACGGTTCAGATGACGCAGATCTAAAATTGGCCACATACTCCCATTTTTTTGCGGAACAGGAAATAATGGCTGTAAACCTCCCTCCCTTTGGGAACAGAGTACATGTTCTATGGCCCCATTGTTCGAAAGGGAGCTTAATTCCTGCGCTAACGTCGGGCTCTGGTCTGGGCTGACTGCTGTGGTGAGCACACCTGTGAATAGGGGGTGTCGAGCTATAACTGGACTCAGCAACCCTTTCTATGGTAGACGGAACCTATGGAGACATATTTGGCAGTAGTTTGCAAGCTGCCCGATGGTCTTTTAGTGACGTTAACTATTCGACAATCTATTGGAGGGAAGCATCAGATTTTCATTGCCCTGTCACCAGAGAACACTGAAAACTTGGGGACCGCCTTGGCTAGGGAAGGCCCTACAGTAACACTGGGGGTTACCTGCCCTAACAACCTCATGTCCCC
The DNA here is from genome assembly GCA_012411365.1 of Ameiurus melas. NCBI lineage: Eukaryota > Metazoa > Chordata > Actinopteri > Siluriformes > Ictaluridae > Ameiurus > Ameiurus melas. The sequence continues at coordinate 10,883,635 of CM022756.1, forward strand.
AGATACATGCCTCCACCCGGGCTCCACTCATGGATGCCCGGGTGAGCTCGAGACAACAGGGAAGGAACTGGCTTTTTTTGAATGCCGCCATATGTCAAGCTCACTCAGCAGGTCTGCTTGGTAGGTCTGCAACCCTGTCATTGTCTGCAGTGACCCACAAGCAAGACTACTACTGCATAGACATGCCCACTAATGCCACGGTGGCCTTACATGGCTTGGATGCAAGCCGGCCTCCGTAATTACCTGCCGTTGATGGAGAGAGATAGCTAGCTCATCCTCCACCTTGAGCATAGCTAAACAGCCATGCCATTTATTCCCACAATGGCCGAATAATCCAACATCGTGGGGTTATAAATATGGTTTATGCGTGGTTTTCCCCCAGAAGCCTGAGATTTTGTCATAAACTTCTGGAAGACAGGGGAGTTTCTGCAATGTGAGGGATTTTCTTTCACTGGGTAATCACTTCAAACAGCGTCTCCGGCTCCTCTTCCAGATCTATAAGAGATCCCCAAACCTGAGACGGCTGGCTGCCTCGGCAGCGGCCGGGCCAGATCCGCGAGGCTCTGAAACCCGACTTGCTTTGGCTTCCATTTTTTTTTTTCGAGAAGAGCGCGAGGCGCGAGCCGAGCTGCTTAATGTAGCATTACCATGCTCAGCCTCTCGAGGCTGCCATGGCATACTACACCGCTAAGACTTCACCCAGAAAGTGTGCATTTTTCCCCGTGATGAAACAGGAGCAAGCCGTAACACACTTCTTGAACTCTTTCTCGTTCATTACTTACCTCTCTTTTCCCCCCAAAAAAAGCGATAGGAAAGTTTAGGGATTTTGAGAAAATATCGAGTAGAAATTAAGCGTTTATGTCACACAAACAACACACATGTAGTCTCGCTGAAGATAATAAGGCTGGCGGCGTGGTTCACAAGTGACATATATATATCATACGACGCGCTTAATTGCCACGTCACCTGATCATGGCAGGTCTATAAGTACAGGCATGATTTTACACAAGCTTCAGATACTGGTCATGCACGCAAGGCATTCCCATACTGTTATGCTAAATGCACCATCAAAATTCCCTTTGACAGGGAACACTTAGAATTCGCTGTGTGTAAAGATGATGTCTCTTGTGTGGAATTATGACAAAACTGCAGTTTGTAAGCTCTGCACTGCTAAAATTTTACACCGGACGCTGCAGCAGTGAAGAAGGAGTTTCCACGTCGAGTCAAATTTTTTTTTTTGCTCACGCTGAATTTAAGGGTCAGTACACCGTTGAAAGATTTAAATGAAGATGAGTTGACAAAAAAGTATATATTGCACAGAAAAATATATTTGTTGACTAGTGTATTTCATATCCAGTTCATGTTAATATATATTTTTTAAATTATATTATATATTACCAGTTTGATGTCTGTGATGAAGTTGAAATGTTTTTGTTTGTGGTGAGTGAATGTGAGTCAAACAGGAGGTTTTTTAGAATTCAGTCAATGTTACTATGAATTAATAACATTCAATAAGTTAAGAAATCTTACTTTAATCTTCAGAATTTAGTTCATGTGTTAATGTTAATTTGAGTAATGTCTTTTCTGTTTGAGACCAGTTCCTGTGAAACAACTAGTTTTTATATGCATTTCCTTCAGTATTGTGGAATTAATTATTATTAATTTAAAATAAAATATAAAAGGCAGAACTATCGGTATCTGTCACGCCACGGCCGCTAGAGGCCGCTGTGGCGCATCTGAAATAAAATTTTGGAGAAAAGCGCTTTTATCCAAAGCACTTTACACTGTGTCTCATTCACCCATTCACACACCAATGGTAGCGGAGCTGCCATGCAAGGCACTAACTTGCCATCGGGAGCAACTTGGGGTTCTGTGTCTTGCCCAAGGACACTTCGGCATGTGGAGTCATCCGTGCCGGGAATCGGACCACCAACCCTACTAGTAGTGGACAACCCCCCACTCTACCAACTGCGCCACAGCCACCCCATGTGATGTGTGTCAAAGGTTGTTGAGCTTCACAAAAGCTGACGTGGCTATAAGAAAATAGCACAAGCATTGAAAATGTTCATTTCCACCATCAGGGCAATGATGAAAGTTCCAATCAACTGGAAATGTTCTGAATCAACCTGGAATTGGACATGTGTCTATATCGTCTCATTGCACTGTGAAGAGGATGGTTCGAGTGGCCAAAAAATCTCCAAGGATCACAGCTGGAGAACTGCAGAGGTTTGTTGGTGTGTTGTGGGGGGGGAAAAAAAAAAAAAAAAAAAAAAAAAACCAAAAAAAACAACTTTTTTTTTGGTGGGTTTTAAAAAAAAAAAAAGAAAAGAAAAAAACCTCCACTCCCATCCAAAAACAAACTCAAGCATCTTCAGTTTGCCAGACACTACTGGAACTTCCAATAGGATCGGGTTGTATGGTCAGATTAAACCAAAATAGAGCTTTTTGGCAAACCCAACACCATTTTTAATGACATTAATGAACACTGCATTTATGACTTTTGAAGTAATTTTCTGTTCCTATTCAGTAAGATATTTCACAACTAATGGTATTACACCAGTAAAATGTAATTCTCTGTTCACTGAAAAACACCCAGTTATATTACAACTATTTAAATAAACCATGTTAACATGCTAGAGATAAAGAACAAAACAGTGTAAGGTAAATGAATAATGAATAATTGAAATGTACATTAATCACCTGTTTGTGTAGAGTGGGTGAGTCCAGTCAACACTAAATGTTCAGAGGGAAACAGAAAGGACAATTTAAAACAGGGATAAACACTTGGGCGTGTGCTGTTATAGGAAAATAATGAACAACAGGGTGGTATGATGTGGCCCAGTGAGAAGCAGGTTTACTCTTACCATCCCAAATTAGTTTATTTTCCCATTACTTCCTGTTCTGGAGTGTTTGATTGCTCTTACAGTATATCAACAATTTACCAACAAAAGCGATAAATAATTTTATTAATGAACTGCATGCTGTACTTTTAAACTTTTTAAGTTAATTTTTATCACCTATATCAGATATAAACAGTTCCTCCCCTTAATCAGTGTCTGGTTTTTTTTTTCACACTTGAAGTTACAAAAACTGAAGGGTGTGAAACTTTAATATAAACCTCTGCTTTGTATCACATCCTGCACCAATGTGTCATTCAGAGATGAATTTAAATAAACATTCTAATCAGTCTGTATCTGTTAGTATATGATTTCACACTCTATATGTTATAATGATCTTAAATCCACAAATAGATTTATTCAAAGCAGCACCTGTTCTGTTGTTGAACACAGTGCCATGTCTCTATTAATATAAATGTCTCTCATTCAGAAACTGTCATTTGATTTCCTGTCTGTTGGCACAGTCTCCTGCTAATTACTAAGCCCGGCAGCATTTTATAGTATAAATACACATGCAACTTTCTTCACTTTCTTTACAGATGACAGAGTACAGAATCTATCTCCAAACAAATTTAGAATAAAGTATAAAATGTAAAATCATAAACAAATCCTGACTACCAATGTGTAACAGCAGTTAAAATCATCAGCTTTAATGTTCTGCACACGTGAGAGACACCAGGATGCAATTGCTGAAAACAGTGTTTGTTTAATGAATATTTCATATTTTACTCATAAAATAAATTGGGTCAAATGTAAACACAACAAAACAAATCAGAATGCACCGTTCACACTAAATTCAGTATCAAACCTTAACTATGGACTAATCAAATAATCTACAGAACCTGATTACAGGACTCTCAGCCTGTTAATTCAAAACTTAATTCACTACTTAATTCACTGTAATGAAGACACACAGAGAACATTTACTCACAGAGAAACACACAGAGTGGACGGAGCTCCATCCTGACACACTGATGACTGACTGAATGAGAAGTGTCTGTGTTAAAGCCTCCACACTTCCTGTGTTCTTAAACACCAATCACACTGCAGAGAGAGAGAGAGAGAGAGAGAGAGAGAGAGATAATTCAGGTGGAAATTCATGCTTTAGACCAGGGGTCCCCAACCCCCGGGCCGCGGACCGGTACCGGTCCGTGGGTCATTTGGTACCGGGCCACACAAAAAGAATAAATAACTTGCATTATTTCTGTTTTATTTATTATCGGAGTCTGAATGATGTTTTATTTTGAAAAATTACCGTATTCTCTCCGTTACATCTGTCTACGACTTGCTCTTGATGCAAGTCAAGACGCTTGTCTCAGTCACGTGATATGTTACATGGTCACGTGATACGTTAAGGGGTAGAGCGTAAGTTGCTCATGCTATGTTGTTGGCGTGATGTTACCAGGACGCTGCTAATAAAGCTGCGATTTCACATTGGATTCACGTTTATTATTATATTTTTAAAATACCCCAGTTTTTATGCCAGTCATATCATTAGATTTTGTTGTATTTATCCGCCACACCTTAAAGGCCGGTCCGTGAAAGTATTGTCTGATATTAAACCGGTCCGTGGCGCAAAAAAGGTTGGGGACCGCTGCTTTAGACGATTATTAGGATTCATTACATGCAGCATATTTTCACCACACATAATGTGCATTTTGCAATGGTCTAAGACATATCTCTCCACATACAGTGGGAGTACTAAAGACAATAAGTGTTGAAAGAGGAAGTGCAGAGAGGGTGAGTGCTGTTGTGGTTTCTGTACATGTACAGTCTTGGTGATGCTGACACTCATAACAGTAACTGATCAGTATGTAAGAAGTCAGTTTTACTGTTAGAGCTGTTAATAAAAGGCCTGATTGACACATAAATTGACTTAAATTAAACTGACATGAATGACACTTTCTCTAAGGAAGCAAATATATTGTTTCATTCACAGTCTGATGGTGTGAATGTTGCTGTCTGTGTGTGTTATCTGTCTGTTTCTGATGAGACAGGGTTGGGGTAAGAGTAAACTCAGTGTTCCTTTTTAAGGGACAACCAATTATATCTGGCATAATTCAAAGCAGAGGTCAAAGTACAAGAAGGCAACATCACAGTAAGCAGATCCATAATCCAAATAAAAAAGCACGCACAAGACAATAAACAGATTTAAACAGGAACATAGAACTAAAGCTCATAACTATATGTTCTCCTGTATTAGGTCATCTCATTGAGTTCTGGTAGTGTTTGTGGTGAAAACCCTGGCACATGCCACAGAAACCAGCAGTAGTGAGAACATGCAGGTGTGGCTGTTTAAATTTTGGCTTCACTGAGAATGTGAATGACAGCATTTCCTCATTTCTCACTGGTTAAAGCCACATAGCTGAACTAGATTAGAAACCAAACCACAATAATCTTCCATGTCTTAACTTCTACGTCATTTAAAGTGAAATTCACTTATTTGCTGAAGAACAAAGAAGAGTAAACTCTTTGTGTAATAATGCCAATTAATCAGAACATTCGTTGCTAGATATGAAGGGTTATTTTTTTTTAATGTAAATCAGATCTGAAATGCCTGTGCTGTGTGAAACTTATATAGTTGCTTTACTGAGTTACTGAGATTCACATATGAACAGTTATCGTTATGTTTTATATTTAATGCACTGTATACTCATGAAGTCAGGGTAAATCTATATATTATCTAATGATATAAACTTTTTTTGACTGGTTTATATCTGAGTGGATCGGCTTCATTCACAATAACAATATATTCTCTTTTGCTTAGTTCATTATTCATCACAAGTCATCTGGACCTTGCATAGAAGGGTTAAGTAGCATGAATACATGCATGTGCATCTTTCAGCCTTAGAATGTGAAATGTGATCAGCAGTGTAAAAACTGTTTAGCACCTCCTCTCTAACACTGTTGAACTCACACTGCCGAGAAAAGCAAAAACACAACAGCTATTTTAAAGCACAGTGTAATTGTGCATTGCTTACAAAGTGGTGCTTGAAGGTTTGTGAACCCCTTAGAATTTCTGCATAAATATGACATAAAACATGATCAGATCTAAAAGTAGTCCTAAAAGTAGACAAAGTGAATGCAATTAAATAAATGAGACAAAAATATTATACTACATCATTTATTTGTTCAGGGAAATTATCTAATATTACATGTCTGTGAGTGGCAAAATTATGTGAACCGCTACATTAGCAGTTAATTTGAAGGTGATTTCAATCAGTGGGATGACACTTAGGTGTTAGTGAGTGGTAAATGGTGCACTTTTATCCAAAGCGCTTTACACTGTCTCATTCACCCCCCCCCCCCCACACACACACACACACCCCAATGGTAGCAGAGCTGCCATGCAAGGCATGCATCGGGAGCAACTTAGGGTTCAGTGTCTTGCCCAAGGACACTTCGGCATGTGGAGTCACCCGGGCCGGGAATCTATATATATATCAATCTAAATAATTTAGTGTTTTAGAATCTTCAAAGTAGACACCCTTTTTGTCTAGAATTTCCATAAATATATTCTTGGCATGCTTTTTAAACAGTATTAAAGGAGTTGCCACCTACGCTGGACACTTAGCGGCTGCTTTTTGGAATGTTTCGCGCTGAAAAATGTAAGTTTTCTAATGAAGAAATGAATATGTTGGCACGATTATATTTTTGTCTACAACACCGGTTTCAAACATTTAATCATACACCTTCAGATCAAAAGGTTTTTAAGCTCATGAGAAACATTTGTCAGGTGTCCACAAACTTTTGAACAGTCATGTACGTACTACAATACTGACAGTCTTGCACATATTAGAACTGGAGAAGTGTTTAATTCTTACTGCAAAGAACAAATCCCAATCTGCCTAGAAGCTCATTAGCTTGTGTTCAGTATTGAAATACAAGCTCAGTCTCAGCTTTTTTTTTTTTTATAAATCCCTGGCTTCTCTTGTGAATGTGTGCAGTTCAGTAACGGGGAGGCAGTCAGACACCTTCATTACTGAGTCACAGAGACGCACTTTCAGACTCCTGGACATGGAGTCCGTACATGCTGTGGTATGAAACGTCCGCTGCATGCTCCTGATTAATTTCATTTTATATTTTTGCCCCAAAGCCTTAACATTGTGCCACTAAAATTAAACTGGGCAATAATTGGCCCGTGTCCTGTATCATAAGTTTCATACTATTTTTATACTATGTGTCCTCTCAAAGCTTTTATCAGCTAGCGAAGGCATTCTACGGATCTTGTACATGAATAAACAATAAAAAAACAAAGCTAACAAAGGCTAAAATATCACATGGTCAGATCCATGTCTGTGAGCTTTAGGCAGCCATCTAGAAGATAATGACATAGCTAATGGTTACTGTAAGCCTAGTAATATACTGCCAGCCTAAATTAACAATTAAATAGACATCTGTGCATCTTATACACTCTGGAACATTGTGCATGAGTAACACCCATGAAGGTATGAATCAACAATGTGAGAAAAAGAGAGAGAGAGAGAGAGAGAGAGAGAGAGACCGGGATGTATTTTGTCACATATGACAACAAGTACACAATCACAATTTCACCTTCCCTTGCAGAACCTCCACTGTGGCCGTCTGTCTCATGTTGCCCATGTACACTGTCACCTGGAAGCCTTTGTGGAAAGTCTTAGCATGGAAGAGCCATACAATCTCAGCTTCAAACATCCAGCAGATGAAGTGATTCATCTCCGGACTCACCATCACCATTCCCTACAGAAAAAAACAAAAAACAAAACGTGTACGTAAGAGCACAGTAACAAACCCAAGCCCTCTAGCCGAATCATCCTTTGCACGCAGAGACGCACGCAAACCTTTCGTAACAATGAGTGGTCGAACTCGCCCAGTGCCAGTGTAGCTGCCTGTCCTGCCCGAAGCCCTCTGCACGCTGCTCGGTTTCTCTGGATGCTGCACACGGTGATATCGCAGAACTGGCCATCATCCATCGGCCCTACCCCTAACTGGTCCCCCTCTCGGCAGATCCCGCTGCACCGAAGCAAGGTCGGATTAGGACATGGTCAATTAAAATAAAAAAATAAAAAAAAGAACATTTAAAAAAGCTTCCTCTTCTACATCCACTATGACTCAAAATGTCGTACATGTTATTTATTACCTGTAAAGAGTTCCACCCACTACAGTCCCAACATCATGCACTCTATAAATCTCATGAACCTGCAGCACAAATTAAAAACAGGGTAAATCTCTAGTTCTCGGGTGAAGGAGAATTCCGTTAAAAGAAGGATTAGGGCATGTTCTGAGTTTGCTTTGTAAGATCGTACGAACCTGGAACTCGGTGAGTTGCTGCATGAGTTCCTCCTTCTCTTTGCTGTTACTGAGGGGAGGCAGGTATTTAAAGAACTCCTTAAGCAGGTCTAGGTTCTCCCCCGATACGCTGGACAACGTGAAGACCGGCGTGATGCTATGCAGAGCAACAACAGAAAGCCGAAAAGAATGAGACACAGGGTAAAGGACAGCAAGACAGTCTGAGAATCGCAAATTATAATTCAGTTTCTTTGTGCAATGAAACAGAATCTATTCTAACAAGACATCAAAAGTAAAAAATAAAATAAATAAAACACCAAGACCAATTATGGTTAAAGCTGTCGAATATGCCCTGGTTCCAGTGCTTATTATTATAGTGGTTTAAATAAATAAATATATAAATGCCTGGGGGACTGTGCAAACTGCTGAGCCGCAGTGACGGCATCGTCTTTGTTGTTCACCACCAGTGGAATTTTGTTGCAGCCAGACTGCTTGAGGAAACGCTCCAGCTGCTGCACTGTTCTCTCCACCTTCCCTTTTGTGCACAGATCCACCTTACTGACCACGATGAAGATCGGCACCTTCAGACCCATCTTCAGGCTGAGGTGCTCCCACGTGGTGCCCACTGAAAATCAGATCATCGCATTTGCGCAGGTGATCATTTGTTGTGGACTTGACATGTATATATCTATACACGTTATTTTGAACTTTAGCATTTCTCACGGGAAAACAAAGAAATCTAATGCATGTGTATGCTTTCAAGAGTAATAGATATTTCAGGATGCATCTCAGCAGTCATCGTAAGGGAGAATCGTGGCGAGGACAAAAAGATGTCGACTTTGTATACAATTACATAAACACTGGAGACCTTATCCTAAAGGATATTATTTAGTCCATAACGAACAAGTTCCAGAAGCAGCCATATTTTTTACGTGTATATTTGTAGGTAATACGTGAGATATTCATATAGATGTTTGTTTGAACAGCAGCTCTGAGAACAGAGAGGATCTAGAGAGGTCACGTCAGGGTTGACAAATACAATTATAATCAGAACAGGACACACCTGTCCACTAACCAAAGACAACAAGATTACAGAAAGCCATATCGCAACCCAGAGAAGAACAAAGCCATTTCCCCCCCTAAACCTAACGTAAAAAATAAATAAATAGATGTCTCAATTATTGCCTTACGAGAACCTACTGCTGCTTGCATGTGTGTGTGTATATATATATATATATATATATATATATATATATATATATATATATATAGAGAGAGAGAGAGAGAGAGAGAGAGAGAGAGAGAGAGAGAGAGAGAGAGGATATGTATATGACAGGAGAATGAAATTTGATTCAACAGTGGACATAAAATGTCATATGCTAGCACACAGAATGACATTATTTAAAAAGTGATCGTACAAATTCAATATTATACAAAAGATAGAAACTACAGCACCCAAATAGCCTGGGTTAGGACCTGACCCTAACATTAACCCATGAGACAGTACAATAAAGAACACCACACTCCACACACTTCCATCCAGAGACACAATTCCTTGGACCTTGGACTTTTGGTTTGACTCCGCCCAGGTACTAGGAGCTATATCAGGTCGAACTCCACCTCCTGGACTTCTGGTTTGCCTGTGAACCCCTCAACTCGGATTCCTACTTGGGAACTCAACTTAGGGACTTCTCAATCCCAGGGTCAGCAAGGTGAGGCCAAATCAACATGGCTGCTCACAGCATCAAAAATAAACAAAGTAGCGCATGATGTATACAAATATCTGCATTAGATTAATAATTTTATAACTGACCATATAATTTTCTGTTTTGAGGAGGTAAATCAACATTACTCATAACAGTTTGGTGGTTAACAAGTTGCTAATGGAAAAAAAAAACACAACACAGAATCTTCCCACACTTTGTAGCTCGAACACACACAGGCTGAAATTGGTGTAATTACGAGCACAGACTTCCCACTTCCGAGGTAATTCCAGCACAACTTTAATCCAAATGCAGATATCTGGAACACCATGTTTATGATTAACCAACCAACCCTCACCCCACTGACTGGATCCCCACACTGACAACTTGAAAACAATCCCAGCAGGTGACCACTAATTGTCAGGGCAAACAAGGTGTGTTTTTGCATGTATGCAGGCATGTACGCTAGCGTCCGTCAAAAGACAGAAGGCCAAAGTTAATGACTGATGACAAACTGGCTGTGCAAGTGATTTCCAGGGCTTTTCGTGAGACAGAGACTCCTTCCACTTACTGCAGACAGGGCCAATCTCAGACACCACAGAGTTCAGTTCTCTGTCGCATAATGTATAATGTCACCTTCCGGTGTAGGGTTGAGAGCACTGTAAGATTCTTGGGTATGGAGCCACTGTCTAACCCACTTTCCTAAAGTACAGACTAAGAATTTTCACAATACATCATATACGTTTAGAACCAAACTTATGGAAACGGTGTCGTTTGTGCCAAGTTAGTATAGAATTCAGGACAAGCTTTTAACACTTAAGTGTGAAGAGTCAGCACTAAGCTAGCGGGGTTCAAATTACTGAATGCTAACCATTCCTCCACTCCAGACTGCTCTACCTTAAATTAAATTAAATGTGCACTTATATAGCGCTTTTATCCAAAGCATGTGGCATGTGGAGTCACATGTGGCATGTGGAATCGATCCGCTAACCCTACGATTAGTGGACAACCCACTCTACCAACTGTGCCACAGCCACCCCTACACATACCTTCCCAGACCCCACCTATTACACTCACCCTGGCATCACATTTTATGACAAATTTATTCAGAAAACCACGAAATCCAAAAGGTTTACATACTTTTTCTTGCCACTGTACACATAAATATATATATATATATATAAGAGAGAGAGAGAGAATGCTGTTTACAACATAGTGGCATATCTGCTTATAACTGTAGTGACATGATGCAGCTATTGGTTTAGTGTAACTGCTATGTTTGTTTTAAGAAAAATATTTTCTAATGGTATATAATCATACCACTGCACTCCCTGCTCATCATCTAAACATATCATACAGCATCACAGACACCAAGCCACATGTATACAGGCCTTTGATGTGCTTTAACTTGGAAATAAACCCGAGTGCTGACCTGCTGGTCAGCTGGCACTTTCCTGACGAGGACTTCTGTGATTTTTCGCGGCTTCTCCGAGTCACAATCCAGCTCCGTCTCTCTGAGAACTGTAATGTCAGCACCCACCCTGAGAGACCACCACAAAGATGTAGAACATCATGTCAACTTAGTGGTCCAATAAGTGTTCAGTTGTAGTGTTTTGCAGCACTGTGTGGGCATAAACCTATTATTGGTATTTTCTAGTACTCTACGCTGACCACTCATTATCTAACACTATCAGTGATATTTACACAAAGCCATTCAATATTGTCCTAGTCCAGGGGTACCCAATATGTTGATCAACTTCTGTCCTCAAAGCTGCAGCACCATGATTTTAGGAACTTCCAAAACCTCGCGTCAGATCTGGAGACGTAACGGAAGGCTTGTGCGCAGTTGCACATTACACGCTACACAGACCAGATTGACGGCTGTCGGTCAGAGATTGACAGACGCTTTCAAGACTACATTCATGTGCTACCCATTTAGGGACAATGTTGTGGTTGATTCACTCGCATCGAAAATTGCAACGGTGTTTCACCTGAACTCGTGTGAAGTGCAGGATGAGATTTTGAGCTTCAGCTGAAGTCCAATACTCATGGACAAAATGAGGAAATGTACAACCTCAACTTCCTTGACTGCATTATTTGGCTCTACTTATGTATGTGAGTCAGCCTTTTCCTACATGAAGATTATTAAGTCCAAATACCGTTCCACAATGACTGATCATCATTTGGAGGCCTGCTTGAGGCTGGCTACCAGCAGATACTGTCCGGACTGTGCAACCCTGGCTGATTCTATTCAGTGCAAGTCATCAGAGTAAGGTAATGACCAAAAATGTACTTAATTGTAGTGTGCCATAAGGGCTCATGCAGTTATACAAGGTACATGAAAATATATTGTGTTTATATATATTTAAAGTATACTCAGTAAATATATAAATAAATATATGTTTCGCATTTTTAATGTAGGTAGAGCTCTTTGACTGGTCATGTTAAAAGTAGCTCGCAAGTCAAAAAAGTGTGAGCACCCTCGTCCTAGTCCATCTGTACAACAGTAAATATAAATAAGGCCGTATTTCTCAACCATCATGCGGAGGGTCTGGAGCGAGGCTCTCATATGTGCCTCGGATAATCTGACCAGCAAGCCGTTGTTTTGCACGCCGATTTGATACACGGCCTCTCCCCTCCCTTCCTGCAGCCTCCATTTCATCTGTGCGCTCAGACGCTTAGGCTCTGTAGTGAAAAAAGTTTTTAATGCTAGGTATGAGATGGGAAGTGGCCTGTCGCCGTAGCTGATGTGCCAGATCTTGTGATAACCATTGGAATAGAAAACAAGCCTTTCATGATAACCATTGGAATAGAAAACAAGCCTCTCCTGATAACCATTAGAATATAAAACATGAGAGAGAGATAACCATTAGGCTTAAAAAACTGGGGGAGAGAGAAAAAAAAAGAAAACAATTTGGAGCAACGACCTTGGTCACACAGGTGCAGTGTGACGCAGCTATTCGTATAAATAGCTCCTCACGGTTCTCTCCCAAACATTCAAGGCCCATGTCTACAGCATGCCCGACCAATCTCCCCGAGACAAGAATCTTTATCCTCTGCATTATGAGTAAGTTTCTTTTACATTTTTTCCTATTTTTCTGGTTTATAATTTACTTTCATATCTGTTTTATATTTCTATTTTATACATGGTTATACTACTTGCACATGGATTACTGTACTCCCTACTTCATAATATTATTAAATTATCCTAATAATATTTTCATACGATTTATTTTTGGATAGTTCTAATGTTGTGTGTGTGTGCGTTCGGGCCTTCGGGAGGGGGTGTTAGAGAGAGAGAGGGAGAGACAGTGTGTATGGGTGCTATGTTTGCACGCCTGACCCTGAACGCGCAAGAGTGTGTGTTTGTGTTATCTATATGTGTTCGCGTCCCTAACTGTCCTTCTTTGTGACTATTAAACCATAGTTTGTCAATCCCAAAATGTGAATCCTGTTCATCAATATCCACCCAATACCTCCTCTATGTGTCTAGGTGCCCATTTATTGGAAGGGCTGGATTTGGATTTGAGCACCCGCCAACAAATCATGCAGCTCACTGCTGATTTTCAATAAAATTACATATTACTCATACTACTCATACTAGGTCTCCTTCTTGTTTGTTTTATGTATATTTTTAACCACAACAAGGATTCCCTTCTCCCATAACAGTGAATAAGAGGCACAGTCATTCTGATTGAAGAAAAGAAAGTCATCAATAGAAGTTGAAATGAACTCACAGAATTCACTAAAAGAAGAGAATTAAATCTCCAAGGCAGTGGGCCCACCCGTGTTTCAGTGTTTATTTCACAATTGAAATAAAAACAGTTTATCCAGCGAACGCCTCCTCATTAAATATTCATAAATCAGCACCTGTGTGAGCCAATCCTGATTTTACTTTTCAATCCATGTACCACAACAACCAATGGCTGTTACAAACACACACATCACACAGGTTACCTTCCAGTCATGTGTATTACATACCTGCGTGAAGTTGGACACCCCAACGCAAAACGTCAGCAAAATAGTCTCAATCATTTGTGCTGCTTCTGTTTTTAAAATATTAGGCATTGAATTATGGTGCAGTGATGTCACCAGCAGCACGCATGCTCCAAGTTCCCAGTCCATCACCTTCACCCTCAGCTTCTTTAGCAAGGCGGTGGTTGTCTTCTAAAGATGATGCACAAGAAAGCCCTCAAACAGTTTGCTGAAGACAAGCAGACTGAGGAGAAATATATATATATATATATATATATATATATATATATATATATTTTTGTGGCGGACCAACACCCGACGCAGAAACTAGGAGGTTCGCTCCTTCCCGACTGCCGCCCGGCACGAGGCGGGCAGCCTCGCACCGGTCCCAACGCTAACCGGAAGGGCCGCCACGGCAGGGTGGAGCCAACCCCGCCGTGCCGGCGGCGGATTGGCGAACCGGGAGCAGGAGGTTCACCAATCCAGCTCCAGAAGGAGGGGATAAAGGACACCCTTCCGCCCACGAACGGAGAGGATGAATTCGGCGCACGTAGGCAGCTAATGTCCGAGGTATTTGCCACTGAATCCGCGCAAACACGGGCTTACCTAACCGTTCGCGCCTCTCTCTCTCTCTCTCTCTCTCACTCCCTCTCTCTCACTCCCTCTCCGCCACAGAGGGCTCCGCCCGGACGAGGACGGCGACGAGACGAGGACAGTGGTGAGGCCGAAAACCGCACAGGGAACCGCTTCCTTCCCAGCTCTTCCGGGAATCCCGACACGCCCGGAGGACGCCTACGCCAGCCCCGCCCCTGCCGGGTTTCCCCTCATCCCACCCACACGCACACACGCACCCAAACGCACACACACACACACACACCACACGGATTGAAGGGCAAATAAATCCTGGTTTTCCCTCACTTGCGCACTACAACCCTACAACCCGCCTCCCGTGTGTTTGTGCTACCCCCCCCCCTGGGCTGATCCCGCTACACTGGTGGAGGATGCGGGAAGTAGCACAGACCCACCCCTAAAAGAAAAAAAAAAAAAAACCCACACAACTCATGGAGCAAACGCTAAAACACCTGCTGGAGGCCAGCATCCAGCAACAGACCGTTACTCAGCAACTCGCCAAAGCCTCCAGGTGGCCACCCAAACGCTGGTGGACCTTAAGACCCTAACCCCGCTACCACACCCCTCCCGGACCCCAGATGCGAGCTCCGCCGCCATTACCACCCCTCTCCCCCGACGAGGACCTCGTAGCTTATTTCAAACCTTCGAAAATATTGCCCGTCGGGAGGGGGTGGGATCGGGATGACTGGCCCAGGGCCATTGGCGGGTTACTCACGGGGAGGCACGCACCGCCTATTACAGCCTCGAACCAGAAGACGCCCCGATTACCCAACGATGAAAAAAAGGGGTCCTGGCGTGGTGTGGCCGCACCACGTGCCGAGCGGTAGTAGAGTTCCACAACTGGGTCTACCAGCGCGGCCGCCCCCGTGGGCAACTAAACGCTCTGATCCGACTCACTAAGCGGTGGCTCCGACCGGACCAGTATACAGCCACGGAGGTGGTAGAGAAGGTGGCGATGGACCGTTCCTGAGGCGCGTACCCCCGCCCAGAACGACAGGCCGTAGGGGCACAGGCGCCAGAATCACCCCAGGCGCCTTGTCGGCACTGGAGCGGTACTATGACCACGCCGGGTTTAGCCAGGGGGACCATCAGCCCTCTGCCCAACCCCTCCGGGGGACCTCAGGGCCCCCGGCTGATCGCCCAACGGGCCCCTGGACCATGGAGGACCCGCCGGAGGTCACCAAGCGGATGACCCCCGGACGGCAGCCCATGCCCACGGAACCGGAGATAGAGCCCCGTCGGGGCCGATCCAGAAACCATGGCTAGCGGGGCGGCTCCACCTCCAACAGCCTCCCGAGGGCCCCACCCAGAGGGTGTGGGTAGAAGGAAGACCCGTCACCGCCCTACTGGACACCGGGAGCACAGTGACGCTCGCCCGACCGACGGTCCTCCCCAAGGCACTACAACCGGAGGGAGTCCTCGCCGTTACCTGCATCCATGGAGAGACCCGGGAGATCCCGGCAGCCGAGGTGCGGATCCGGAGTACAGCCGGGACCTGGCCCCTCCATGTGGGCGTGATCCCCACTCTTCCGGTGCCACTGCTCCTGGGGAGAGACTGGCCGGGCTTCCCCACGGGCCCGGCGACCGAGGCAAAGAAGCCGTCGCGACGGACCCAGAGGACCCAACGCCGGGCAGTCTGCCTAGCCCACGACGCCGGAGACGCCGAAACCGAAGGTGAGTCCTCCCGATTGATTAATCCGGTGTCCTCTGTGTTCCAACAGGTGAACCGGGAAGGGAAGTTCGGCCGGGAGCAGAAGGAGGACGACCGCCTGAAACACTGTTGGGCACAAGCGCGCGTGATAGAGGGGGTCACCCAGAACCCCGACCTGAGGCTCCCCACCTCGTACTTCCTCGTGAAAGGGGGCCTCCTCTACCAACGAGTCTGTCGCCGAGGGGAACCGACGGACCTCCTGGTGGTACCACGGACGAGGACTAACCTAGTGATGCACCTGGCCCATGCCCACCCCCTCGGCGGTCACCTAGGGGCGGGCGCAACACGCCGCTGGAGAAACTGAGGGACCGGTTCGTATGGCCCGGGATGGATGCCGAGGTCCAGGGGTTCTGCCAGCAATGCCCTCAGTGCCAGCGGCAGCCGCGCGGAAGCCCCCACCGGCACCCCTCATTCCGCTACCCATCATAGGCGTCCATTCGGCCGGATTGGTATGGACCTGGTGGGCCCCCGCCCAAGTCCGCGAGGCCACGAGTACATCCTCGTTGTTGTGGACTATGCCACCCGGTACCCGGAAGCGATGCCCGTACGCAAGGCCACTTCCCCCAACATCGCCAGGAGCTAATGCTCCTTTTCAGCCGGGTGGGCATTCCCAAGGACATCCTGACCGACCAAGGTACGCCGCCGTGTCAAAATTAATGACGGATCTGTGTCAGTTGTTGCAGGTGAAACATCTGAAGACGTCTGTCTACCACCCGCAGACCGACGGGACCTCGTGGAGCGTTCAATCAGACGCTCAAACGGATGCTACGGGAGGTGGTGACGACGAGGGAGGAACTGGGACCTCCTCCTCCCTGTGTACTCCCGCCGTCCGGGAGTGCCCCCAGGCGCTCAACAGGCTTCACCCCGTTTGAGCTCTTTGGCCGGGCGGCCAAGAGGACTGCTGGACGTCGCGCGCGGCCTGGGAGGAACAGCCGCCCCGCATCGCTCGATCATTGAGTACGTGCAGGAGATGCAAGATAGAATTGACCGCGTGGGCGCCAATAGTGCAGGAACATATGCGCGCCGCGCAGGAAGAACAGCAGCGGGTGTATAACCGCCCGGCACAGCCCCGAGTTCCATCCGAGGGATCAGGTCCTGCTTCTAGTGCCTAGCAGCACCTGCAAGTTCCTGGCCCGGTAGCAGGGCCCGTATACGGTCCTGGAGCGAAAGGGGGCGCCCAACTACCGCCTGCAACAACCCGGTAAGCGTACGGACGGGAAGTTATACCACATCAACCTGCTGAAGAGGTGGGTGGAACCAGTCCCGAGGGTTTCGCGATGCGGGGCCGGGACACAGATCCTGAAAAGCGCCCGTGCCTTGGTCGACTTTGGGGAAGACCTCACCCCCGCGGAGACAGGAACTCAACGAGTTGGTGGACCAATTCGCGACGGTTCTCCTCCTTCCCGGAGATGACCCAGGTGGTTCACCACACGATCAAGACACCCCCCGGCGTGGTAGTTAAGACAGAGGCCCTACCGGGTCCCTGAGGCCCGGCGGAAGGCCATCGAGGAGGAGGTGGAGCGAATGCTAAGGGATGGGATCGCCGAGGAGTCATCCAGCCCCTGGTCCAGTCCCATTGTCGTTGTACCAAAACCCGACGGAAGTATGCGCCTGTGTAACGACTTCCGGAGACTGAACCAGGTATCGGACTCGATAGCTACCCTCCCCCCCAGTGGACGATCTGGTGGAGCGACTGGGGAGGGCCCGCTTTATATCCACCCTGGACCTCACCAAGGGGTATTGGCAAGTTGCCCTAGCGCCCACGCCAGGCCGAAGACGGCCCTTAGTACCTCCACCGGCCACTGGCAGTACCGGGTCCTCCCCTTGCGCTACACGGGCACCAGCCACCTTCAACGGGTTGATGGACATCGTCCCACGACCACACCGCAGTTCTCGGCAGCCACCTACTTGGACGATGTCGTCGCCCACTCCTCCACTTGGTTGGACCACCTGTTCCATCTGGGGGAGGTCCTGAGGGGGCTCGAAAAGCCGGACTAACAGCCAACCCCAAGAAATGCCACCTGGGATTAACCGGAGGCACAGTGCCTGGGATACTGCATTGGGCGAGGGATGCTGAAGCCACAGACGAGGAAGAGCCGTGAGGGACTACCTCGCCCCTCATCTAAGAAACAGGTACGTGCCTTCTTGGGGTTGGCAGGGTACTATCGGAGATTCGTGCCTAACTTCTCGGCGATAGCTTCCCCTCTTTCAGACCTCACCAAAAAAGGCCAGCCGGACAGGGTGAACTGGTCAGCCGAGGCAGAGAGGGCCTTCCAAGCCCTGAAAGGGGCCCTCAACAGCGCACCAGTGCTGCGTAACCCGGACTTCATGCTCCCATTCACTGTGCACACGGATGCATCCGAAACTGGGCTCAGCGCCGTCCTCTCCCAGACCTTTGAGGGAGAGAAGCTGGAAGCTGTCCCCCGATGAAAAGAAATATGCGCTTCCTGAGATTGTGATTTCATTAGATACTGAAAAAGCATTCGAGAGGGTCAAATGGGAGTATTTGTTTGCAGTCCTGAGGAAGTTTGGATTTGGGGACAAGTTTATTTCTTGGATTAGCCTCCTTTACTCAACCCCTAATGCTAGGGTTCAGACTAACGATACTTATTCGGATTATTTTGCGCTCAGACAAGGGTGTCGCCAAGGTTGTCCTTTATCCCCTCTGCTTTTTGCTGTTGCCATCAAGCCGCTCTCTACTGCACTAAAATCTTCCTCCTTGTTTAAAGGAATAGTTTGATATGGTGTAGAATACAAATTGTTGCTATATGCTGATGATTTGTTATTGTATGTAACTGATCCTATCGCCTCTATGCCTTCTGTCTTGGATGTTCTGGAGTCTTTTGGTGTTGTCTCTGGTTATAAACTAAATTTAGATAAAAGTGACTATTTTCATGTCAATACTTCAGCTTTGTCTCTCCAACAGTCAGATCTACTGTTTCGATTTAGTCAGTCAGGTTTAAATACCTAGGTATCAACATGACATGATCTCTATCTAATCTTCTGTCAGCTAACTTTACTCCACTTATCTCAAGGTTAAAGGTTAAGGTTAAGGTTAAATCTAACATTCAGAGTTGGGGTAACTTACCCCTTTCCCTAATTAGCAAGATCAATGTCGTCAAAATGAATATATTACCAAAGTTTCTTTTCTTGTTCCAACAAGTGCCTCTTTCTCTCCCAAAATCATTCCTTGATTCATTGGATAAGATAATTAATACATGTATTTGGGGAGGGAAGCCACCAAGGGTTAGTAAATCTTTATTGCAGAAATGTAAACTTAGTGGAGGACTTTCATTACCCAATTTTCAATTCTATTACTGGGCTGCACACATCCATAAACTTTGTTACTGTGTTAAATCTCCTGGATCTTCTTGGTGTATATTGGAATTATCTTCTTGTAGTGAATCCTCTTTACCTGCTCTGCTTTACTCCCCTTTACCTACAAAACCTTCCCTATATACTGATAACCCTGTTGTCATCAACACACTAATGACTAGGTATCAATTTAAATTTGTAGGTGCATTCTCTTTGTGTCCTTTATTCAATAATCATCTATTTCCCCCCATCATGTTTGAATTCCTCATTTTCAGTGTGGTCTGAGAAGGGTATTTAACAAGTTAGAAATTTGTATTCTGATGGTGTGTTTGATAGCTTTGCAATTTGGCATCCACTTACGATCTTCCCTTGACACATTTCTTTCGGTACTTTCAAATACGGAACTTTCAAATACGTTTCTAGATGTTTTCCTGATTTCCCTTCTGCTCCTCCTGAACAGGCTTGGGAAGACCTGTTTTCAAATAACCCGCATCAGATAGGAATGATTTCTAAGATTTATGATTTTATTCTGACGCTAGGTAGCGGGTCGAGTAACAAAATTAGGAATGCGTGGGAAATTAGGAGTACAAATTAGTGAAGAGTGTTGGGAACATGCTATAGAGAGGGTACAGCCTACCACTTCTTGTGCTTGTCTTGGACTTATACAGTACAAAGTTTTAAATAGAGTCCATCTGTCAAAGTCGAGATTGTCTGTGATGTATCCGAATGTAGAGGACAAGTGTGATAAATGCCATGGCTCTCCCTGTCATCTTGGCCATATGTTTTTCTTCTGCCCTGATCTCCATGGTTTTTGGTCTATCTTTTTTACCATCATGTCCTTATTCTCAGGGTAGATTTAAATCCTTGTCCATTGATTGCGGTATTTGGGATTCCTGAAGCTTAAATTCCTTTGAGCTTGATACAAATGGATGTTAGTGCTTTCACATACCTTATAGCAAGACATTCCCTACTGTTATATTGGAAGTCTGCTAAATACCCATCTATCTCCCAGTGGATAAAGGATGTGATGTTTTTTTCTGAAACTCGAGAAAATAAGATATACGATGATTGGTTGTACAGACAAGTTTTTTCATAAATGGCATCCCTTTATTGCATACTTTATGGAGTTACAGACACTACCCACTTAAAGGTTAGTGCCTATTGTTGAATTTTATAATTACGTTATAACCAGCGACAGTTAATGGGTAGCCATGATGAGCCGGAGGGGTGGGTTGTGGGTTTAATTTTGTTTTCCTTTGTATAAAAAGAAAAAAAGCCTGTGAATATTTGTTCAATGTTCAATTTGTTTTTATTTTTGGGAAAGGGTGAGGAGGACAGAACAGAAAATGCGATTTAGATAGGCTATCAGAAATTTTCAGCAGAAATGTGCAGTAGAAATGTTTAGCAGAAATGTTTAGCAGAAATGATCATTCGAAATGTAGAAATGTTTAATGGAAATGTGTTCAGCAGAAATGTTTAGCAGAAATGTTTAGCAAAAATGTTTAGCAGATATGCTCAGCAGAAATGCTCAGCAGAAATGTTCAGCAGAAGTGTTCAGCAGAAATATTCAATAAAAATTAAATGTAAAAAAAAATGAAAAGAAATATGCGGCTGTAGAGCGGGAGGCCTTAGCGATAAAGTGGGTCATTAAGGAACTGTGGTACTACCTGGCGGGCTGGCACTTCATCCTGGTAACAGACCACGCTCCCCTACAGTGGATGGCCAAGGCCAAGGATACAAATGCCAGTGTAACCCGGTGGTTTCTCACCCTGCAAGACTTCTCGTTTCAGGTCCAACACCGGACGGGGGCCCTACACGGGAATGCAGATAGGCTTTCACGGCAAGACACACTCTGGGCCCACCACCCAGTGGCAGTAGACACTCAACATGCGGGGTAAGAATATCGCTCCTTCCCCAGCTGCCGCACCCGGACCCAAAACCAACCGGAAGGGCCATCACGGCGGGGTGGAACCCACAACTCCACACCGTCTGGTGATTAGAGGATCTGTTGGGAGAATCCCACCACACTGACACCAGAAGGACGATGTAAAAGGGCTCCCTTCCGCTCGTGCAGGTTTGAGTACCAACTCACTGACGATGTTCCGACGCAGATAAGGATGACAACAAGCAAAATTATCCGCAACGGTGAATGACGGCACGGGAAACGCCCCTCAGAACTCTTCCGGGAATCCCAACATGCCCCTGAGACCGTCTACTCCAGCCCTACTCCCACAGGGCTTCCCTAACTCAGCCCCACACACACACACACACACACACACTCCACTCTCCTGCCGACCGTGTTGTGTGACTTAACCAACAAAATAAACCTTAACACCTCTACTACCACAACCAGCTTCCTGTGTGTCTGTGCTCCGCCTTACCCCGGGCTATTCCCTTTACAATATATATATAGTCTTGACTGGTAAGAAAATATATGGATGGAAAATGAAACCTGTCAGAAAAGAAAAAAAATGTGCAAGGTGGGAAAAGTCAAATGGAGATATTTAAAATGGCTGCAATTGCACATCTGATGACTGGCTGCTGCCTGGAAGGAGGTCAGGCTTAAAAGTGTACAGTGGTTTTTGTTTAATTGCCATGTATAATCACCGATCTGTCAATCAGTCAATAATAATAATAATAGTGGGAGTACACATCACTGAGTGCTTGGACCCCTAATAATAATAATAATAATAATAGTGGGAGTACTAATAATAATAATAATAATAATAATAATAATAATAATAATAATAATAATAATAATAATAATAATAATAATAATAGTGGGAATACACATCACTAAGTGCTTGGACCCTAATAATAATAATAATAGTGTGAGTATACATCACTGAGTGCTTGGACCCCTCAGAGTTTGACAACTAAGACTACTACAAAATGAGATCGCTGCAATGATCTGTTTGAGCACCAGCCATCTATCAGCACAAAATCAATGCAGAGGAATGTCATCAGAGGCCTTTCTAATACAGATCTGGTTCAAATAGTGGCACAATATCAAAGCCTGCAGTGAAAGGGAATTAAAAAAAGGGTTGAGCCAAGAATCAACACCCTTAAGCGCTATTTTTAACAATGCTTGAAGGTAGAATAGTCCTCAAAGTACCTCGATTCATTTACTCATACTTAAAAGCACAAATTCAAAAGAAATCCAAGTTTTAGGACCGCTCTGAATTCTTCACTCAAGCTAAACAAGCAGACAGTTTCAAGCAGGTATGATAACAAACAATAACAAAAAATACAGACACACATAAAAACGTACATTAAGAATGGATAAGACCGGACAAAGCAACACGAATGTAAATAAAAGCAGACTAATCAGGAGATAAACACAGTACAAGTGCACACGTTAGGTAACAAACAAACCGTGACAGGGTGGGACCAAAAGTCAGGGACGTAGCAATAAACAAAAGCACATGGAATCGGGTCAGAATGAAAATATCAACACAGCACTAATTGTGAGAACCGCGCCGTGAACATCCTGCAGAATATCAATAAATGATTTCAATTCTTTGTTTGTTTGTTTTTTTTAATGACGAGAATACGTCGCAACCAAGATTCCAATGCTAACTCTCAACATGACGCTACCACCACTGTGCTTCATTGCACAGAATACCTAAGCAAATGCAATGTTTCACCTGTATTTATATTTGTTAAGCAAACTGTAGAGATTTTCCCTCGACTTCAAAAACGATGAGTTGTTTCGTGAAGATTTATGACATATAGTCAATTTCTCTTCGTACCACTATAGAATGTGGAGATCGGGGGGGGGGGGTGGGGGGACGGTGTGCTGCTCATAATCAGTGCAGTGTGCTGTCAAGGCTCCAAACTGTGTAGTATGATAATTTAACGTAGCTTTAGTCGGAGCACCAGCTGTTGCCGTCACAACTATTAAAGATGCTATCATGACTTTCGTATGTGCCATCGTGAGTATCATATCATTGGATCACGGTAGGTAAATCGTTTGGTTCTATCATTTGAGCTAAACTATTTTGCATGCTTTCCAAATTGAGATTGTAACACCTGTTTGTTCTTAGGGTCCTCGACTTTGCATGCGTTATGGCCGGCTGAGTGAGATGTGGTCATATCGGTATAGCGCCTCCCTCACTCTCTGAGCCATGCTGCTGCTTGATTGTTTGATTCCGGTGCTTTGATGCTGCTTGATGCACCGATTTGGTTTTATTTTGTTTTGTGTTGGTTACTGTCACTGAGATCAGTTTTCTTTTATTCAACTGTGTTGTAATAGTCTTTATCAATTATACTGCTATGTGGTAGTAATAAGTTTTGGTCAGTCTTGGTAAACTTGCTACCTGTAATCAGTTTGAGATCTGTGTTTTTGTGACAGTAAGTTTGTCTTTGTTTTGTGTTATTCTTTTTTTTGTCTGCTTTGAGTGTATTGTAATTGACTTTGTGTGATTTTGTTTTCTTTTTGTAGGAGTGCTTCCTGAGGTTGGGGGGATTTCGTTGCGGCACCTTGGGCT
>CM022756.1:10912623-10960123 GCA_012411365.1 Ameiurus melas
CTCCCAGAGGGTCTGTTAGAACAGGTTACAGTAGAAGAATATTGCATTATTACAGAACTGTTAAAGTTCGCAACACAGTGAATCTTTGGTACAAATTGTGAAAGATGTCAGATGAAGTTTTCTGTGCTATAGTCTAGCTGATGATCAGCTCATCCCGAAACTGTCCATGGAATCATCAACAATGCCCTTTATAAAATTTAATTCAAATGCATTTATTGTGAAGAAAAATATTGTAGTGATATCAAGGCCAAGTGAAACGACAGAACACTATTCCCTAAATGAATTGATGAAGATGTAACTAAAATGTACAGTGAATGGAAAATCACCCCTGTTACAATGTCCACTCATATCTACAGTCTTTGATTGGAGTGATACAAAAATGGTGATAATAGTGAAAAGATTATTGAAATACTACCAAATAATGTCTTAATTTATGTCCCAGTTCTGACTTCCAGGCTATTAATCCTTGCCTATTCTCTGGGTGATTTGTATTGATGTGCCTTCATCTGTTTGCACATTTCTAAATCTCTATAAGAGCATTAAGAGTTATTAGCGTTATTGTGAGAGTGTAAATTTTGTGTAAATATCTCGTTTGCTGAAGCAATACTGTTATCTGGAGATATTGTGTATACACTTTAAGCTCATCTTACCTTTATCTGTGTTCTGCTTCAGTTCTGAGTAAAAAGTGTCAGCTCCCTCACTGCTCTTTCCTAATGGGAAACAGTCACTGATTTAGCATTCGCTAAGATAAAACACACATTCTATTAACCCCTTAAACTTCCATAACTACATTACACTTACCTCTATTACCTTCTATTATTTTCATTTTAGTTACTGAATGATTTGTAGCAGTTACTGAATACGATGCTTTAAGATAAATGACTGGCAAATAATTAAAGGCTTTAAGGGTTTAATGAAATGTAAATCAGTGGTCATATATAAATTGAAAGAATTCAGTCCCACCTTGTTTTCTCTTTGGTTTCTTTTGGTTTTTCAGTTCAATATCAGCATAAGTCACATCACTCGGTCCAGCGGCAGCATCTATAAAAGATTATGAACACAGATTTATTTTCCCCATTCTTTATGTTTGTATCAGAAACACTAAGCAAACTCTAAACTATATGATGCTGTATCACAATTTAAATAAAATAAAAAAACAATTCCACTAGCTACCACACAGGCCTTCTCCATGGCACTACTTCTATGATTCAGTATGATGCACTCTGTGTTAATCTTTAATCTATCTGTCATAAGATTTTTCCCAGAACGTTGCAGGCTTGTTAATAAACAATTGAGTAAAGCATAACCTCTGGTTTCTATTCCAGTAGATTGTATCTTGGAGAAATCCTAATGCTGTGGTACTGGATTATCTAATATTGATAGACTTGTTACTGTATTTTCCTTTTTTTAAACACACACACACACACACACACACACACACACACACACACACACACACACACACACACACAGACAGACAGACAGACAGACAGACAGGCAGACACACACACACACACACACACACACAAACAAACAACAACAATAACAGCAACAACATTAACTAAACGGATGGTTTTAACAAAATCTGTTTCCAGTTGATTTAGTGTGATTGTGAGGAAACACATTAATTGTTTATTCTACTTTTCATCTTCAAATGCTCTGCTCATTAATAAACTATTTATAACCAGTTAGTGCAGTGATAGCTCAGTGGTTCTCTGGACTACTGATCAGAAGATCATGAGTTCAAACCCAAGCGCTGCCACTGTTGGGCCCTTGAGCAAGGCCCTTACCCCTCAACTACAATATTTATAACGATGAACAACATTTCCCTGATTTGGGAAAGACATTGTTGTTTTGAAAGTAAAAGTGTGAAGGGCCGCTTTTTGCATATTACCCAAAGACAATTCAAATTCAACCGAGAAGCAAATACTCACATCCGTAAACCCAATTGGAGACAGAAAAAAAGATGACCAGCCGTGAGTGAGGAAAAGCAAGGGTCCAGTTTTTATTTCGGTCCACCCCACAAGATCCACGCCAATGAGAATTCACAGAAGTGATCTGATAACTGGAGCTTAAGCTCCAGTATTTATAGCTTAGGTACAGAGAAAATAACCAATATATTTCAGAAGGACTCTCAAACAGTTACCATTAGGCTAAAAATAGCTGCTCAAACAGTTACCATTAGGTAAAAAAACAAGCCTCTCACGATAACAATGAGGTTACAAAAAAGGCTTATCAAGATTACCATGAGGAAAAAAAAACCTTCTCAAAAATTTACCATTAGGATTGAAAAGGAGAGAGAGAGAGAAAAGAAAACAATTTGGAGCAACAACCTTGGTCTCACAGGTGCAGTGTGACGCAGCTATTCGTATAAATAGCTCCTCACGTTTCTCTCTCAAACATTCAAGGCCCATGTCCACAGCATGCCCGCGAGACAAGAATCCCCATCCTCCGGATTATGAGTATGTTTCTTTAAACTTTTTTTCCTATTTTTCTGGTTTATAATTTACTTTCATATCTGTTTTATATTTCTATTTTATATATGGTTATACTACTTGCACATGGTTTACTGTACTCCCTACTTCATAGTCTTATTAAATTATCCTTATAATATCTTAACACTATTTATTCTTGTAAAATTCTAATGTTGTGTGTGTGTGTGTGTGTGTTCGGGCCAATAATTTAATTATTAATAATGTAACTATTATTGGTTGCCATTTATCAAACATTTAGTAAAGTTGTGTGCAAATATTTCTGAAGGCCAAACTGAACTAAAAATTCCTGCCAAAATTTTCATTAACACTGATCTTCTTTGTATTCATGTGCATATGTTGATCATAGTTAATGGTGATAATAGTGCAATGTTGTAATCCAGCTCAGTATATCAATTTTGATTCTGAGTTTAAAACTAAAATAGTCTGCAGAATTAATCCATCCATCCATCTTCTACCGCTTACTCCTTTTCAGGGTCACGGGGAACCTGGAGCCTATCCCAGGGAGCATGGGGCACGAGGTGGGGTACACCCTGGACAGGGTGCCAGTCCATCGCAGGGCACAATCACATACATTACGCACACTTTAGACACGCCAATCAGCCTACCGTGCATGTCTTTGGACTGGGGGAGGAAACCGGAGTACCGGGAGGGAACCCCCACAGCATGGAGAGAATATGCAAACTCCGCACATACATGGCCCCCGGGGGGTCTCAAACCCCGGACCCTTGGGTGAGGCGAGCGTGCTAACCACTTAGCCACCGTGCGCCCTATGCCCAGAATTAAAATGAAAGATAAAGAAATATAGAACTGGTCTAAATACCACTGCAACCAGCCACTAGAGGGCCTCACAGGACATTTTCGCTTCACTTTGAAACCCCTGTTATGATGCCCAGCCAAATACACTGATTGTGCATTGTGTCAGTGACACTGTCTTTGATTTTAACAATGAAAAATTATGATTATATTGAAAAGATTATTTTAATACTGCCAAGTAATTTCTTAATCCAGCATCTTTATGGTACTTATGTCCCAGTTCTGACTTCCAGGCTATTAATCCTTGCCTATTCTCTGGGTGATTTGTATTGCTGTGCCTTCATCTGTTTGCACATTTCTAAATCTCTATAAGAGCATCTGCCATATTACTGAATGTAGTATAAATGGAGTAAATGCAGTGTATCTTCCATAACTACCATAACTACATTACACTTACCTCTATTACCTTCTATTATTTTCATTTTAGTTACTGAATGATTTGTAGCAGTTATTGAATATGGTGCTTTAAGATGAATAACTGGCAAATAATTAAAGGCTTTAAGGGTTAAATGAAATGTAAATCAGTGGTCATATATAAATTGAAAGAATTCAGTCCCACCTTGTTTTCTCTCTGGCTTCTTTTGGTTTTGCAGTTCAATATTAGCATAAGTCATATCACTCTGTCCAGTAGTAGCATCTATAAAAGATTATAAACAATGATTTATTTACCCCATTCTTTATGGTTGTATCAGAATCACTAAGTAAATTCTAAAATATGTGATGCTGTATAACAATTTAAATTAAATAAAAATCCAATTCCACTAACTTCCACACAGGCCTTCTCCATGGCACTACTTCTATGATTCACTATGATGCACTCTGTGTTAATCTTTAATCTATCTGTCATAAGATTTTATCCCAAAGACAATTCAAATTCAACCTAGAAGCAAATACTCATATCCGTAAACCAGATTGGAGATAGAAAAATAGATGAGCAGCCGTGAGTGAGGAAAAGCAAGGGTCCAGTTTTTATTTCGGTCCACCACATGAGATCCACACCAATGAGAATTCCCAGAAGTGATCTGATAACTGGAGCTTAAGCTCCAGTATTTATAGCTTATGTACAGAGAAAATAACCAATATATTTCAGAAGGCCTCTCAAACAGTTACCATTAGGCTAAAAATAGCTGCTCAAACAGTTACCATTAGGTAAAAAAACAAGCCTCTCACAATAACCATGAGGTTACAAAAAAGGTTTATCAAGATTACCATGAGGAAAAAAAAACCTTCTCAAAAATTTACCATTAGGTTTAGGAAGAATATCTGTTTGCTAAAGCAATACTGTTACATTGAGAGATTGTGTATACGCTTTAAGCTCATCTTACCTTTATCTGTGTTCTGCTTCAGATCTGAGTAAACAGTGTCAGCTCCCTCACTGCTCTTTCCTAATGGGAAACAGTCACTGATTTAACATTCGCTAAGATAAAACACACATTCTATTAACCCCTTAAACTTCCAAAACTACATTACACTTACCTCTATTACCTTCTATTATTTTCATTTTAGTTACTGAATGATTTGTAGCAGTTACTGAATATGATGCTTTAAGATGAATAACTGGCAAATAATTAAAGGCTTTAAGGGTTAAATGAAATGTAAATCAGTGGTCATATATAAATTGAAAGAATTCAGTCCCACCTTGTTTTCTCTCTGGCTTCTTTTGGTTTTGCAGTTCAATATTAGCATAAGTCATATCACTCTGTCCAGTAGTAACATCTATAAAAGATTATAAACACTGATTTATTTTCCCCATTCTTCATGGTTGTATCAGAATCACTAAGCAAACTCTAAAATATATGATGCTGTATAACAGTTAAAATAAAATAAAATAATAATTCCACTAGGTACCACACAGGCCTTCTCTATGGCACTACTTCTATAATTCACTATGATGCACTCTGTGTTAATCTTTAATCTATCTGTCATAAGATTTTCCCCAGAACTTTGCAGGCTTGTTAATAAACAATTGAGTAAAGCATAACCTCTGGTTTCTATTCCAGTAGATTGTATCTTGGAGAAATCCTAATGCTGGTGGTACTGGATTATCTAATATTGATAAACTAGTTACTGTATTTTCTTTTTTTTTTAATCACACACACACACACACACACACACACAAACACACAAACATACATGAACTAAATGAATGGTTTAAAAAAATCTGTTTCCAGTTGATTTAGTGTGATTGTGAGGAAACACATTAATTGTTTATTCTACTTTTCATCTTTAAATGCTCTGTTCATTAATAAACTATTTATAACCAATTAGTGCAGAGGTACCTCAGTGGTTCTCTGGGCTACTGATCAGAAGATCCTGAGTTCAAACCCAAGCACTGCCAAGCTGCCACTGTTGAGCCCTTGAGCAAGGCCCTTAACCCTCAACTACAATATTTACAACTATGCACATTTCCCTGATTTGGGAAAGACATTGTTGTTTTGAAAGTAAAAGTGTTTATATACAGTGTTGATTGAAAGTTTGTGAATACTTCATAAAAAAAAATTCTATATTTCTGCATAAATATCATCAGATTTTCACAAAAGTCCTAAATAAGGGATAGATAAAGAGAACCCCATTAAACAAATGAGACATAAATATTATACTTGGTCATTTATTTATTGAGGAAAATGATCCAGAAATTATTTTACATTATCATCAAACACCAAAGGCAAAGATTTGACATTAGTTTCATTCAGTATCTTACCATTTTGTTTCTTGTTTCTTTGGACATCCTGTGAGTGGATCATATTGCTGGTTCCAGCTGCAGAATCAAATAGAAGAGAATAAAATTGTCGTTACAGAAACAGAAGCTCTTGCAATGTTATGTTGTCAAATCTATCTCACATTTAGGAGCAAACATTTAGATATACTTTACCTGTGGTCCTGATATCAGCATTTTCGTAGACGTTATCAGCATCTTTTAAACAGAAACAATAAAGACCTTAGAGGAAAAGATTAACTAATGTCAAAAACAAAATCTGGTGTGTTTCTTGTTATTGCAGACGGACCTGCAGGCTGATTGTTGTCCTGATTTACTGTAGAAGGAGTCTGATATTCTACACCTTCTCAACAGAGTAAAGCAGTGATACAGGTTAAAACATTGCTCTTACACATAAGTATATTTGGTCAAACATTAAATTAATTTTTCCTCCTTGTGCTATGGATATAAAAGGTGATCATTAAACCTTTTTTCTTCTTGAAGTGCAGCAGCAGGATCAGTACGATCATTAAGATGACAAACACGAAGGCCAAACTCAGTCCTATAATTACACCAGAAGATCCAGAATCTGAAGCTAGAGAAAGAAGGGAACCGAAATATCCATTTAAACACCGAATACTGAAATTTGATCTTATTACAACTCTTATTCAAGTAAGAAGACATGGTTTCCTCACCTCTGACTGAAACCCAGCTTTTCGGTGACTCTCCTCTCTCTGGGTGTTTACAGTGGTAGAAACCTTCATCTGACTTTGAGACAGTACTGATGGTCATCTTTCCTGTAGTCTGGGACTGGAGAACTGAATCATCTTTATAGAAATCAATATCAGAGTCTAAGATATATGAGTTGCGATATAAACAGTGTAAAGTCAGAGGATTTCCCTCAGTTACAGGATGGACAGGACTCTCCAGGATCACATCACCATCTGTAGGAAAGAGAAAGAAGACACTGAAAACACTGAATGTTTAAAATACAAGTATAATTATAACATACAGACCTCTATCTATCTGTTTCATGTAGCATTGCTGTATGACCACACTGCTATATTTACCACAAAAAGATTGTAGAAGATGTGACAATAGCAATAAAAATATGCAAATTTTAAAACCCTCCATTGTCTGTAATGAACACTTTAAATTAGGTGAGTTGGTGGCTGTTGCTATATGTGCTAAGTTAAATAAAATATCTGAGTATTTGTCTGAGACAGCTGTGCAGAGGTTTTATTTTCAATGTTGTTTGTTGCTTTACTCGTGGGTTTTATGAATAATAAATATATTCTTGTTCATATCTGTTGGCCATATCTACATATCTACCTAGGATACACAGTGGCTAGTGGCTTCACTGCCTAGCTTTAGCTCATAAATAATGTCACCACAAACTTTTATTTCTATTTATAAAGTTACATAAAGTGATACTGCAGTTTACTTCACACTGCTAGGTTTCTGTACACTAAAGCTCTCAGACTCTTGCCCGTGTACAGAAATGGACCATGTGTTAGATATATATGTAAATGTCTATGAATGGTAGATTTGGAAATGTGTGTTCTGACTCCAGATCTGTATATATTTTCCCTGGGACTGGTATTGATCATAAATTAGGGTAATAATTATGGCAGCTACAAGAAAGAGGTTACGTGACTGAAACAGATTAATAGACTTAGAAATCTATGAAAAACTGCATTGTAGGGAATCACCTGGTATACGGTTGGCAAATCCATGTAACTTTTTATTTACTTTACTTGTGGTTCAGTGCTAATTTTGTTTTTATTATTTGATTTGTATTTATTTATTTATTTATTTTTAAAGTCACTCAAAGCTCATGCTGAATTCATAAATGAACAGGACTTAAGTTTTCGATTGAATATTTGTCACGTATCTGGGAAACCCGGACTCCATTTCCCATCAGCCACTACACTACACCACATGACCACATGCGCTACTTCATGCACCTGATTCACGTTTCTGTTAATGAGCACTCATGTGTATTTATAGTCCTTGTCTGCACTTTCTCCTTGTCTTTTGTTATCGTAGAACCCACGTTGTTTATGTCCGTGTCCTTGTCTCATGCCACAGAGTTTTTGCCACGTTGTCTTTGTTTCAAGGTTTGTTTGTTTGTTTGTTATTAAATGGTTAAATCTGCGATTGCTTCTGCCTCATCCTCCCGAGACGTTACAGAACGAAAGACCGTGACTAAGAAGCAGCAGATTTTTTTTTTTCGGATACAGCAGTTGTCCCCCACCCTCCCTCCCCTATGGGACTCAAGGATTCCCCTCTGTTCAGCGACCTCAGGGATTCCCCTCTGTTCAGCTACCTCAAAGTCGCGCAGCTGGCGAGTTCAGTGGGGGAAGTCTCTCTGCCGCCCCGCTATGTGAGAGAGGACGCTCCGGCTCCTTGCGGACTCAAGGATTCCCCTCTGTTCAGCGACCTCAGGGATTCCCCTCTGTTCCACGACCTCAGGGATTCCCCTCTGTTCAGCTACCTCAAAGTCGCGCAGCCGGCGAGTTCAGTGAAGGATGTCTCTCTGCCGCCCCGCTATGTGAGAGAGGACGCTCCAGCTCCTTGCGGGCTCAAGGATTCCCCTCTGTTCAGCGACCTCAAGGATTCCCCTCTGTTCAGCTACCTTAGGGTGCCTCTGCCTTCTCGTTCAGCTGGGTTCGTCACGCAGCCGTCCGGTTCGGCTGAGGTCATCACACAGCCGTCCTGTTCAGCTGAGGTCGTCGCACAGCCTTCCTGTTCAGCTGAGGTCGTCGCACAGCATCCCTGCTCGGCTGTGGACGCCGCTCAGCATCCCTGCCCGGCTGTGGGCGCCGCTCAGCATCCCTGCCCGGCTGTGGGTGCCGCTCAGCATCCCTGCCCGGCTGTGGACGTCGCTCTGCCTTCCTGCTCGGCTGTGGACGTCGCTCTGCCTTCCTGCTCGGCTGTGGACGTCGCTCTGCCTTCCTGCTCGGCTGTGGACGTCGCTCTGCCTTCCTGCTCGGCTGTGGACGTCGCTCTGCCTTCCTGCTCAGCTGTGGACGTCGCTCGGCCTTCCTGCTCGGCTGCGGTCGTCTCTCTGCCATCCTGCTTCGCTGAGGACGTCGCTTTGCCTACACGTTCCGCGGAAGACGTCGCTCCTTTCCCTCGCTGCGCTCAGTGGGTCGCTCCCCCTTCCTGCTCCACGGAGGATGCCGTTCCCCCCTCATGCTCGTTCCTCCCTTGGTCCTCGCGGAGAACCTCGCTCCTCTCCTGGCCTGCGCGGAGAACCTCGCTCCCCCGTGAGCCTCGGGAGAACCTTGCTCCCCGTTGAGCCTCGCGGAGAGAACCTCGCCCCCGTGAGCCTGCGGAGAACCTCGCTCCCCCGTGAGCCTCGCGGAAGAACCTCGCTCCCCCGTGAGCCTCGCGGGAGAACCTCGCTCCCCCCGTACGCCCGATGTACTTCGCTCCCCCCTTGAACCTCGGGGTGAAGCCCGCTCCGCTCTCCTATCCCGTGGGGGACGTCACCCCGCTTTCATGCTCTGCCAAGGACGTCCCCCTGGCCCCCTGTGCCATTGTGGAAGCTGCTCGGCCTCCTGGTTTTCCTGGGGACTTTTTGCCCGGAGGGCCGGGACCTCCGGGCGGTGGACCTTTTGATTTTGGGCGCTCCGGGAGTAGCGCCCTTAGGGGAGGGTTCTGTCACGTATCTGGGAAACCTGGACTCCATTTCCCATCAGCCACTGCACTACACCACATGACCACATGCGCTACTTCATGCACCTGATTCACGTTTCTGTTAATGAGCACTCATGTGTATTTATAGTCCTTGTCTGCACTTTCTCCTTGTCTTTCGTTATCGTAGACCCACGTTGTTTATGTCCGTGTCCTTGTCTCATGCCACAGAGTTTTTGCCACGTTGTCTTTGTTTCAAGGTTTGTTTGTTTGTTTGTTATTAAATGGTTAAATCTGCGATTGCTTCTGCCTCATTCTCCCGAGACGTTACAATATTATGAAAAGTAAAATACACATTAAGTTAGATATATTGAACATGTCTAGTTTTTGTAGTTAATAGGGCTATCCTGGAAACATCATAAATCTTAAAGAACATGGAAGTAACTTAAGAACAACTATGAGTGTAGTTTATACATTAAAGTTTTCATCATGTATTAAGGTTATGTAAATGTTAATTAAGGCAGAGTGATGCAGAGAGAATATCAGTTCATTTCTAGACAATACTTAAAAATTTTAAAAGATTTTTTGTAAATATTATGTCCAAGTATGTATATTAATCTATTACTGATGAGAACATTGAAGACTCACGGTGCACTGTGATGTTGACAGGATTACTGCGTCCTCCAGATTCAGACTGACACCAGTAAACTCCAGTGTGTGATGTAGAGAGGGAGCTGATGTTACATGTAGATCCTGAAACTGATGAACAATCAGACACTGTCTCATTGTGTGTGTATTCTCTCACTGTCCATCCAGTAGAGTCACTCTGGTCCTCACAGCTCAGTGAGAGAGAGTCAGCAGTAAAGTGTTGAGTTCTGCTGGGATTGATGATCAGAGACACTGGAAGAGATTCACCTGTTAATTATATTAATATATTTATGTGTATTTATATATTTAATTTTATATATTAATATTTTTGTTGAAAAATAATAGAAGAAAATTAAAAGATATGTAAAAAAAAAAAAAAAACAACGTTTGCTGTGTGCAATAAGGAAGAGCTTAGCATAAAAGATGCTAGCAACAATGACAATAATTATCTGAGTAAAGAGAAACGTTCTGTATGACGTGCTGCACTGCTCCTTAAATCACAAACAATCAGACATGCATTTCTTTCCAAAAGAAGGAGCTTTCTGTTTGAAGAGCCAAATCACAAGAAATACTTTTTTTTCTTATAAGTACAGACACACATGTACACACACACACACACACACACACACACACATTATCAATTTATAACACCTCACACACATTCTCTCTAATCTCACTCTGCAGGGTTTTTTTGTTTTTTTTTTACACTCAGTGGTTCAGTATAAAAGTCTAAACCTCCTCCTCTTCACTCTTTCACACTTGAGCATGATATTGGGAAAAGCGATCTGTTCTCTGTACGTAGCTGTGTAAATATAACTTACTGAGTGTTACTACCAGCTCTACTGGTAACATGTTCTGTCCAGTGCAGTCACATACTCACCAGTAACATTTACCCAGAGTGCATCACTGTAGTGTGTGTAGTAGACTGGGTTTCCTCTTCCAGCTCTGCACCTGTACTGACCTCCATCAGAGACACTAACTGATCTGATGGTGTAGGAGTGTGTTTCAGTCTCAGTCTCAGTCTCAGTGCTCTGTGTGGGTCTGATCCAGTAAAACTTCCATCCATCAGACTGCAGCTTCAGTGTACAGTACAGAGTCACTGAGTTTCCTGTCAGTACATCTCCTTTAAGGTCTGATGTGAGTTCAGGTTTAGGTTTTTCTGTTAGAGAAGAAGTTTACAGGAGAACACTAGTCCAGTCCAGAGTTTCTAACATACTGTGTGTTCAGCAGACAAATTTATAAACCCACATCATGTGTGTATAAAACACATGTTTAAAGCAGTTCTATAGAAAATACACCTCTACACTTATCACTGTTAATGGAATAAACAATATGTGAGATAAAACACACTCACCTGATACAGTCAGTGTAACACCATCACTGGTCTGTGTGTATTTAGGGTCTGATGACTGTGTTCCTTTACATGTATAATCACCTTTATCAGACTCTTTAATATCAGTGATTGTGTGTGTTTTCTTTCCTGCAGCATCACTGAGTTCTTCATTATTTCTATACCAGAGGTAACGCCAGGATTCTCCAGTCTGTATCTCACATGTGAGAGTGACGGTTTCCCCAATGAACACACGCTCAGCTGGCTGTACTTTCACTACAGGCTTTGGTCTCGCTATAGAAACATAGCACAACATTTTAAACACATACAGAATCAATTAAACATATAATATAGTTACATAATTACACAATTATTATACTGCTTTAAACTGAAATAATAAAATAATTAGGTTTTCACATTTTTCCTAATTTTAAATCTGTAGTGAAAAAGTAGAAAACATGACGTACCTCTCACTGTAATTGTGGCTGGATCACTGATCTCTGAGTCGTAGTTTCCCCTGCGTGCTTTACAGTAGTACTGTGTTACTCCTTCATTAGAGACTGTTACACTGAGTGTGTTGGTGTCTGTGGTTCCAGGAGACAGGGGATTTGATTTCTGATAATCTTTGTACCAGAGAAAAGTCCATCCAGTAGACTTCAGATTACAGGTCAGAGTAACTCTGTCTCCAGTGTAGACGGAGCTCTGAGGATTTACTCTCACAGTCGGTTTGGGTTTTTCTGTTGATATGAAATGATGAAGAGTCGCTTTTACATTTACAACATAAGTAGTAGTTTTATCTTTGTGTCTAATTAAGCAATTAGATACAGGGTTTATTGAAAAGTTTACAGTGAGTTTATATGCAATATATTGTTTACAAAAGAGAAATTAATGATTGACCTGAAGTGTAAAGGTCACTGTATTGCCCCTGTGCTTTTCTACATGATGATTTATAAATCTTTTCTCAAATTCTGAACCTCGCATTAGTGTCTTTTTTATGTCATTAAATCATTTAACTCTTTACTGTAAAAGCACAGCAGTGAAACTTTGGCAGTAGAATCAGCTTGACTATTAGGTGAAGAAGAATGTGTTTCTCTTAAATGTCAATTATTTTCTAACAATTTAAATAATAACTGAGGAAAATTCACACCAATCAGAATAACTAATAAATTGTAGTGAATCTTTACAAATCAAATGAATCAGTTACTTTAAAATAGGAAAGTGAAAATCAAAAGTAAACAGAAAAAAATAGCTTTAAATCATTATAATGAGACTGTGTTATTCATATAATAAAATCTGGAACAAAATCTGGAACTAGTGATGACTTTTATATATATGTTATAGCATACATTCACACACACACACAAACACACACACACACACACACACACACACACACACACACACCTGATACAGTGAGTTTAACAGGATCACTCGTCTCTGAGATCTGAGAGTCACTTCTCCTCCCTCTGCAGGTGTATTTGGTAAATGGTAAATGTGCACTTATATAGCGTTTATATCCAAAGCGCTTTACACTGTGTCTCATTCACCCGTTCACACTGAATGTAGTTACCTACATTCTGTATTCAATTTTAAAGTGTTAATACTTGTGTAAATAATAGTGATGGAAATGAATTCATTTATAGAAACAGTAGTGATTTTGTTTTTGTTTCTTACAGAGAGTCCTAAACCTGTGGTGATTATAAAGCCTGATACACAGGTGTTCAGAGGAGAGAGAGTGACTTTCAGGTGTGACATACAGGGAGGAGGAGACACTGAGTGGACATACAGCTGGTATAAGAATGATATAGAGTACCGTCACCACACAACACAGGAGATCATCATCAGATCAGTTAGAGACTCTGACAGTGGTAAATACATTTACATTTGATAAAGTTCAAAACAAAACAATAGCAATGGAACTTGTGGCAAGGTACAAGAAAAAAGAAACAAAACAAAAAAGTGAGAGCATAACATGGCAAAGAAAGGCAGGCATAAGACAAAGAGTGCAGTGCAAACTGTTGCTATATACACATGAGTGCTCATTAACGTGATTCAGGTGCAAGTGGTCATGTGACTGTGATGCAGTGAAGTGCAGTGGCAGCTGGGAACTGTAGTTCAGAGTTCCTTCTCTGGTATACATGGAAGTTAGGCCTATTTTGTACAAAAACACTGTGCAGTAGTGTAGTGTTGATTGCAACCTCACTCACTCTCTAAATAAATGAATAAATAAATAAAATCCACAAAGTATTTTGGCTACATAGTACAGCCATTCATTTTGTTGGTGTTGGATAGATGGGGACAAAGTGGATTTTAATTTCTTTATTTTGATATAATTTAAGTAAGTCTTATTAGATCAGTCTCTAACACAAATTATGAGAAGGTACACCTTGACCAAAGACAACTTTATTTCTATAGATTTTAAACCCATTGTTACTCTATAAGTAGAGTAACATTGTTACCCCCCTTCATAAATCTCTAGTGACGTCCCTGTGTTTCACCAGTAAGCTGAGTCCACTGTCACAAAGTCAAAATACATGTCTACACTTTTAACTGTTAATGGAATAGACAACATGTGATTAAAATGCACTAACCTGCTATAGTCGGTGTAACAGCATCATTATTCTGTGAGTATTTTGTTGATTGTGCGCCATTCAGCCCAGATGTTAGTCTCACTTATAAAGATAACAAAAATGTTTATGCAGATTATCTCACCATATATGTAGTATGTCTATGCATCAAAATTTCTTCAACTTTAAAAATGTAGTGCAAAAGTAGAACGCATAACACACCTGCTGCTGTAACTGTGGCTGGATCACTGAACTCTGAGTCGTGGTTTCCTGTGTGTGCTATACAGAAGTACTCTGTCTCTCCTTTATTAGAAACTATTACACAGAAATTCTGTGAACTTTGGGCTTAAGTAAGCATTTACATTCAACACATTTTGCAAAAGGGGCGGCTGTGGCGCAGTCGGTAGAGTGGGTTGTCCACTAATCGTAGGGTTGGCGGCCCGGGTGACTCCAC
Source organism: Ameiurus melas (assembly GCA_012411365.1). Lineage (NCBI taxonomy): Eukaryota > Metazoa > Chordata > Actinopteri > Siluriformes > Ictaluridae > Ameiurus > Ameiurus melas. The sequence continues at coordinate 10,927,268 of CM022756.1, forward strand.
ACCCTGAAGACACTGAACCCCAAGTTGCTCCCGATGGCAAATTAGCGCCTTGCATGGCAGCTCTGCTACCATTGGGGTGAGTGTGTGAATGAGACAAAACGTAAAGCGCTTTGGATAAAAGCGCTATATAAGTGCACATTTACCAAAAGCTACAGTTATATGCCTGTTTTGCCGTTTGTTTGCAACATGTGTCTTCATGATGAAATTAGCAGAAGCAGTAGCAGAATCAAAGATCATGCAATGTGCAAACAGATTGTAAGACACAAGGCAGAGACAAGAAAATTATATCACACAACCTGGGTCAAAACCAAAGTAGCAAATATATATATATATATATATATATATATATATATATATATATACAAATACACTCTATTATATATATATATATATATATATATATATATATATATATATATATATATATATATATATATATATATATATATATATAATAAAAATATTAATTATAATAATTATTTTTAAAAAAAATAATAGTTTGGGCCCATCAGGGGCTTTTATACCAACTGCCTGTATACTTCACAATGAATATGAGTGCTGAAAGTCCTTTATAATGGAAGTGTGGTGGATGTTGTAGTTCTCAGGGGTCATGTTTGTAGGCTGTGCTGAGTTCTGGGAAATGGAGTTCAAAGATTGTGACGCTGTAATAACCCTGATCAGCAATACGCATTATATTTACATTACAGATCTGTCAAAGTCAGGTGTAGCCCATTCTATAACCATTCATTTTACAAAATATCTCTATTACCTGTTAATATACAGTGAAGAGAAATATGTTAAAAGTATATTTTTCGTATATAAATCTGTAATAATCAAGAGACACATGAGTTTCACTGAGTGTCTGTTATCTCTGTGTCACAGGCTTCAAAGGAGATTTTTACACATGCTGCACTGTCCAACGGGAAAACCGTTAAATGAACAAACAACACAATATTGCAGTGAGATATTTGATATTATGATTTACTAAAATATTGTATTCCAAGATTGTTGAATAATATAAACATTTTGGTAAACATTTCTATGCTGAATTTTAATAACTTTTTAGGGCTTTCTGTGTAGTTTTAAAGCAATTGCCAGTGGTGCTTACATAATACAGCCACCATGGTTAATGTTATGTGCTGTTCCATTCATATTTCAAGCAGTGGTTTGTCTCTACTCATAGAATCTCTGGTTATGCATGTGCACTTTTTTGCTTTTAAGCATAAAGATAGCAGTACAGTGTGGCTAATGCTGTGTACCCAGATATAGACAACCCACGCAGTTAGACAAAATGGTGGAGGAGTGGTCAGAGTGGGGACTGGGTTTCACAGGCTTATACATGCTAATAGCACATGCTAATAGCTTTATTCACAGTGTATAAGAGAAAGACCACCAGTGTGCTGAGTGGCATGTAAGCCAAGCAGTGAGAGCTTTAGTGTGTGTGTGTGTGTGTGTGTATGTGTGTGTGTGTGTTTATGTTTTTGTGGTCACATGGTCACAGGACTTTTAATACTCACTCACTGCGATGTAACGTTCAGTGTATCCATTGCCTTTATCTCCGTTCTTAAAGCTATTCTGGTTGTGACTTTTTTTTGTTTGGGCATGTTTTATTCCTTACATCTTCCTTCTTCATTATATAGGCATACAGAGCATGTATATTCTTATGTTAAGCTGAGAAAATCTGTAACTCTAGATGCATATTGCTATCAATTGGTGGGTAGCAAGAACGGAGTGGATTTAACCAACATAATGTCTTCTAAATCAGCAAAATCTAATTAGTCTTTAAAAATATTACAGACAGGTTTTTTTTGTGTATTCACGATTTTCATATTAACATTAACAAGTATATACATAGATGTATAACTAAAACATGCTATATGTCTTAATTCCTATGTTTTTTTTTCTTGAAACCAAATGGTCCTTTCTAATAAGGAAGTTATTAACATTTCAAATACGAATATTTATAACAAGAATAACATAAATAATAAAATCTATAAAACATGTGGCATATGAACATGAACATGCAAATATGCAAAAAAAAATCCCCGCTCCAATAAAAACTACACACATCTTTTCCACTTTTGACCACAGGGGGCACACTTCCAAACAAACCTCAGTTACACGCATGCACATGCACATTCACGCGCACAAACACGCACACATCCAAATCATTGTACTCTGTGTTCACTGCCATAAAGTGTAAAGAAGACCCAGTCCTATTACAACATCTCTTCAAAGAAACCATGTACACGTGTAAAAATGCTAGAGACGAAGCAGCACAAGAGACTATCCATGCGTTACAGCTCCTGCCTGTGTGTGTATGCTTTTATATTAAAAGCTCTTATAGTCTAAGTTCTCACTGAAGCGCTATGTGTAAAGATCTAAACACTGAGTAAAGTTTAATGTTCTTAAGGCAGAAAAATTAATAAAGTTATCTAATTTACAATACATGTATTTATTCACATGATTTTACTAATTTGAGCCACTTGTCTTCATCATCCTTTAATGGAACAGACCAAGTTTTACATATACAGTGGAAATAAAAAGTCTACACACCCCTGTTCAAATAGCAGGATTTTGAGATGTAAAAAACAAACCAAGATAAATCATGTCAGTGCTTGTTCCACTCTCAATGTAAAATTACAAAGTACAAAAAATAAATGAAAAACAATCAGAAACATTTTAGTGAAAATGGGAAAAATAAAAAAAAATTACAATAACCTGGCATAAGTGTGCACACCCTTTTATAATTGGGGATGTGGCTATGTTCAGAATGCACCAATCACATTCAATCTCATGTTCAAATGAAATTGCCATACACAGCAAAAGCACCTGTGTTGATTTAACATCCACAGTGTTGAATTCACACCCTTCAGTGTTTATATAAGTCCACTGGACTCATATAAACACTATGGGTGTTAATTCAACACTAGGGATTTTACTGTGTACAGCTGTCATTACCATGAACAGGAAATCCCTCTTAACAGTTCTGATTACTCTGCGTGTGACAACAATCTCTCATATTCTTCACGTGTCTGGGGGTAGGGTGGCTAGACGGATGCCCTTTCTCACAAAAATAATCAAAGCTGAACTAAATCCTGTCCAACTATATGGCAAAATGTGTGTCTGATGAGACCAATTCCTCGTGCAATGAGACCAATCAGACCAGGCTTGACAATTCCAAAAGGTATGTCTGGTGCAAAAAACAAAGCACATCACTAAAAGAACACCATACACAGACTGAAGTGTGGTGATGGCAGCATCATGCTTTAGGGCTGCTTTTCTTCAGGCAGAACTGGGGCTTTTATCAAGGCAGAGGAAATAATGAATAGCTGCAAATACCAGTCGATTAAAGTGTAAAATATTCAGGTGTCTGCTGTTAAACTGAAGATGAAATGAAATTTCACCTTTCAGCAGGACAATGATCATACATCCATACATCCGAATCAACAAAGGAATGTCTTAACCAAAAGAAGATCAATGTTTTTTAATGATGTAGCCAGAACCTAGATCTGAATCCAACTAAAAATCTGTGGGGTGACCTGAAGCAGGCTGTGCACCAGAGATGAATTTACAATTTGATGGATATAGAAAGTTTTTGCAAGAAAGAGTGGGGGCATATAAGTTAAATAAGTTGAGACAAGCCACGCTGATAGACTCTTAGCCAAAATGACTGAGTGGTGTAATAAAATCAAAAGGTTCTTCAATAAAGTATTAGTTCAGGGGTGTGCACACTTATGCAGCTAGTTTATTGAAAGTTATTTATGGTTGCTTTTTCTGGTTGTTATTCACTTAACTCTTGAACTCTTGTAATTTCTCACTAAAGGTGGAGAAAGATTCTGACATGATTTATCACGGTTTCATGTTTTTACAGGGGTCTGTAGACATTGTTTTTTTTTAATAGCCATATATTGTATGAAAAAAATATATATCAATATATTGAAGGAAAATGAATAAATAAATAAATGACAAGAATTACCTGTTGTTATGCAGTGGATGAGTCCCATCAGCACTAAAATAGGGAAAGAAACAGAAGAAATGACAGATAAAGTATACAATAAAGCTTGGGTGGCTTGCTGCTGTAAGAAAATAAGCTAACAACAGGGTGGTGTGATGTTGCTCAATGTGAAGTGGATTTACCGTTACCATTCCAAAGTTGATTATTTTCCAATAACGGCATGCCCTGAAGTGTTTTATTCCTCTTATACCACAGCAATATGGCAACAGTTACAATGTTTATCTTAATAATGAACGTCCCATACTTTTTACCATTTATAGTCATGTTTAATATTGTGTGACAGCCACAAGGCACAAACCACAAGTCATTTCTTGTTGTCACTAAAGTTATAGCAACTAAAAACAGTTGTTCCCCTTAATCAACATTTGTTTTTTCACACGTATGGTTACAAAAATATCCAGGCAAAAACTGTCATGTTACATTGAAACTTCAAAGGACAATCTGTATTACTCTATATGTTTTTCTAGTGGAATAAAGGCTTTCTCATGATGGAAAACATACTGAATCTTACAAAGCACTGACACTCAAGACTCCATAAATGTTCCATAAACAATAAATAAATACTCCGTAAATGTTAAATAATTGTCTCCTCACAGAAAACATCACCATATCACCAGACATTGTGAAATTGTCTGTTAAATGACATGGTTATGTCCGCTATACAAGTCCCTGTACAAGTCACTTTATAAAGACTTGATAAAGTGTGACAACATTAATATAAACCTGTGATTTGTCTTGCAACCACACTCTATATGCTATATTAATCACACTCTATATGCTATATTAATCTCAAATAGATTTACTAAAAGCAGCATCTGCTCTGATCTGATGAACACAGTGTCATGTCTCTATCAATATAAATATCGCTGGATTTCCTGTCTGCTTGGCACAGTCTCCCGCCAGATGCTAAAACCTGTAGAGTTTTATAGTATATTGTTTTTCACTTAACTCTTAAACATTGTAATTTCACAATGAAGGTGGAGAAAGGTTCTGACATGATTTATCATGGGTTCATGTTTTATACATCACAAAAACCTGCATCACTGGAACGGTTCTGTACTGGGTGGAATCCTATCTCTCTGACAGATCCTTCAAGGTATCATGGAGGGAAGGCATTTCTGAAACTCAGCACCTCACAACTGCCGTTCCACAGGGGTCAGTTCTGGGTCCATTCCTCTTTTCTATATACACTACACATCTAGGGAAAGTGATTGAGTCTCATGGCTTCTCATATTATTGTTTTGCTGATGACACCCAGCTCTATTTGTCCTTCCAGACTGACAATCTATCCGTCTCTGCACGCATCTCTGCTTCTTTTCATCCCAGCCTGTCCCTCAATCAACCACAATCTCACTGTACAGCTCGGCTAATCCACACTCAAGCCAACCAGGACAGCCAGGAACCTTGGGGTGATTGTTGATAACAGCTTGACCTTTACAGACCACATCTCAACAACTGCACAGTCCTATAGGTTCATCCTGTACAACATCAAGAAAAGCAGGCCCTACCTCGAGACTCTTTTCATAAAGGTTAAATAAAATGTTAAATAAAATCTCTTTAGAGAAAACAGCATATCAACCATTATGCATTCTTATTTGTTAAATAACACAATTTCCTCCACTATACAATCCATGTGAACTAGCTGTTACTACAGATATACTACAAAAATGTAGTATATTTACAAAAATGTAGATTTACTATAAAAATGTGAAATATTAATTAATTAAATCAATTATGCACAGAAAATTAAGTCACACACCAAACAGAGACATCCATTGATATACTAATGTACTGTTAGCCACACACTGATAAATCCAACAGCTTTTTAAAATAGATAAGTATTTAGATAGAGGACATAGTCTCTTACCTGAGAAAGTTAATAGAGAAGAGTCTAGCCTGGAAAAAAATTAATTGTACCAAAAGGATGCACCCTACACAAGGGGGGTGTCACACTGAAAAAGTTTGAGAACCACTGTTCTAACCAATCAGAATGAAGAATTTACCAGCACAGTGGTAAATATGAATTATTATCTGTTAAACACAGGCCATATTAATGTGTCATGCAAAGCTGTAGTATAAAAAGTTCCAATCAGTCTGTGCCTGTCCTATATTAACTTCACACTCTATATGTTATAATGATCTTAAATCCACAAATAGATTTATTCAAAGCAGTGTCTGCTCTGTTCTGTTGTTGAACACAGTGACGTGTCTCTATTAATATACACGTCTCTCATTTAGAAACGAGCAACTTTCTTCACTTTACAGATGATAGAGTGCAAAAACTCTCTCCAAACAAACTTTAAATGAAAATCCTAAACAAATATTATCTACCAATAACAGCAGTTAAAATCATCAGCTTTTATGTTTTGCACACGTGAGAGACACCAGGATGCAATTGCTGAAAACAATGTTTGTTTAATGAATACTTAATATTTTACTCATAAAATAAATTGGGTCAAATGTAAACACAACACAACAAATCAGAATGCACCATTCACGCTAAATTCAGTATCAAACCTTAACTACAGACTAATCAAATAATCCACAGAACCTGATTACAGGACTCTCAGTCTGTTCATTCAAAACTTAATTCACTACCAATCACTGTAATGAAGACACACAGAGAACATTTACTCACAGAGAAACACACAGAGTGGACGGAGCTCCATCCTGACACACTGATGACTGACTCAATGAGAAGTGTCTGGGTTAAAGCCTCCACACTTCCTGTGTTCTTAAACACCAATCAGATTTCAGAGAGAGAGAGAGAGAGAGAGAGAGAGAGAGAGAGAGAGAGAGAGAGAGAGAGAGAAAGAGAAATGGTGTTGTTTCTGAAAATGCAGCTAAAAGTCTTCATGTTGTTGATACTAATAACAGCAACTGATCAGCATGTAATCAGTCAGGAAACTCTTGTTGTGTTATGTTTATTTATAAAGGTTTGTTTATTTATAAACAAAACAATAGCAGCATTTTCAACAGACTAGCAGATAAAATATACAGTTTAGGTGAACACAGCACTGTATGTGAAGCTTTTATGTTAATGGGCTTCAGTGTCTGATTAATTCTACTTACTGCCTATAGATGATATGGACACATTTCAAGTTATTTACATTCTGAGCTCTCTGTGATCAGATACATTTCTGAGGCAGAAAGTAATGTGACATAAGTTAATATAATAGGATGAGGTAGAGTCTAAAATGACATTTAACCTTATGTTAACCTTATGTTGTTTAGTTATTGGTTCATCTCATTGAGTGCTGATGGCACAAGTCACATAAACTAGCAGTAATGAGAACATGCACGTGTGGCTGTTTAAATTTAGGCTTTTATGAGAATATGAAGGACAGCATTTCCTCGTCTCTCACTGGTTAAAGCCACACAGCTCAACTAGGATAGAAACCAAACCACAAAAATGTTTCATGTCTTAACTGCTATTAATTTAAAGTGAAAGTCACATTTTTGCTGAAGAGCAAATAAGAGTAAACACTTTGTGCAATAATGGTAATTAATCACAACATTCATTACTGGATATGAACTCCTGGGTATTTTATTTTATATATATTATATATGTATAGTGATTGCAAACTTTTGGCCATGACTGTAGAAAGCCAAACTGGGGTGGTTGTTTCATGTGACACAATATGACGTATGCTGAACAGGAGTAGCATGCAAGGGTGTCGTCCACGAAGGAAGCCACTGCTAAAGCCCATGCATACAAAAGCCCATTTAGCATTTGCCAGGGCCCAATTTGACAAAGAGGGAGAATACTGGGACTCCGTACTTTAGTCTGATGAGACAAAGGTAAATTTTTTTGGAACTGATGGCATCCAAACTGTATGGCGTTGCAAGGGGGAAGAGTACAATGAGAAATGCATGGTACCCACAGTAAAGCATCGCCATGGCAGTGTTCTTCTGTGGGGTTGTATGAGTGCTGCAGGTTTCAGGGAATTGCACTTCATTGATGGCATCATGAATTCACAAATGTACTGCAAAATACTGATATTGAAGATGCTACCATCTCTCCACACCCTGGGTCTCCATGCACTCTTTCAACATGATAATGACCCAAAATATACATCCAAGGCCACTGCTGCATTTCTGAGGAAGAACAGGGTGAAAGTGATTCAGTGGCCAATAATGTCCCCCGACCTCAACCCAACAGAACACTAATGAATGTTTTAAATTGATTATATATTCTACAACACTAAATATATATTTTGGAATATAATACTTAATAATAATAATAATAATAATAATAATAATAATAATAATAATAATAATACATGAGAACAGAATAATATAAAGGTACAAAATACAATTCCATAATAAGATTTTGCCAAATCTAATTTTTATTCAAATCTCTTCACACAGCATGTATACAGACTTATAATTTGTTTGTTTATAAAACGTAACCCATCCTGCTGGATACTGATATCAACAAACCAGAGAAAAACAAAATAAAGTACATTAACATATGATGACATTTATTACTTAACTTTTTTTTGCATGAAATATATAGTATTATAATTATTTAAAAAAAATATGAATTTACATATTGTAGAGACACTAAACTAAAAAAGATTAAAGGTATAAAATTAGACACAATATCAATCTATGTACCAAAAGACCACGAGGCGCTCACTCAAAGACAATACTGCATTACTGACTGTTTAAAGCAGTGAAGACAAAATATCTGATTATTCCTAAACTGACAAATGCAATTTGTTTACAATCCACTAACAGATAAATAGCATAAATTAGTAAAATAAACAAAGATACATTAAAGAACATTACATTAATTAATTTCAATAAAATAATGCACATGCAATCTAAAAAATTAAATGTTGACAAAAATATGTAAGAAAAATCAAGTTTTTTTTACTGTGAAACAATATATACATTGTATTCATATATATATATATATATATATATATATATATATATATATATACAATTTATTTTTATTTTAGTTTTTTTGTTATTGAGATCAGTATTACAATATACAAGTGAGCACTTAGTAATCCACACTGCCAGTTTATAAATTATATTGATCCAGTGAATGAAAACTGGAAACTTAATTTAACCTGGATGAAGTCAATTCTGACCCAGTGTGAACGATAGGAAGTATCATTTTAAATACATTCAATTTTGTATTCATCAAAAGACAATCTTTCCAGAAACTATAATGTGTCCCTAAAATATGTGTATAAATATGTAAATATGTTCTTCAGCTCTTTCAGCAAGTCCTGATTGGAGACTCTAAACTTACTTCATGGACCTACGCAAAAAGGACATTTTATATAATTTAGTTATCAATGATATAACTATTATTGGTTGCCATTTATCAAACATTCAGTATAGTTATGTGTAAATATTTCTGAAGGCCAAACTGAACTAAAAAAATTGACAAATTTTTAATTAACACTGATTTTCTTTGTAGTCATGTGCATACATTGATACTTGCCCCATTAATTACTAACTACATTCAAGTGCATAACACTTACCTCTATTACCTTCTATTATTTTAATTTTAAATACTGAATGATTCGTAGCAGTTACTGAAAATGATGCTTTAAGATGAATAATTGGCAAATAATTAAAGGCTTTAAGGGTTAAATGAAATGTAAATCAGTGGTCAAACATGAATTGAAAGAATTCAGTCCCACCTTGTCTTCTCTCTGGTTTCTTTTGGTTTTTCAGTTCAATATCAGCATAAGTCACATCAGTCAATCCAGCGGCATCATCTATAAAAGATTATAAACACTGATTTATTTTCCCCATACTTAATGGTTGTATCAGAAACACTATGCAAACTCTAAAGTTTTTGATGCTGTAGAATAAAATAAAATAATAATCCAATTCCACTAGCTACCACACAGGCCTTTTCCATGGCACTACTTCTATGATTCACTATGATGAATCTGTGTTAATCTTTAATCTATCTGTCTATTAGATTTTCCCCAGAACTTTGCAGGCTTGTTAATAAACAATTGAGCAAAGCATAACCTCTGGTTTCTATTCCAGTAGATTGTATCTTGGAGAAATCCTAATGCTGGTGGTACTGGATTATCTAATATTGATAAACTAGTTACTGTATTTTCCTTTTTTTTAAAACACACACACACCACACACACACACACAAACACACATGAACTAAGTAAAAGGTTTTAACAAAATCTGTTTCCAGTTGATTTAGTGTAATTGTTTATTATATATAATGCTCTGCTCCTTAATAAACTATGTATAACCAATTAGTGCAGTGGTAGCTCAGTGGTTCTCTGGGTTACTGATCAGAAGATCATGAGATCAAACCCAAGCACTGCCCTTGAGCAAGGCCTTTAACTCTCAACTACATAATATTTACAACTATAAACAACATGTCCCTGATTTGAGAAGGACGTTGTTTTGAAAGTAAAAGTGTTTATATACAGTGTTGATTGAAAGCATAAATATCATCAGATTTTCACAAAAGTCCTAAATAAGGGATAGATAAAGAGAACCCCATTAAACAAATGAGAAATAAATATTATACTTGGTCATATATTTATTGAGGAAAATGATCCAGAAATTATTTTACATTATCATCAAACACCAAAGGCAAAGATTTGACATTAGTTTCATGCAGTATCTGTTACGATACGTAGACTGGAGGCGGATGCAGGTGCAGGTCAAGGTCTTTATTGATCATGAAACTCAAAACACAGGTAAACGCAGTCCTCACCGGGAAACGAGAAACGTGGCATAAAACAATATCCTTCAGGGCATGGAGACAAACAACATGACCGCTACAAACACATCAACTAATAATACTGAGCGACGTGCTCAGTAACCCAGGCATTTAAATACAACGTATCATCAACTCACAACACAAACACCTGTGACAAATCAAAGTTACCAACATTTTTCTATTTTTCTCTTTGCTTGTGGTTCAGTGCTTATTTATTTATTTATTTATTTATTTATTTTTACAATTGTAAGTCACTCAAAGCTCATGCTGAATTCATAAATGAACTGGAGTTAAGTTATAGATTGAATATTTTGAATCGTAACATTCACATTTAACCAGTTAGATATATAGAACATGTCTAGATTAAATTAAAGTTTATTAAAGTTTTATACATACATTAAATTCTTCATCATTTATAATTATACATTAAAGCATTCATCATGTATTAAGGTTATGTAAATGTACAACTATGCATTTATGTTAACCAAGGCAGAGTGATGCAGAGAGAAAATCAGTTCATTTCTATACAATACTTTAGAATAGATTTTTTTAAATGGTCCAGATGTCCAGATATTAATCTATTACTGATGAGAACACTGAAGACTCACGGTGCACTGTGATGTTGACAGGATTACTGCATCCTCCAGATTCAGACTGACACCAGTAAACTCCAGTGTGTGATGTAGAGAGGGAGCTGATGTTACATGTAGATCCTGAAACTGATGAACAATCAGACACTGTCTCACTGTGTGTGTATCCTCTCACTGTCCATCCAGTAGAGTCACTCTGGTCCTCACAGCTCAGTGAGAGAGAGTCAGCAGTAAAGTGTTGAGTTCTGCTGGGATTGATGATCAGAGACACTGGAGGAGATTCACCTGAAACACACACATTATATATTATGGTTGTGAACAGAACAAATTAAACATGAGCGTGTCAAATAAAGCAATATATAAGAATGCTTAGATAGTATGTACTTGTCTTATCTTCAAAGAAATTTAATGTAAAACAAATATTGAAAACAAAAAAGTACACAAGTGTCATATAATGTTGATCTTTTCAAGTCTGAGAAAACAGCAGTGAGTTCAGATTTAGTAACTACACACCTTTCCTAGTAGTTACTGAATACGGTGTAGGATGAGTAACTGAATAATAAACTGTCAGTTTAAAGAGTTAATGCTCACTTTTTATTAACAATAATCATTATGTTGAGACATGTTTATAAATCATCAAGTAATTAGATTTTAGTAATTCACTGGTCATTACTGGAGTTTATAAAATGCTCATGAAACTTTATCAAATAATAATGATTACACAACTGTAAATGTTTCTGATTTTTGCTTCAGTTTGTTTCAGTAAAAGATTCAGTGTCCCAATTTATTTATCTGCTGTCCTTCCATCCCCCTACACACATCCCTACACACACACACACACACACACACACACACACACCGATTTTGTTGATTTATTTCCTCACCAGTGATCCACAGTGGCTGTAGGTTGCTGAACCGTGTGTGAAAGACTTTTTCTCCTCTCTCTGCTCTGCACATATAAACTCCTGTGTGATTCACAGTAACAGGACTGAGAGTGTAGGAGCCTCCAAATCCTCTGCTGCTGTCTGAGAGAAGCTCTAAACCATACAAGACATTGCCACGACTGCCTGTTACTTTAATTAAGCCGTGTCTGTAGGGAACAGCAGTGTACCAGCTGAATGTCCAGCCTGTAGAGGAGTGTTTAACCTCACAGCTTAGAGTCACTGAGTCTCCTTCAGTCAGCCAGCGCAGTGGAGACACACTCACTACTGCCTCTGCTGCATCTGATGGACAATAAATGTAAAGAAATCAAATAAAATCATAGACTGGTAATCTTGTTACATATAATTAATGATAAGATAAAACAAATTCACACGCTCACCTGATACAGTGAGTGTAACAGCATCACTGATCTCTGATCTCTGAGAGTCACTGCTTCTCCTCCCTCTGCAGGTGTATTCACCACTGTTATCATTTCTAACTGATCTGAAGCTGAAATCCTGTGTTGTGGTGTAGAATGTGTAATCATTCTTATACCAGCTGTATGTCCACTTATTGTTTCCTCCTCCCTGTATTTCACATCTGAGAGTCACAGTCTCTCCTCTGAACACATGTTTATCCATTTGCAGCGATTTGTCACCACGTAACTGATCGTCAGTAAAAGAAACGGCAGTGTTGTAATTTTGTATCTTCAGTGAAGGGAGTGTTGGATTTTATCTTCAGTCAACGAAGGAAAATGTGGAAATACTCATGTCTTAATGGCTGACAGCTCTCAATTCTGCTAAACACTAGCTCACATTCAGTGTGAGGGGAAACATGACCTCAGTCACCATCAGATGGAGGTAACTGTCAAATGACTGTGGAAGAAAGTGTGCGACCTCCAAGTCCTCTAAGACAGGGGGCATTTTATATTAAACACCCTGAAGAAGATCAAACTTTATAAAGTGGAGTTGTGTAGCACTGAAGCATGACAGTGAGGCATGAGCACAAACTTATGTTTGTATCCAAAATGTTCCACTGTGTGCAAGGGCTTGGGGAAACTGGTGCAAGCTGCTTAAAAGATTTAGTTTAATTGAAGTTTATTGTCATCATATGCTGTATTTGCAAGCTTGCAGTGTAACTTCTGTTGTTTACTATAACGGAAGTGATCTGTTAGTAACAAGGCCGTATTGCTCCTCACTTGCAGAGGGAGAGCAAGTTAGATCTGTAATGTCCAATTAAAACACTGTGATCAAAAGTAAAACAATATGCCTAAAGGCAGTGAATAACAGAAACCATAAGGTGCTTATTAAGGTAACTAATTATTACTTTTTATGGATTCACAAAAAGCACTGAATTAAATTAGAGTCTTAAATTACAGTTGTGTAGTCTGAAGTTTATATCTGTAACACTCAGATTGTGGATTTTATTTTTAAATAAACAAAAAAATATTTGGCCAACTAACCGATTATGAAAATAATCATTAGTTGCAGCCCTACATATACATTACAACACAGTGAAATTCTTTTTTTGCATATCGCAGATTGTTAGGAAGTTGGGGTCAGCGAGCAGGGTCAAACATGATACAGCACATCTGGAGCAGAGAGGGTTAAGGGCCTTGCTCAAGGGCCCAACAGTGACAGCTTAGCAGTGATGGTGCTTGAACTCCTGACCTTCTAATAAATAACCCACAGCCTTAACCGTTGAGCCACCACTGCTAACAGAGCTAACACACAGGCGTCTGTCTGTGCAGTGTGAACCGGGCTTTACACTCAGTGGTTCAGTATAAAAGTTCGACCCTCGTCCTCTTCACTCATTCACACTCAGGCAGGTCTCCACTCGAGCATGTTGATGTTTCTGAAGCAGTAACTTTATGAAGCCCCTTTTACAGCCTCTAATTACACACTATGTTCTTATGGTATGCTTCTTATTATACTTTTTATCTAGCAGAAGTCTTTAAAGTTGTTCATTCACGAGTCTGTAGTAGAGGAGTTTACCGTTCAGTGTGATGTTTAATATCACAGACACTGCCTGTAGTTCTATTTAGAACTTGTTGGTAATCGCCTTTTTCAAGACACATAAAAGCTTAAAATAATCACGAGTGAGGTTTTACTGATGTGTTTAATGTTGAATTTAACAAAATTCTTATTAAAACACCCATTATCTCCAGGAGGATTGAACCGGAAGTGCTAAAACACGAACTCATTTCCGGGTTTTAGGACTCATTCCTGCTCCACTCTACTGGAGCCTGCAGCAAAGACTCCATCAGTACACACAAATCCAAAGATACACACATGATGATTTGCAAATGCAGATTCAACAATTAATCCCTAAATGTAAAAACATTCAGAAATGTGCAGACACACTTGTGTGTTTAGAAACTGTGTGTTGCATTTGTGAATGTGAATTATATAATATATGAATTGATTATATTATATAATATATACTTTTTTTGTGAATGTGAATTAGCTTTCGCATTCCTGAATCTCTCTTATCACATGGCAACTCCGCTCGCGTGTGCACTAGTTAGCTAAGGAAAACACAAATGTTGTTTCAAAATAAAATATTAAATTTAATAAATCTTGAAAATTATTAAATTATAAACATTTGTGCATGATTTGACATAAAAAAATTTTTTTGTCATTTTTAACAAGCAGATGTTTATAGCTGAATTACTCCAGACAGTGAAGGTTGTGCTCTTTGGTACAGCTGATGTGTTACAGAGTTTCTGTGTTGGACTGAGATGTTCTAGTTCTTGTGTGTGCATGTTAAAAAAAAGGGCTAAAGTGTGTAGACACGACCTGCATCACCAACTGCACATCAGTATCTATTTAAAAATCTTCTTCACTCAATAAAGTAGCAGGAACAACAGCTTGACTATTAGGGGAAGAAAATGTTCCTTATACACATCAATTATTTCCTAAAAATTTAATTAATAGCTGAGGAAAATGTCACCAATCAGAATAGCTAATAAGTTGTAGTGATTCTTTACAAATCAAAAATTTTTGGCTCATATGCTAAAATCTGGAACTAATCATAACTTTTACATGTATAAGTAATAACACGTTCACACACACACCTGATAGAGTGAGTATAACAGGATCACTCATCTTTGAGATCTGAGAGTCACTTCTCCTCCTCCCTCTGCAGGTGTATTTACTCCTGTAATAATCACTGATTCTGATCTCCTGTGTTGTGTGGTATGGGTAGAATGTGTTATCGTCCCTATACCAGTCGTATGTCCACTCAGTGCCTCCTCCTCCCTGTATGTCACACCTGAAAGTCACTCTCTCTCCTCTGAACACCTGTGTATCAGGCTTTATAATCACCACAGGTTTAGGACTCTCTGTAAGAAACAAAAACAAAATCACTACTGTTTCTATAAATGAATTCATTTCCAGCACTATTATTTTATTAAATAATTAAGCTCTGACAGACAATCACTACTGATGAAGTAAATGTAGATCACAATTTTAAATACAGACTCAGCCCTAAAAATAATCAGGTCACTGTACTGACAATTAAAATCTACACTATTTATTCATGTCTGATTTCCAGTACATGAAAATAGATGTTAAACTTCATGCTCACTGTCAGCGAACTTGGCTCTCGCCAAGCTAAGCACCAACTCAGATGTCACTTCACAGTAAACTAATATACTTATGTGTTCCATCCATTTACGCTTCCTTCCATGTAATGTCCTTCAGTTTGGTGTTGTTAGCTGACGCCAGAGATCTGCTTATTTTGGTTGAGCTAAGTAGGGTACATCCCTGGGGTCTTCAAGTGGGCACTTTCCATCCTCTGTGTTTCATCGACTAGCCCACGACACCTCAAGAGGGCCCGACGGTGATTCTGGCGTCCCAGAATCACCCCTTTCCGTACCCCACTCACCTCTGCCCAGCTAATTTTCCCATACCTTTCTTTCTTTCTATTGCCCTTGAACTCCCCAACCAGAATCTTTCTGTCTCAACCACAGCCAAATGCTACTCCTCTCTGTTGCTTCAGATAAATTTTTCACTGTGTGATGCAACTCTTGGCCGTAAATCCTACATCTCTAAGAAACCTGGTTGTAAAGTGTGCCACAAATCCTCGACATCCTACTTCCACTGGGTAAACCCAAATTCTCCATCCTCGCTGTTCTGCTTCAGTGGCTAGTTGAGCATACCGCAATTTCTTCCTCTCATACGCCTCATCTACAACATCTTCCCATGGTACTGTTAACTCTACCATGAATAAGGTGTGCTGACCCAGACCACAAAACTATATCTAGTCAAAGGTTTGTGGTGGCAATCTCAGGAAAATCGCATTTTCCAATCTCTGGCAGCTTCTAATTGTCCTGGGCGAGGATTGGTTTTAACACCTTTTCTTGGTGGTTGCTGTCCTTGGTGGAGAAATATTGTTTTTTGTATGTACTGTTTTGATGGAACAGGTGGCAACTTATTGGTCTTGTTACGCCTGTCTTCAAATGCTAATGCCAAACATCGCAGCACCTGGTCATGGCGCCAAGTAAACCATCCTTGACTAAGAGCCACCTTGCATCCTGTCAAAATGTGCCTTAATGTTGCAGGTGATGAACACAAATGACACGAGGGATCCTCTCCTACCCAACGGTTTAGGTTCTGCGGTGATGGGAGAACATCATACGTTGACCTTATAAGGAAACTGATCCTACTCTATTCCATTGCCCATAGATCTTGCCAGCCAATCTTGTGTTGTTCTACACTCTCCCATCTCATCCATTCTCCCTGCTTGCCCTGAGAAATGGTTTTTATATACCTCATCATCTCCTGCTGCTTTTGCACCTCGTTAACTAAAAGCTTCCTCCGTTGCGCTGGGGTTGCCTTGTGCCATGTAGGAGGAGCTGAACTGAAACCAAGACCCCCTCTTCCATGCTGAACTTGCCCCATAATACCACCAATTTGAAGGGAAGGCTTTGCATCCTCCACAGCTTTCTTTGCCACCCACTTTCTTCCAGTTTTCAACACAGGTGCTGCCTCCCTTACGCATTTATCGCGTGACTCTACTATTGTCATTTCCAGTCGGACCATGGCGCACTTAAACTCCTTGGTTAAAGCAGAGAAAGATAACTGCAGTATTCCTTTACCATAAAGCCCCACTCTGCTAAGGCAGCGTGGAACTCCCGACCATTTCCTGATGTATGAACTGATTAAAGCTTCAAGCTTCTCTACTGCTGTCAAAGATACCTCGTACATGGTCAGTGGCCAGAGCAACCTTGGTAGTAGACCAAACTGAAAACACCAGAGTTTTAATTTACCTGGTAAAGCACTGCTTTAAAGTGATCAAACACATATGCAACATAGACGTAATGAAAACAATTTAGACAAACACAATCAAACAAACAGAGAAGCAGAGAAGCGCTGGGTCTGCAGTCTGGAGGCTCCCCGGAAGTCATTTTCATTGTTGTAGAAACCACAAATATCTCCATAAAATGTACAACACTAAATAGTTCATTTGGAAGGGGAATAAGAAATAAAGTAACTCAATGTCATCTGGAGTTCAGCTGCTGCTCTTTCTAACTGAGGATTTAGGCCAGTTGATGCACCATCAGTACAACGACACACAATCATTAATTCTTACCATATCTTAAGACCCTGTCCAGGGTGTACCCTGCCTTGTGCCTGATGCTTCCTGGGATAGGATCCAGGTTCCCTGTAACCCTGAAAAAGGAGTAAATGGTCGAGGATGGATATCTTATTAAGGACAAGAGGAGAAACAAGTGATATGAACATGGGTGGTTCATGGGCTTTATCTGAAGACAGAGAGACAAGAACATGGATCTTGTTACATTTACAAGGACTTCAGGAAGGAATAGGAGTTTCCCCATGTTGATTCTTCAGCATTCAATAAACACTTTGCAATTTGAGAAGGTTGTCCTGGATGTTTCCTAATTTTGTGAAACTGTACAAACCCATGTCACATATGGTCATTAGATAAGCGACAGTAACAGATGAAAAGAGATGGGGTTTTTCATCGTGTGGCATCATGGGCAAAGAGAATATATCAAGTGCTAAATAGAAAGCAACAACTATGTCACCCTGGGAATATTTTCTAACTCTAAATAGGATCACAAAATGAGCAACGCAGGTAGTGAAAGGCAGGAGACCTAGATATACAAAAATATAAAGCTTTATTTATCTTCAACCCACAAGATAAATACATTTTTAAAAATGTATCAGTGAAACAAACCATGAAGACGAGTCACTGATAGTCACACATTACGTGTGATTATCATATATAGTCCAAGCCATCGGAACATCAGAAATAATCATTAAACTTCCTAATGGAGGAGCCGAGATTTACCCACAGGGAGTAGGTTAAGGATGGACACGATCAGCCCACCAAGCGAGGAGTTACACCACACACACACACACACACAATATTGAGAGCACAACACATCACAAGTGAAGGGAAAAACCAACACCAATAGATCCAACCCCAACCTTCAGCTCCTACAACAGACAGAAAATAAATGTAAGTCAAGCAGGGGTTCAGAGATGGGACACAATGCCACCAGAACCAGAACCAATACAGACTGCATCGAGGTCACTTCAGTTCATATGATGGTTACTAAATAGAAGGAAAAACAAAAACAAATAAACAGAAATATTTATAAAACAAGACATTTACAGTTAAAACAAAACACTATTAACAAACCAACACAATAACACCGACAACCCAAAGCCCAGTCTGAGAGGAATACAAGATGGAGAGAGAACTGGAAACCAGAACAACTCAGAACACGAAACTGGAAGCAGAGATTCTCCCGTAACCATGACGACGAGGAGCTCCGCTACATAATAGTGGCCCAGTCCGCCTAAAACAAACACAATAACAATTTAAACAGAACTTCACTAACATCTAAACACACATAAATCTGCCTTCATAGCGGAAATGGACGGGTTCGTCCGATCCAGATTATCACAGGGAGAAAAACACACGAGTGCAACATTCATCCAAACAAAACCAGTGAAAATATACTAAACTAAATACAGCAACAATGTGACTCCACTAAAAAACAACACATCAAACGACAAAAAATAGGAATTACTCATAACTGCAGATGGACAACGACACTTTATTTACCAGTCGTGAAGAAAAAATCCGAGCTTTCTCTTTCTCTCTCTGTGTGTGCTGAAAAGAGGGTGGCGACACTCTTTGATCTCGCCGCCACGAAGTCACGTGGTTCATGTAGCGCTTAATAGAGTGACGTCATGTGGTACTCGAACCCGGAAGTGACCATCACACCGGTTCCCTTGATAATAAACCCAATAGGATTTTCCCTCAGGCTTTTGGATGATCAGAAAATAATCTCTGTGATCAACAACACTTTACAATACACACACGTTTTGTCCACCAAGATACTTTTCACAAATCAACACAACGTTTTATGAAGCTTGAAGCCTAAATACAATCGCCAGAAATCAAAACCTAACAATATGCAATACTAATCAAAAGCTAACAATACTGAGTGGGGTACTACTGGTGTCATAGAATAAAACGTGAAAATATTTTGTTCACCACGGGCCTTATTTCAGGCTTTTAACCAAAATCCCATTAATAAAATGGAATTGAATGTTTTAAGTGGGACAGACAGCAGCAGGGACTATATCTGTATCAATTTTCAGTAAATATTAAAGCATAAATGTGCAGTGATTTCTACATCCAGTATTTTTACAGTAGCACTTTATTCTCTGGGAAGTGATGGAGCAACAGCATTAATCAGTTTTTCTGTGTTTCATTTTGGAGGGAAGGGGGATTTGCTCCCATAATGTAGAATATATTTACAGTACATATGCATTAATATTTTTTTCATGTTTCTATGTTCATAATTATTCACAAGCTAGCATTATCTTATGTTAACCCATGTCAATGATTAACAACAACATTTATTATGACTTTCATTTTTTCCAGCTTGAGTTCTGATCATAATGATCAAACATTCATTCATTTTCAGAATTGTAACCTTTTAAACTCTGGTTCACACATAAAATTTTCAGTATACACAAACAAACCACAACTCTGACATCCATACACACACACACACACACACACACACACAATTATAGCTGCATCAGTTATTCAGTTGATCTGCAGTACTCTATAATACAGCAGAATCAGAAAAAAGGAAACACATGTTTTTTCCCCAGAGGCTAAAGCTGAGGAAATAGTACACATTTCAGAAAATAAAATAAAAATATCAATGTTTGAAACCAAAATAAAAGCCTATTAACACAGAATGCATTATTTTATGCTTAAACGTCACAGGATTAAATATTGCAGTTTGAATGGGTTTCAATGGGGATGTTTTTATCCTTAAGGCCCTGAGTGTAACTATTTTGTGTACCTAGTTTAAAATAAATTTATGAAAGAAAAAGAGTGTGAAATATTAAAATTCGATAAAAATACCTTTTGCAAATTTTATGCTGTTTGCATTAACACAGACAAAATGATGAAAAAAAGCAAAAAACAAAACAAAAATGTCCATAAGGATGCACAAGAGTTAAGACATTCACATAAGCATTCACAAAAAGTGAATATTACTGAATTCAAGCAACTGCTCAGTCTAACCCAAAAACAAAGTTTGGTCAATAGTGCAAAATAAACACAGTGAGCCATAAACAAGAGGAGATGTGTTGTGCATCTTAAATTCCTCACTGTATTCTATCTAACAAATATTTAAAATGGTGTCAGTTTTGTGCGTATGAACAAGCATCTGGCGTAAGAGACTGTTTTGAATGCAATGGAGAGTGAATATATTCCACATGCTTTGGTTGTTTTCAGTAATAAGTCTTTTAAGGTTTAAGCAGATATCATGGTCTGCCGGTGCAGTTCCATCTAGGGCCACTAGAGAGCACCCTGGCTGTCTGTGCAGAAATTCTTCTTCTATTTTCTCCCTCATTTCCTGTTTTGAATTTTAAACTTTCTCTAAGGGAGCAAATATTGTTTCAATCACAGTCTGATGGTGTAAATGTTGCTGTCTGTGTGTGTTATCTGTCTGTTTCTGATGAGACAGGACACAAGGGAGTAAACTCAGTGTTCTTTGTTAAGGGACCCTCAATAATCTTCAACATAATTCCATGCTGAGGTCAAAGTGCAGGAAGGCAACATCAAAGAAAGCAGATACATAATCCAAATAAAAAAGCACGCACAAGACAAACAACAGATTTACACAGGAACATGAAACTAATGCTCACTACTGCACTAGTAAACTCTACAAGATTTCATGTAAAGTGAGAATCATCAGATTAAAAAAGACAAACAAATCATGGGATAAACTTAGACCAAGTGCACACGTTAGGGAAAAGACTGAACTAAAAACTGAACCAAAAGTAAATCATAAACAAAAGCACAGCAGCACTCACTGCAGGACACACGCTGTGCACTGAGGGGGAATTTGTGACAGTTCCACAGATTCCTGGTGCTGCTGAAGGTTGCAGAGACACTGAACCTCCACTGAGTCTCAGGATTTTGCTCCGTTTTGTGTCGATTACTGTTAACAATTCTCCACAGACTAGCAGATAAAATATCCAGTTTAGGTGAACACAGCACGGTATATAAAGCTTTTATTTTACTGGGCTTCAGTTTCTGATTAATTCGACTTACTTCCTGTGGATGATATGAACACATTTCAAGTTATTTCTATTCTGCGCTGTCTGTGATTAGATCCATTTCTGTGGTGCACAGTAATGTGACTTAAGTTAAGATAAGATGCTGTAGAGGTTAAAATGACTTGGTTAATCTTTCGTTATTAGGTCATCTCATAGAGTTCTGGTAGTGTTTGTGCTGAAAACACTGGCACATGCCACAGAAACCAGCAGTTGTGGGAACATGCATGTGTGACTGTTTAATTTACACTTCACTGTGAATGTGAAGGAAAACATTTTCTTGTTTCTCAAAAGTTAAAGCCACAAAATCTAACCCTATTATTTGTATTTGGTGAAATGAACTTGACTGGTTTATATCTGTGTGGAGCTGCTTCATTCACAATAATATGAAATTCTGTTTTTATTTCATTATTCATTACAAGTTGTCACGATTTCCCCTTTAAGCAGCGTGCTGCGGTGCATGTGAGCGCACTGCCGAGCATGGTGTGTGTTTTCCACTGTGAAGACTGCGTTTATTTGGGGTTTTGTGTTTTAAGTTTAATAAAGACTTTGATCTGCACCTGCATCCGCCTCCAGTCTACGTGATGTGACAACTGTTTTCATTAAAATATAAAAATGTATCAGAACAAAAGCACACTTCACTTCAAAACTTATCTGCACAGGTATTTACTTCATAAAATATTATGAAATAAGAAATACTCCATTTAATTACAAATATTATACTGTATCAAACCACAACGCATATTTATCCCTGAGTAAATGCTAAATTAAGTAAATGGGAATTTCATCAAAAATAATATTTTAAAATTAATATTCAATTTAAACAAAGTAAAAGTCATGTAACTAAAACAACAACAACATCAATAATACAAATTAAAGCTTAAATAGTAAAAAAAAATGCATATGAGTATTACAAATACATCAGGAAAATAAATTACTCCATTAAAAAAAAAAAACAACATAATGCACAATGAGAATTAAAGTTTTCAACCAAAATCACAGAAACATCACAGCCACTCATCACTAAAACTGTACTTACTGACAGAGCACATACACAAATGATTTCTCTGTTGCACTTGGCGCTGCTGTTATTTAAAAACTAGATGATAAAAATAATGTAAAAACCTGAGACTCAGACCGACGCTTCAGCTTCTATCACTCTGTACGGTCTGTTGTCCTCATCAGGGTCAGCTGTAAAATACACAATCATGAACACTTCAAATTAGTCTCTTATTAAATGTTAGGGTTTCATTTTATGGCTAATGAAGAACACTGTGAGGTCTTACTTCGAGCTCTGTAACATTTCACTGCCAGAATGATGGTCACCAGCACATACGGAGAGGACGCTACTGCACTGCTGAGGAGCTTCAGTCCCGACAGTGGAGCTTTTCCATCTGATAGAACTGGAGGGAAAAATACCATGGATAATAAAATAATTATAATGATAATAATAATAAATTATAATTAGTCCTATATAAAGCATAATACATACAAGTTTCATGTGAAGATATGAGTCTGAAAAGGTGTCTGTAACTTAATATATTTCTTAATCCACATATCAGTGTTTCTCTGGAACATTTAATTGAACATTAGGACAGTTATATTTGCTCTTTCCTACTCATAATGTAGAAGACATAAAAAAAAACATCAAAGACAAAATGTAAATAAAAATCAGGCTGGATTTTGGACAGTGCTGTATTGTTGAGCATGAGCTGAGAGGCTGGTTAATGACAGTCATCTAGCAGGTTAGTCACAGCTTATAGATGGTTTGTTGACTGTAAAGTGTCTAAAGTGGGCTTTAATAAATAAAGTGTTAATGATTGAAATGCAACTATCTTGTCTAAACATTTACACAGAGTCTAGCCTTCCAGCCTTTGATAATAACAAAGGTTTCTCTGGTCTACAGTACTTTAAATACAACATGATTTGTTCTTATTTTACTCAAAAATGCTGTAAAAGTGGTGTTATTTCAAGGAGGTTTAATGAGATTTCTACACTATAAATTCTAAACAGTAATAAATATAGAGTTGCTTAGAAATTGTAAAGGAAAAATAAGTCATAATGCATATTGTGAAAATGCTTTAAGAATGGAAAACTGACTCCAACACAGCAAAAGTTTTATTTAAAGTAATATACAAATTATTTCTCACCTCTGACTGAAACCCAGCTTTTCGGTGACTCTCCTCTCTCTGGGTGTTTACAGTAGTAGAAACCTTCATCTGACTTTGAGACAGTACTGATGGTCATCTCTCCTGTAGTCTGGGACTGGAGAACTGAATCATCTTTATAGAAATCAATATCAGAGTCTGAGATATTTGAGTTGCGATATAAACAGCGTAAAGTCAGAGGACGTCCCTCAGTTACAGGATGGACAGGACTCTCCAGGATCACATCACCATCTGTAGGGAAGAGAAAGACAACACTGAAAACACACAGTGTCTAAAATACAAGTATAATTATAACATACAGACCTCTATCTCAAAGCATAATGTGCCAAAGAGCTCCATTTTGGTCTTATCTGACCACCAGAGGACAACTGGGTGAAAGTGTTGTGGTCAGATGAGACCAAAATGGAGCTCTTTGACATCAACTCAACTCGCCGTGTTTGGAGGAGGAGGAATGCTGCCTATGACCCCAAGAACACCATCCCCACTATCAAACATGGAGGTGGAAATATTATGCTTTCGGGGTGTTTTTCTGCTAAGGGGACAGGACAACTTCACCTCATCAAAGGGACGGGGCCATTTACCGTCAAATCTTGGGTGAGATCCCCCTTCCTTCAGCCAGGGCATTGAAAATGAAAAGTAATTACTAAGTCATTACCAAGTTCTAAGTCATGTTTTGCAGAGGGGTCAAACACATATTGCCCTCATTAGAATGCAAATCAATTCATAACATTTTTGACATGCGTATTTCTGGATTTTTTTGGTTGTTGTTATTCTGTCTCTCACTGTTCAAACAAACCTATCATTAAAATTATAGACTGATCATTTCTTTGTTAGTGGGCAAACGTACAAAATCAGCCGGGGATCAAATACTTTTTTCCCCTCACTGTATGAATAATAAATATATTCTTGTACATATCTGCTGGCCATATCTACCTAGGATACACAGTTCTCTGGCCAGCTTTAGCTCACAAATAATGTCACCAAAAACATTTATTTATATTTATAAAGCTTGTGATGCTGCAGTTTACTTCATACTGCTAGGTCTCTGTACACCCCCACCCCCAAAAACAATGGGGGGGGAGGGAAAAAAAAAAAATATAAATTTTATTTTAATTTATTTTTTTTTTTTTTTTTTTTTTTTTTTTTTTATTTGGGTATTTTTTTTTTTTTTTTTTTTGTTTTTTTTTATTAATAATTTATAATTATAAAATTAAAAAAAAAAAAAAAAAAATTATATCAAAAAAAAAAAAAAAAAAAAAAAAAAAAAAAAAAAAAAAAACAATATAAACACAAAAAATTGCATCTCTGGACAACCTCTGGACAATCTCTGGACACGGACATCTCCATCAACCTCGTGAGTTTGTTTGTTTGTTTGTTTTGTTTTTGTTGCCCCGAGCTACGATTCAGTCCTGCATCGGAAACACATACAAGGGGTTTATAGAAAGTTTGGTGTGTCGGCTTAGGTAGACTATTGTTTTGGGCCCAGAGGTTAAAGGTTATAACTGAAAACTGCTTGTTCTATGCATGTACATGGTTCTATACGTAAGCTGTTGAGTTGGTATAGTATTGACTTAAAAACCTTAGAAAAAGGGATAACATTAAGTTCAAGTTTTGAAATTCATTTTATTTCTAAGTTGATTTATGCATATAACTGTTTTTTTAATACATATACCTAAACTCTACCTGGTTGTTGGGAATTCCTTTAACACCATTCATCTAGTCAGTGACACTGTAGGACATTGAAACACATACCAGGGGAAATGCAACCATAGAGTTGAATAGGGTAAGAGAACCCAGGGCGTCTTTTGCCGCACTAATCATATAGGCAAAGGTCCGCTACATTAACCAAGGCAGAGTGATGCAGAGAGAAAATCAGTTCATTTCTATACAATACTTTAAAATAGATTTTTTAGTAAATGTTAGGTCCAGGTATGTATATTAATCTATTACTGATGAGAACATTGAAGACTCACGGTGCACTGTGATGTTGACAGGATTATTGCGTCCTCCAGATTCAGACTGACACCAGTAAACTCCAGTGTGTGATGTAGAGAGGGAGCTGATGTTACATGTAGATCCTGAAACTGATGAACAATCAGACACTGTCTCACTGTGTGTGTATCCTCTCACTGTCCATCCAGTAGAGTCACTCTGGTCCTCACAGCTCAGTGAGAGAGAGTCAGCAGTAAAGTGTTGAGTTCTGTTGGGATTGATGATCAGAGACACTGGAAGAGATTCACCTGTTAATTATATTAATATTAATATATTTATGTGTATTTATATGTTTAATATTATATTAATATTTTTTGTTGAAAAATAATAAACTTAAATTAAAAGATATGTAAAAATAGGTTTGCAGTGTGCAATAAGGAACATAAAGGATTAAACTATGCTTAGAGTATAAAGGATGCTAGCAATGACAATAATTATCTGAGTAAAGAGAAACGTTCTGTATGACGTACTGCACTGCTCCTTAAATCACAAACAATCAAGCATGCATTCCTTTCCAAAAGAAGGAGCTTTCTGTTTGAAGAGCAAAATCACAAGAACTACTTTTCTTTCTTATAAGTAGACACACGTACGCACACACACGTACACACACACGTACACGCACACACACACACACACACACACACACACACACACAGCCATTTGTCACAGCTCAGCCGGATCAGAACTCCAAATCCCAAGATGCAACGCGTGCTACTCAGACACGCATGCGCTCTCCATCCCCGGAGTTCTGATCCAAGACACCTGTCACTAATCACAGACTCACACTCAAGCACGGCTACTTAGGTTTGCCAGTCACAGAGTTGCATTGCGAAGTATACGCTCAGTGAACCTCTTTCTCTGCGTTATCAAGCCTTCCAATTATCTTTGATTACCTCGTTACCTCGACCTTTGTTTCCGCGCTTGACCACGCGCTTTTCGTCTTGCCCTCCTTACTCTGTTCGGTCCGATCCCTGACCCCTGCCTGTTACTCGTTTACGATTCTGCATTATCCTCGTCTACCGCTGCGTCCACCGCTTGCTCTTGCCTCCGTGCCCCTTCCCCCCGAGTCCGTGACAGAATACTTCACCGCCTTATTATGGAGGCAGCGAGTGGCACCGGTTGGCCTCAAGCCATCGGAGGACAACGGCCGGATGATCAGCCAGCACGACCAACGCCTGGACGCGCCCTCACCGAGCACAAGTGACTCGGCTACACCAAGCCCCGCCGGTGGCTTCGCCATGTTTACCTCCCACACCGGCACCAGAGAAGTACGATGGAGATCCCGCGCGCTGCCGAGGCTTTCTCTTGCAATGCTCACTGTTTTTCCACTTACCCGGAGATGCCGGAGCGCCGTAAGATCATCCATTTCATGGAGCTTCTGACCGGGAGAGCTTTGCTCTGGGCAACAGCCGAGTGGGAGCAGGCAGCCACCGTCATTCACACATACGAGGAGCTAGCCACACGATTCCGAGCCGTCTTTGATCACTCCCCTGACTGCCGAGAGACCGGGGAGGAGCTCCTCACCCTGAAACAAGGAGCGAGGAGCGTTGCGGACCACGCCCTCGAATTTTGCACTATCGCGGCACGAAGTGGCTGGAACCAACCGGCACTCAAAACAGTGTTTCGCCAGGGATTAAATGCCGACATAGTGACGGAGCTGGCATGTCGCGACGACCAGCTCACCCTGGATTCCCTGATTGACCTCGCAATTCGCCTTGACCGGCTGCTCTGAAGCCGCCGCTCCGTGCACCCTCTGGTGGCGGTTCCAGAACCTGCACCTCCCGCAGAGCCCATGCAGCTGGGTCGTGCCAAGATCAGCACACAGGAGAGGGAGCGAAGACGCCGCGAACTTCGCTGCTTCTACTGCGGAGGGGGGGGACACTTCATTCAGCAATGCCCCCTCAAGCGTCCGGCTGGCCAAGGGAACCAAACCGTCCCCAAAGATCCGCAACCAGGGGTGAGTGTTGATTCAGGAATGTGCCCTTCTGTTCAATCTGCATTCGTCATGAAGATCCGACTCGAATACTCAGGTGTATCTTGTGTCCTGGAAGCGCTGATTGACTCGGGAGCGGCAGGAAACTTCATTGATCAGACCACCGTTCTAGAGCACAACATCCCCATCCGTCCTCTCCTCATCCCGCGTCGTATCCAAGCTATTGACGGCACCCCCGTGGGAAACGGACTCATCTCCCACTGCACTGAACCCATCGTTCTCCATACCAGCGCTCTTCATCAGGAACAGATCATCTTTCCGCGTCACAGTATCCGCACGCGACCCCCAGTGGTCCTCGGTCTGCCCTGGTTGGACCTTCACAACCCTCAGATCTCTTGGTCTCACAGAGAAATTGTGCGCTGGTCACCCCATTGCCTGCACCATTGTTTACAAACCCCGGTCGTCACGGTGGCAACCACTTCCATAGAAAGCCCAGAGGAGAAGAAGCTCCTCCAAATTCCCCCCGAATACCATGACCTTCGTGAAGCCTTCAGCAAGGTGAAGGCTAGTGGACTCCCTCCTCACAGGCCCTACGACTGCGCGATCGACCTATTACCAGGTGCTACACCCCCATGTGGGAGAGTTTATCCGCTATCCCTAACTGAACAGAAGGCCATGGAAGAATATATCCAAGAGGCTTTGCACCAGGGCTACATACGTCCATCCACATCCCCAGCTTCAGCAGGGTTTTTCTTCGTGGAGAAGAAAGGAGGAGGTATAAGGCCCTGCATCGATTATCTAGGCCTCAACCAGTGCTGCGTAAAGTATCGCTACCCGTTACCTCTGGTCCCTGTTGCCCTGGAACAGTTACGTCCGCCCACCATTTTTACCAAGTTGGATCTGCGCAGTGCCTATAACCTCATACGGTTCGGTGAGGGGACGAGGTGGAAAACCGGGTTTAGTACCACGTCTGGCCATTATGAGTACCTTGTCATGCCGTATGGGCTATCCAACGCGCCCTCGGTTTTCCAGTGTCTCATCAACGACGTGCTGCGTGACATGCTAGGAAGAAATGTCATAGCTTACATCGACGACATTTTGATCTATTCCAAGTCAAGGGAGGAACATATTCACCATGTCCGCCAGGTGTTGAGGAGGTTACTCCAGAATCAACTGTACATCAAAGCGGAGAAGTGTGAGTTTCACAGAGACACTATTTCCTTCCTGGGATACATCATTAGCCCTAAAGGGGTCACCATGGACCAGGAAAAGGTTCGAGCAGTCACGAATTGGCCTCCACCCAGGACTGTGAAAGAATTACAGAGATTCCTAGGATTTGCCAACTTTTACCGGCGGTTCATCCGCAATTTCAGCAGGATTGCGCATCCCTTGACCTCTCTGTTAAAGGGAAAACCCAAGCACCTGTCATGGGGCCCAGCAGCCCAGAATGCCCTGGAGAAGCTCAAGAACGCCTTCACTACAGCGCCTGTTCTAAAGTATCCCGATCCATCCAGACCATTCGTCGTGGAGGTGGACGCTTCTGAAACTGGGGTAGGATCGGTACTCTCACAAAGGTTCGGAGATAAGCCTAAGCTCCACCCAGTAGCATTCTTCTCAAGACGACTCTCGGTGTCTGAAAGAAATTATGACGTGGGTAACAGAGAACTCCTGGCAGTGAAGTTAGCTCTTGAAGAATGGCGTCATTGGCTAGAGGGAGCGGCACACCCCTTTGTTATCTTTACCGATCATAAAAACTTGGAGTACTTGCGCACTGCAAAAAGGCAAACACCGCGGCAGGCCCGTTGGGCCATGTTCTTTACCAGGTTTCAGTTCACGTTGTCTTACCGACCTGGGTCAAAAAACACAAAGGCCGATGCCCTCTCCCGTCTGGATCACCCGGAAGTTAACAAGGACCAGGAAGAATACATTGTTCACCCCTCGTATATTGTCAGCACCCTCGAATGGGAACTGGACAAAGAACTAGAAAACATCCCTTCGTCTCGTATCCCCACTGCATGTCCCGCAGGCCGACAGTTTGTACCCGAGGAACACCGCCAGGCTACCGTCGTCTGGGCACACACCACCGTCGGCACAGGTCACCCTGGAGCACAGCAAACGTACCTCCTACTAAGGGAGAAATACTGGTGGCCCAACATGCAGAAGGACATCCACAGAATAGTGGCATCATGCTCGTCCTGCGAACAGAATAAGGTCCCCCGAACGCTTCTCATGGGCAAGCTCAAGCCCCTACACATTCCGGAACGCCCGTGGTCTCACATTGCAGTGGATTTTGTGACAGACTTACCCGAATCCCAGGGCAACACCACCATCCTGGTTATAGTGGACCGGTTCTCAAAATCGGTACGCTTCATCCCTCTACCCGCCTTACCCACTGCCTTTGGGACTGCCGAGCTGCTGTTCACCCATGTCTTCAGGTATTTCGGCATCCCGGAGGAGATCATCTGTGACCGGGGTCCCCAATTCCCATCCCAAGTCTGGACCAGTTTCATGCATAAGTTGGGGGTCACGGTAAACCTCACCTCAGGATATCACCCACAGTCCAATGGCCAAGTGGAACGAGTCAACCAGGAATTGGGCCGTTTCCTCCGCACCTTTTGCTCAGCCAATCCCGGCGATTGGGACAAGTTCTTGCCATGGGCCGAATATGCCCAGAACTCGTTACGTCATTCAGCAACTAATCTCACCCCGTTTCAGTGCGTACTGGGGAATCAACCCCCTCTGTTCCCGTGGAATGCAGATGTCACTGACTCACCCGCAGTCGATCAGTGGTTTGAGCGGAGTGAACAGGTATGGGCAGACACCCATCGACGTCTGACACGGGTCACCGACTCATACAAAGCGCCAAAGCCGACCATCGCCGCGCAACCAGCCAAGTTACCAACCCGGTCGGGTATGGTTGTCTACAAGGGACCTGAGGCAACCACACAGCTGCAAGAAGCTCGCACAGAGATATACGGGCCCCTTCAAGATCCTGAAACGCATCAATGAGGTGCATGCACGCGTCAACTCACCCTGGCACAGCGCGCGTCGCCCCCTCCTTCCACTCTCCCGCCTGAAACCAGTCGTCCCCGGACCCTTAGCATCTGATGTGCCCTCTGAGATGCCTCCGCCTCCCCTGGATATCGAAGGGCAACCAGCTTACCGTCTCAAGGACATCCTCAGCTCCAGGTACAGGAGGGGTAAGCTGGAATACTTGGTCGAGTGGGAGGGCCTACGGTCCTGAGGAACGCTGCTGGATTCCGAAGCAGGACATCCACGACCTGCAACTCATTAGTGACTTTCATGCCTGCATCATCCTGACCTTTATCAATGACACCATTATCAATTCATAACACCTCACACACATTCTCTCTCTAATCTCACTCTGCAGGGTTTTTTTTTTCACTCAGTGGTTCAGTATAAAAATCTAAACCTCCTCCTCTTCACTCTTTCACACTCGAGCATGATATTGGGAAAAGCGATCTGTTCTCTGTACGTAGCTGTGTAAATATAACTTACTGCGTGTTACTACCAGCTCTACTGGTAACATGTTCTGTCCAGTGCAGTCACATACTCACCAGTAACATTTACCCAGAGTGCATCACTGTAGTGTGTGTAGTAAACTGGGTTTCCTCTTCCAGATCTGCACCTGTACTGACCTCCATCAGAGACACTAACTGATCTGATGAAGTAGTGGTGTGTTTCAGTCTCAGTGCTCTGTGTGGGTCTGATCCAGTAAAACTTCCATCCATCAGACTGCAGCTTCAGTGTACAGAACAGAGTCACTGAGTTTCCTGTCAGTACATCTCCTTTAAGGTCTGATGTGAGTTCAGGTTTAGGTTTTTCTGTTAGAGAAGAAGTTTACAGGAGAACACTAGTCCAGTCCAGAGTTTCCAACATACTGTGTGTTCATCAGACAAATTTATAAACCCACATTATGTGTGTATAAAACACATGTTTAACTCAGTTCTATAGAAAATACACCTCTACACTTTTCACTGTTAATGGAATAAACAATATGTGAGATAAAACACACTCACCTGATACAGTCAGTGTAACACCATCACTGGTCTGTGTGTATTTAGGGTCTGATGACTGTGTTCCTTTACATGTATAATCACCTTTATCAGACTCTTTAATATCAGTGATTGTGTGTGTTTTCTTTCCTGCAGCATCAATGAGTTCTTCATTATTTCTATACCAGAGGTAACGCCAGGATTCTCCAGTCTGTATCTCACATGTGAGAGTGACGGTTTCCCCAATGAACACACGCTCAGCTGGCTGTACTTTCACTACAGGCTTTGGTCTCACTATAGAAACATAGCATAACATTTTAAACACGTACAGAATCAATTAAACATGTAATATAGTTACATAATTACACAATTATTATACTATTTTAAACTGAAATAATAAAATAATTAGGTTTTCACATTTTTCGTAATTTTAAATCTGTAGTGAAAAAGTAGAAAACATGACGTACCTCTCACTGTAATTGTGGCTGGATCACTGATCTCTGAGTCATAGTTTCCCCAGCGTGCTTTACAGTAGAACTGTGTTACTCCTTCATTAGAGACTGTTACACTGAGTGTGTTGGTGATTCTGGTTCCAGGAGACAGGGGATTTGATTTCTGATAATCTTTGTACCAGAGAAAAGTCCATCCAGTAGACTTCAGATTACAGGTCAGAGTAACTCTGTCTCCAGTGTAGACGGAGCTCTGAGGATTTACTCTCACAGTCGGTTTGGGTTTTTCTGTTGATATGAAAGGATGAAGATCCGCTTTTACATTTACATCATAAGCAGTAGTTTTATCTTTGTGTCTAATTAAGCAATTCTATACAGGGTTTATTGTAAAGTTTACAGTGAGATTATATCCACTACAA
>CM022756.1:10962623-10965123 GCA_012411365.1 Ameiurus melas
TTCGGAACATCAAACCAATTTAAACAATAGTCAAGGACAACACAAGTAAACACAAAATGCAATTTGTAAATGAAGGTGTTTATTATTAAAGGTGAAAAAAAATCCAAACCATCATGACCCTGTGTGAAAAAGTGATTGCCCCCCTTGTTAAAACATACTATAACTGTGATTGTCCACACCTGAGTTCAATTTCTCTAGCCAAACCCAGGCCTGATTATTGCCACACCTGTTCACAATCAAGGCATCACTTAAATACGAGCTGCTTGACACAGTAAGGTCCACCAGAAGATCCTTAAAAGCTATACATCATGCCGAGACCCAAAGAAATTCCGGAACAATTGAGAAAGAAAGTAATTGAGATCTATCAGTCTGGAAAGGGTTATAAAGCCATTTCCAAAGCTTTGGGAATCCAGCGAACCACAGTGAGAGCCATTATCCACAAATGGCGAAGACATGGAACAGTGGTGAACCTTCCAAGGAGTGGCCGGCGCCCAAAATTTCCCCAAGAGCGAGCGGACGACTCATCAAGAGCACAAAAGACCCCACAACAACGTCCAAAGAACTGCAGGCCTCACTTGCCTCAGTTAAGGTCAGCGTTCATGCCTCCACCATCAGGAAAAGACTGGGCAAAAATGGCCTGCATGGCAGAGTTCCAAGGAGAAAACCACTGCTGAGCAAAAAGAACATCAAAGCTCGTCTCAATTTCTCCACAACACATCTTGATGATCCCCAAGACTTTTGGGACAACATTCTGTGGACCGATGAGACAAAAGTGGAACTCTTTGGAAGGTGTCTGTCCAAGTATATCTGGCGTAGAAGGAACACTGCATTTCATAAAAAGAACATTATACCAACAGTAAAATATGGTGGTGGTAGTGTGATGGTCTGGGGCTGTTTTGCTGCTTCAGGACCTGGAAGACTTGCCGTGATAAAAGGAACTATGAATTCTGCTGTCTACCAAGAGATCCTGAAGCAGAATGTCCGACCATCTGTTCGTGTACTCAAGCTGAAACAAACTTGGGTTCTGCAGCAGGACAATGATCCTAAACACACCAGCAAGTCCACCACCGAATGGCTGAAGAAAAACAAAATGAAGACTTTGGAGTGGCCTAGCCAAAGTCCTGACCTGAATCCTATTGAGATGTTGTGGTATGACCTTAAAAAGCCCGTTCATGCTCGAAAACCCTCTAATGTAACTGAATTAGGACAATTCTGCAAAGATGAGTGGGCCAAAATTCCTCCAGGACGCTGTAAAAGCCTCATTGCACGTTATCCGAAACGCTTGGTTGCAGTTGTTGCTGCTAGCGGTGGCCCAACCAGTTATTAGGTTTAGGGGGCAATCACTTTTTCACACAGGGCCATGATGGTTTGGATTTTTTTTCACCTTTAATAATAAACACCTTCATTTACAAATTGCATTTTGTGTTTACTTGTGTTGTCCTTGACTATTGTTTAAATTGGTTTGATGTTCCGAAACACTTAAGTGTGACAAACATGCAAAGGAACAGGAAATGAGGAAGGGGGCAAACACTTTTTCACACCACTGTAATCCAAATGAATGTACTATTAACAACAGTGTGTGAGCATATAGTTAAATATTCTGAATGTAGACCACTAGCTACGATATTACCACTGGCATTGTATTAACATTAATACGCCGCAAAAAATTAAATACAACTAAATAAACTATTTTATTCTGCTACATGTGTCTTTAGGTATAGCTACCAATAAAATGATCACGATTAGATAAGGGCTAATTCACACTAGCCCACATTCAATGGAGACAGTTACCTTAGCTTCTGTAGCTACTGTAGCTAGCACTTAGCATGGTTATACACCCCAGCGAGATGCACCCATACTCTCGCTCACTAGCTGCTCTCAGGATCGTCACTCAGTCCAACACAATGATGTGCAGATAACTGTGTTTGTCACTCAGTGTCCCGGCTGTACTGCAGAACATCAACTTTGAATCACAGTAACACAGTGTAACTCTTCAGTAGACCACAGGTGTCACTTAACTGTTATAACTTTATCACAACCCCATGTGGTCGTAGTACTCAGCTTTTTATTTAGTTTAGCTTCCTCTCATATCACACCAACTACACTTGTGGGAACGTGCAGATGCGGTGTCAAAATAAAAGTCTTTAAAAATACTTGTAGATCCCTACACTAGAATGTTGCAGATTTTTAAAAATCTTGAAAATAATCAAATTATAAACATCTAAACATGACTTGCACTAATACTATGTTAATTATTATTTTTTTTCTTTTTTTAACAGTTTATCATGTTTATATGCATCATAAACAAAAATTTTAGAACCTTATTGAAAACCTATACAATGCGTGTGTCATTTTTCTACCTCAAGAAATGTTTTAAGGATGCTGTGATGCTATGATGCTATGCTAACTCTACTGTATAATTACTTGTACATTTTGTTTGTTGAAATGCTGCCTTCCTGCCCAGGTCTCTCTTCAAAAATATACTTTTAATCTCAACAAA